>ML788768.1:1121879-1140514 GCA_009831015.1 Picea engelmannii | reverse complement strand
TCACTTGAGGCTTGTAAAATGTAATGTGCCTTGCTCTTTCTTCAATAGAAGTAGAGTATCGAGCAATAGTCAGTGTAAGTCAAGAAGTCATTTGGCTTTGGAAAATCTTTTCAAAGTTTTAATTCTAACAATAACATCTGACCACACTTTGGTGTGATAACTAGAGTGTCGTTCAACTCGCCAAAGATCTAGTTCAACATCAATGCAATAAACACAATGAGATACACATGCACTTCATCATAAAGCTTCTTCAATATTGTGTTCTTGAAGGGCATTATTGTCCTATAGGCGATCAAGTTGTAGACATTTTTCATAAAATCTTTTACAAAAGAGAAGTTTTCCAAAGTTTGAACTATGTTAGGAGTACAGGAAGTTGTCATTAAGGTGGGATAGGCTATAATGCCTCCTTCCTTCTTGTATTGTGTCACCTTTGTAAATCCTTCAGTCCCATCCCAAGTTGTTCTTAAGGGGGGATGTTGGGATATTTAAAAACATAGGAGATAATCAAGATCAAGTTTGTCTAATGTGTCTTTAGGTAAATTGTGTTTCTTTAGTATGCATTCTAATTATCTGGTCTAACAATCACAATTATGTTAAAGACATAAAGTGATCCAATGGTTCATCTTCTCCTTGATACTAACAACTACATTTCTTCCAAGAGATCATATTTTCATTCATATGCTTGACTTGTTTCAACTTGCCCCACCATATAGAAGTCTTTCCTTAAAAATGGTATATGGCAATCTTGACTTCCAAGTTGGATGAGTAATTTTGTAACTAAAAATAATTTTTTAATCCAAGCAACCAAGCTTCAACCTCTTTTCCCTTCTTATTTTCTCCATAAAAAATTGGTGGCTTGAAGTTCAAACTCTCCACGCTTTGGCTTGCAAATTATCCAATTCATGCCTTCTCCTTTGATGTCCAACATGGGATACTTTTGGGCTGCTCTTTGATTCTTCAAACAAATGTGATCACTTGGTTGAATAAGCGAGTAATGTGGTTTGTGAGTCCTGTTAACACTCCTTGAATGCTTAGATCCTCTGTAGGTCTCCTTTCTTGCATGAGGTATGCCTTCTGCCTCATGTCTTGAACTTGATATGTTATTTATTTGTTTCTAGAACTGATTCAAACTCTGTAACAATTGAGTGTTTACATGCTTTTGTTCTTCCTAGGCTCTTATTAGCCTCTCATTACCAACCTTATTACTCTGCACTTCCATCCTCAAACTCTTCATGGTCTCTATCATCTTTATTGGCTCCACCCTTCCTTTGTGTCTATTGAACTTTGTTTCCTCATTGCCTAAAATAATGTTCAGGCCTTTCACTTCCTCTTCATGGTTGTAGGTTCACTGTGCATCTTCCATGTTCACTCTCCATTGCAAAATTCCATTAATTATGCTACATGTCCTTTTTCCATCTCAATTTATGAAGAACATTGATGCATTGATCCAAATTTTGAGTCTTCGGACATGTTCTCTTTTGAAATAGATTTCCAATGGATATACTCATACCCCATTTGGTTCTCTGATTTGGAAATTATGGCTCTTTGAATTTTCCATTTTTGGCACTTTCCGATTGGCACAATCAGGATAAGAGTCCAACTTTTGCCACCTATAAAAGAAAATATGTCAAGAATTGAGATAATGTATGCCACCTATAAAAGAAAACATGTCAAGAACCGAGAGAACTTTTGCATAGGGAGCTAATAATACTAGTGATAGTGAGTACACAACAACCTTTGAATTGTAAATCTAATGCTCCTAACAAGTTTTGCATCAATTTGAAACTGTCAACTTTGTCCTTTTTGCATTTTCCCCTGACTTAGAATTTTTAGCCAAAATGGCTATCTCTCAAATAGAGTAAAAATGGGAAATCTTTACTTAGACAAAGTTGTCTATCTCATTGAGGAGGTAAAATTTTGAGTAATACAATTTTTCTAGATTTGCGATCTAGGGTCACTTTTCCTCCTCAAAAAATCCCTAAAATCCCTAAAAAGTAGCTTGGAATAGTGGATTTTGGCTTGTTTCCACATCCCCATTTCAAACCCCATAGAAACTAACCAATTACTTCACGAGGTGTTTTCATGTCTACTTCCTTGACTCCTTGTAAAAATTTCATCAACAACATGACCTCTATTTAGGAGTACTAACATGTTCTTAAAAATCCCCTAATTTTCCATTTTTAGAAATATGGAGCAGAAATGGTTAGTGGCCCTCATTAACACTTTTGTATTCCTCGACACTATGGAGTTATCCTACAAATTTCACTTGAATTTGAGATTTTATGCTCCTATTATGGCCAAAACAAGTTTTTGGCTCTGTACTTTTTTTAATACTTTTGTCTTTGCTAATGTAGCACTTGAATGATGTGGATGACACATGCCTTCTGACATGGCATGGGTCTCCACCTATTAGCAGGTGAGGTATCCATGTCATCCTCCTCACCACCTAGGTGCCCCATCACTCTCCAGGTCCCTTCCGTCTCTTTCCTCTTTCCCTTTTCTTTTTATTTATTTGCTTTAGGCCCCACCTATAAATGGCGATCCACCTGACTCCCTTCGAACCGTTGATGGGATAGGGGGTCCCACCACTTAATGATACCTCCACTCAACACCTCTGCATTGACTATAGTGATGGGAAGGGTCCCACCTACGACACCCCCTAGGTTGGGGCACACATCCCTAATTGTCAATCTAAGATCAACGCTATGGTGGATTATGGGCCATCAACTAGAACCCAAGTTAATTTTCTCCACTGGTCTCGTAACAACTTACCACTGTTGGTTTGGTGAGGGACACATGGCGGTCATTCATTGGTTACAAGTCCAAATGGATTGTTCCAAAACTAATTGCATTTGGGCTTGTAATCGCCTTTGCTAGTGTAGCCACTCACATCACCCATGGGCCCTACCACCTACGTGCCATGACCCTTACTTTTCCTCCATGGACCATGCCAGTCCATGTCACCCTTCATGTCATCACTGACATCACCAGTACAAAAAATTCTAAAGTTTTAAAATTTCCAATTTTTTTCAATATTGCCCATTTTTTCAAAAATTCAAAATTTAATTGTTCACAGAGTTGCTATTGAAGTTGGAATTTAGCTTCCTTGGGCCAAATTCGACTCCGTGTTCGCCAAATTGACATCCTACAGCCACCCACTACATGCTAGATTTCACTCTAAATTTGGGGATTTTGCTCAAATTTCCCCAAATTTTTCATGGGTCAACTTTGTATCCATGGATTTAATGAAATTCAGGCCCGTGGGCACCTAACAGACACTGAATTTGGGGATTTTTAACCTCCTTTGCCTCAATTACTAAATTTTAGGCCAATTTCCTCAATTTTTTGCACATGAAATTTCATCAAACAATTTACAAGCATAATAAAATTTGTCCTCTGCAAAAATTATAGTCTTCACTTTGATTTATGGCCCATACAACCCCAATGTTGAAACCATGGCTTTGATACCACTTTTTCAAGTACCCAACCACCCTTGTGCTTGTTGGCATGATGGGGTACTCCAAAATTTCTCCAATCTCCCACAAACTCACCATAAAATACATAACTTTGATACCAATCTAATCTCTATCCCATTAAATGATGAACTATGCATATAACATGACAAGTAAACTCATACAATTCACTAAAAATATATACAAAATTATAACAACATATTATTAAATGTCATTCATAACATTTTGAACAGTAAAATACATTAAAATAAAACTCCATGAGGCAATGAACCATAACACCTATCTTTATCAAAAAGAGTCACCTATAGGTTGTGTACGAGGGACATTCCCCCCAATCGTAGGCTATGTTGCACTAACTCTGTCTACAACAAGCCACCCCCAAGTTGGGGCTATGAGTCCACAAGGAAAATTGAGCTCCCATGGTTGGCTACAACTTCCTCACATAGTGCAATACCCAATTGTTATAATTTGTGTGTGTGGGTTTCCACCGTTAGTCGTTAGTCATAACTAATTAGTTAAACTTTCTAGAAAAAAAACTGTGTGGGAGTTTATGAAACATCCCACACAGTTTTTTCCAAAATTTTTAACTAATTACCAATTGTTATAGTCTACTCACTCACATAGCCATCCCAACTCACCAACTCTCTTTCCCCTTTAGCCTACACAACCTAGAGATGTGGATTCCCTTGTCTACAATGCAATTCCTTGGGCTATCTCACCTCTTTCCTAGGCTCCAACACAGACTGGAAATGAAATCTCTTTCCTAGAAGTTAGATATAGGCATCTATAGCCTAATTTTCCGCATGAATTTACAACCATCATAACAACCTTCTATTATAGGATTAAATATCATGTTGCTTCCTCCATCTTGCAGTTTGAATGATGCACAATGATGGTCCAATTCCACTAAACCCAAGGTTAAATTTGCATGTTCCCATCTATCCACTCAACAATCAAGGAAGTCCACTTCCCAAGTACTTTGTTACGCATCCCAAGGTTGATTTAGCCTTTTGCAAGCTAATGTAAGGTACTTCGATTATAATATAATATTATTTTCACACTTTGGCCCATGTGAGCCCCCTTTAATTCCTTCTCACATTTCTCTCTTGTGGAATCATACTCCCCCCCCCCATGTTCATGTCCCTCTCGTATCGCAACCAACAATGCATTCTATTAATAATTTCACGTACATATTTACATAGGTCGGCCCTCAGCCATATTGTTCAATTTTTAGCTTTGATCATATATATACAATTACATTACAAATCAGGGGATCAAAACTGGGGTGTTATAGGGTCTCTTATAGTTAGCAAGGATTCACAAATATTGCATTAAAATGATCAACAAGACAACTAGACCCACCTCACATATCTCCACAAGAAAGGCACAACAAGACATGTAACTCACTTTTGTAGTCTTTGCATTAAATGCATTAAAATAATGACAACACTGATGCATTGCTTTCTAAGTTGTCAAGTCTAGGACTTAGGTGGTTATCTACTCATCGACTTTATATCTTCAACGCCTAAACTTAGCACATTGGCCTAATTCCCGTTCCTGATGCAGTGACTCCCCCTTCGCAAATGCTATCGTGGGGTGAAACATATCGTCATAGATCTTGACAAATCTTGTTCTCTATGACCCACCTTCTTGATCGGATTATGCTTTTATCAACTTCCATGTAGATTCTAAAAACACTCGAACAAACTAGCTAAATTGCTATTGAAAAACAAATTGTATTGTTTAATTAATGCAACATCCTACTATGTACATATACAAACCCCCCACGTGGAAACAACAATTAGAATTATCGCTTCCTCACCATAAACTAGCTCAATTGCAGTGTGTTTCAACAAGATCTTGCACATGGTTAATATGTCCAAATAATTACAGGAATCCTTTCATCCCAGTCATCGTGATGGATGACATAGATCTTAGTTGGAGTGCATTCTAGGATTTTGTTGAAAGCTTTGATAACAATATTTACTTGTAGATGTTAAGGCCTTGTCTTGTGATGTCAAATAATAAATTCCCCAATCATAAATAATTAATTCCCTAACCAATTGAACTTTTGGAACAACAACAACAACCATATGTTGATTCCTCTCTCTAGTACCACCTTATTGACCAAGACCAAGTATTTAAATATAGATTGACAAAGAACTTAAAATGAGTCCCTAGAAAATAATGCTCCCCCCATTTGAATGACAACAACACAAAATTAGTCTAGCACTCAAATTGGCTTCCCCATCAACTAGTGAGCTTTGGTGCCTTGGGACATGAAAAAATTCAATCTTGTCAAAGCCCTAAACATCTTGAAAGATTTTTTGCACTATACGAGCTAGGTTTCGTTGTTTAGGAGGAGACTTTCCATGACAACTCTTAGAATAATCATTGAATCACTTACCACCGATGTTTCATGAGCCCCTCAATATTTAAGAAGCAAGAGGCATTTGAAGAACACTAAAGCCTCACTTTTCCATCTTAGTTTCTTGATTTCCTATAAATTTGATGAAGACTCCTCCCCACCTGCGACCAAGAGGCATCAAGGTTATTACTAGTTAGAGATCATCATCATTATGCTTAAAAGGCCAATATGAAACAATGATGGTTTCATCCAACATAGAGAGCTTCATCCATCTTAATTTTATTTCAAAGCTAAGTTATTTTAAAAAGCATCCACCAATAAAAATGAAAATGAAACTAATAATTGCATCTTTGTACTTAACTTTGTCTTCTTTTCCATTTTTTTTCTTATACTTACATTTACAAACTCGGTAAATAATTTGTTTACATAAATGAGAAAGGGTAGGCTACGACTTCAATTATCGAATGTGTTGGTTGGCTGACAATAGGTATATCAATTGTTTTAGTCATCTCAATTATTAAATTTGTTTGTTGACTGACCATGGATATAGTCCAACTTATAATATTGACATGTGAATTCACAATCAAGATAAGAATGATTTTAGTTTTAAAAAATAGATTTTATATGTCTAAAAAAAAGATGTAAAATAAATTTTTGGTGACTTTAGTTAATATCATTTAATAAAAATAAAATAAAACTATATGCAATGCAAAAATTGTGTAGATTATATCTTTTTATAAATTTAGTCAATATACATCATAATAGCATGTATGTGGACATATTAATTGTTTTTGTTTCTTATAAATACTTAATAAATTTCTAATAAAAATATATTTAAACTAATCTTGTATTAATACTCATATCATATATAAAAACCAAATCACATCAACTCTACATAATATCGATACTTCTATTATATTGATTGTCAAAATCTAACCACACTTATGTGACCACAGTAACTCTATTCAATTTTGATATTTATATTGTATTGATTCTCAAAATTGAAGTGGTGAGATTCTCTATATATACATGTATACGAGTCCATTGACAAGTTCATGCCATGGATACTCATTATCGTAAGATGAATTTTAATTTGTGCGGAGCTGTCACAACATAATGATATATGAACCAATATAAAGATTAACAATAACAATGCAATTACATACCTAATAAGAACACTATTTAAAATCTAAAACTCCATTGTGGTGTTGCACATAATAAAAGGAAAATGAGTAAACTAACATTAAGAGATAAAAGAACGTGCATTGAATGCAATGCATAAAAAGGAAAATGGGTAAACTAACATTAAAAGATAAAAAAAATGTGGGTTGAATGCATTTTCCAAGTATAAATATAACTTTTATAGATAAAGTGTATTGATATCATTGTTTTAAGAAAATAAAGAAAATAAAAAAGGGAAATAATCAAGACATGTAAAAAAAACATTTGATATTGATTATGATTAATATAAACAAAATTTTTAAACCTGTAAAAAACACATTTTTCAAGAAAAAAATATAGTTGATTTTACTTAACTATTATAAATTAAATATTTATATCAAAGCATACAATCATTTCATTTATGAAAGGATGATAGTTAAGTTATATAAATCAACTTTTGTGTTGCATTATAATTCAAATATTGTTAAATATTCATATCAAAGCATACAATCATTTCATTTATGAAAGGATGATAGTTAAGTTATATAAATCAACTTTTGTGTTGCATTATAATTTAAATATTGTTAAATATTTATATCAAAGCATACAATCATTTCATTTATGAAAGGATGATAGTTAAGTTATATAAATTAACTTTTGTGTTGCATTATAATTCAAATATTGTTAAAAGAAGCAAGGGAAAATATTTAGCTAAAACTTTTATACAATCTAATGCCTCCACATTGGAAACTATAAACACAGGTTCAATACTTCAAAAGTCGTAGTAATTAAATTCAACGACATTTGCACAAGATCACAATTCAAACACGTACTTTGTTTGCTCTTTCTGTAAGAGCCAACCTACGAGAGATGAATGGTCGTGGAAGGCACACAAGATAATTTGTTGGAACCGTTCCCTAATCCTAATAAATGTGCCAGGGGAATATGTTAAAAGTTATAAAAGCTTTAAGGAAAAATAAATAAATAAATAAAATGTTTTTATATCAAATTCAAAACCTTAACACGTAACATAGTTTAAACACATGTCACTGGCATTTTTGTGGGTGGGATTCATGGCTATATGCTAGGATGACTCACACCCTTGCATGCCTATTGACCATTGTTGCTACCTACGAGAGCAGACAAGGATTTCTATTGACACTACCCACCACAACCAACCAAGATCATTGTGCTCTGATAATAAAATGACATCGAACAAAGTGGTCTTTGCTCCTTCTAGATTGTATGCTCAACTAACTACTCAAAATATCATTTAATTGCCTTCTTCATCCTCTGCACATGTTGTCCCTACTACACGGTATAATCTTGAATCAGAGATGAAAGAGAAATTGAGGGGAGTTCAATAGCTCCCGAAGTTCTTAAGGTAAGTAACATATCGCTGCTTCTATTTGTGATTTGAGCCCGTGTTATGGTCATTCAAAGGACACAAGGATTTGGTTAAAAACTTGGTAATTGTAGAGACACCCTTGAATTTTCCTCTTGCCTTCACTGATTTGGCCACAACTTCCATAGGGAGGTTATGAAACGCCCAATTTCCCTGCAGGATGCTCTCCACCCTGAACTGTAGACGCACTGCCCAGTTCCCCGAGAAGAGAAGTCCAAGTGATCTAAATACCAAATTCACCATCTTGTCACAAAGTTTGTATAAAAGAGACCTGAATATTGCTGCACCACCCACCACACAAATTGCATTTATATCTTATCCTATACTTTTTCTCTTTTGGTTGCAAATAAATTAAGGAAATTGTGCATTCTATATCAAGGTTGTCCTACGCGTGTGTAACATTAACAATATAAATGTAGACATTGCATTGCAATATGCAAGATTCATTTCTAAGTTTAGAAGCGTGGATGTATTTATGGAATTCACATAAACTGATAGTAAATAAATACCAAAGTTTTCTCTCATAATTCAATTTTCACACTTGCATGTTAAAAGAGAGAAAATTACTACAATACAGTAGACCAATCATTACAATACTTGCTTGAAGCTTGAACTTGACATTCTCCTAGATATCAATCTATTAGCTCCGAGGTTATACAAAATGCTGGATGGAATATTCAAAACTCATGCACTTTGTCACTCTTGTTGCTTGCTCATGCATTTCATGACTGGAAATATTCATACAAAACTTACACATGTATAGATCGATGGATTAGGATGCAAGTATAGTCTATGGTTCAGGAGATAGATACAAAGTACTTGGTCGTTGTCATTGCCTCCTACAAGCTACCATCGTAAAGAAGCTTATGTAGAGGACATATTGGAGTGGTGTGCAAAGGACAGATCACCACCCCAAAGAAGATTGTGCAAAGGACAGATCAAAGTGGCATGCATAAGGCATATCAAAGTGGTGGTAGAAGGAAAAGGCATCGACTGCAGTGGAAAAGGCATCGACCACTCTGAAGTGTCAGAGCCTTAAAACGGGTCAGTCTTTTAATTTATGGAAAATACATTGACTACAATGATAGTGTCAGAGCCTTCCAACGAGCCATGTAAATTAGTTTTCTTATTTCACAAATAGTGGAGAATATTTGACATACAACAGACTCAATTATGTCACATCACAATGTTTGAATCAATAAAAAAAATGAAATATAAAAAACTAAAAAATTCAACAAATAAATTTTATTTTTAAAATATTCCAATTATAATACAAGGTTGTTGCAAAACATTAGAATATTCGAAGAAAATAATACAAATTCAAAACACTATTTGACCACTAAGTGAAAACTATAGCCCCCCACGAAGGCGAAGGCACAAGGACTAACAAGGCTTTGTGATGAAAGTGTTTAATCTCATTGAATTGGTTTCCAGTCATCAGAAAGACAACACAATACACATAAATTGAACACTGTTGGAGCAGTGGCTTGTAAAACTATTGGAGCGCTCAACCTCTACTCACAATCACAAAAATTGAACACTATGAGATGGAGTTCGATTACACAGTTTGAGGGTTACACAAAAGCTTTCTTTGACGGGGCCTCTATTAGAGGTGGAACGACTTACAGAGCTGGAGGTGTTATAAAAAAACCAGACTTGCATGTTTACAGATGGCACATCAATTGTGGGACCGGTACAAATACTAAAGTTGAGTTGTTGGGGGCCTGGGTAACTCTAACTCTGGCAAAACTTTGGAAAATCTCAAAGACTCAGTTGATGGGGGACTCCAAGGTGATTATAGATTGGCTTAATCATAAAACCAATTTACATGCTATTGATATCGTTGGATGGAAGCGCAGAACCAAGGTATTGACTACATATTTCCAAGAAATTAGTGTTCACCATATTTTCAGGGACTTCAACAAGGAAGCAGATTGCCTCTCCAAACAAGGCCTGCTGGATCAAAAAGTCAATTTAACTTACTACACCGTGGACGATGGGACGACAAGTCCACTATTCCACCTAAAGCTCTTCTGAAGACTGTGCGAGTTTAGGAGTATAGAGCAATTTTTTTAATCCAGGTTTCATAGTCTATGTGTCTATCGTGGAGATGATCCTTTTGTTATAGAGCTTCTTTGATTGACTTTGTTGATATCCCATGTGGATAGCTCTTTTGGTGTCATTAGGGACCTGAGTTATATTAGCTATTTTGGCTGGTGAAAGTTTGTAGTACCCATGGATCAGTTTGACAACTATTTTTTGATATGATCTCGTAAATGTAAATAAAATTATACTCTAATATATAATTTTGAGTTAATTTTCTATTGAAAAAAAAGATAACACAATAAGATACTTTACAACCCAAATTCTTCTTCTACTTCCAAGTTTTGTATATTCATTTTTTTAAACAATGGAAAGGCCATAGAAGTTACGAGGGCTACTCCGAATGCCAGAGTCGCAGAGCACAGCAATGGCAGCCGCAATACCATTGCGGAAGACAAAAATGTTCAAGCCCATTCACTTCGCCAAACCCAATCTCTCTGCCAACAGCACACCCATTGATTTCCAGGGAGAAGAAGTAGAACACGGGAATACCAACAACAATTCCACTCTCATATCTCTGTGCAAGCAGAACCGTCTGAAAGAGGCACTGCACGTCTTACAAGGTATGTACAATCCAGACTCCTCTGCTTACATTTGTCTCTTGCAAGCTTGCATTCACAATAAACGGGTTCCCCAAGGCAAAATAGTCCATGCCCACATCATTCACAGTCAATTTCAATTCCATGACAACATCCTTTTGGGTAACAGGCTCGTGACCCTGTATTCCAAGTGCGGGCATCTGGATGATGCTCGCAAAGTGTTTGACGAAATGCCCGAACGAGATGTAGTGTCGTGGACTGCCATGATTTCAGCTTACTTAAAACAAGGCCTCACAGATGAGGCTTTGAGGCTGTTTTATCAGATGAGGCTTGCTGGAGCCCAGCCTAATGAGTTCACCTTCTCGTCTGTTCTTCCGGCGTGTGCAAGCATGGCAGCTCTGGAACATGGCAAGGAAATCCATACGGAGATAATTAGAAGTGGGCTTCAGTCTAATGTCTTTGTGGGATGCGCGCTTGTAGATATGTATATGAAATGTGGATGTATGGATTTTGCACGCAAAGTGTTTGACGAAATGCCTGATCAAAACGTGGTCTCGTGGACTGCCATGACTGTAGGATATGCACAGAACGGATCCGTTGACGAGGCCCTGAGGTTGTTTCGGCAGATGCCCAATCAGGATATTGTCTCGTGGAGTGCAATGATTGCGGCTTTTTCTCAGCATGGTCTCGATGAGGAGGCCTTGAGATTGTTTTATGAGATGCAAACGACTGGTGTTTTGCCGAATCAGTTCACATTTGCCAGTGTTCTGTTAGCGTGCGCCAACTTGGGAGCTCTGGAGCATGGGAAAGTGATTCATGGAGGCATAATTAGAAGGAGATTTCAAGCTGATCCTTTTTTGCAGTGTGCCATGGTAGATATGTATGTCAAATGTGGGAGCATGGGTAGTGCGCAGATGGTGTTAGATGGAATTACTGAAAGAAGTGTGGCGTTGTGGAATGCAATGATTGCTGGGTATGCCCAGAGTGGGGATATTGACAAGGCCATGGAGCTCTTTCAGGAAATGCCAGAACGAGATGTGATCTCATGGAATGCAATCATTGCAGGATATGCACAGAATGGGCTGGTTGATGAAGCCCTGAAGTTCTTTCAATTAATGCCTGAACGAAATGTAGTCTCGTGGACTCAGATGATTGCAGCATGTGCCCAGAGTGGGCATTCTGATGAGTCGTTGAAGCTCTTTCAGCAAATGCACATGATTGGAGTGGATCCAGACTCGGACACATTTGCCAGCATTCTCACAGCATGTTCCAACTTGTCAGCGCTGGAACATGGCAAGAAGATTCATGGAGACATAATTCAAAAGGGATTTTCATTTGATGTCTTTGCTGGGAGTGCCCTTCTAGATATGTATGCCAAATGTGGAAGCATAGAAGATGCACAAAAGCACTTTGAGATAATGCCTAAGAGAAATGTGGTCTCATGGAGTGTAATGATCGTTGGATATGCCATGCATGGGTGTGCTAGGGAGGCCCTCCAAGTCTTTGAACAAATGCAATGCTCTGGCATGAACCCAGACCATGTCACCTTCATTGGTGTTCTGTCTGCATGTTGCCATGCTGGCCTAGTGGATGATGGCTGGCGATACTTTAATCTCATGACCCAGTATTATCACATCACACCCAGAATGGAGCACTACTGCTGCATGGTTGACCTTCTGGGCCGTGCTGGGCTACTGGTTGAAGCACAAGACTTCATCAATAAAATGCCAGTTAAACCTGATGCTTCTGTGTGGGGGTCAATACTTGGTGCTTGTAGAATTCATACCAATGTAGAGCTGGGAGAAATGGTGGCAGAACGCCTTTTTGAATTTGACCCTAAAAATGCTGTACCTTATGTGCTGCTGTCAAATATCTATGCAGCAGCTGGCAGGTGGGATAGCATTCAAAAAGTGCGAAAAATGATGAAGAACATGGGCATCAGAAAAGAACCAGGACGTAGCTGGATTGAAGTGGATAACCATGTACATACTTTCTACGTAGGAGATAGAAGACATCCACAAACAGAGTTAATTTATGCAAAGTTGGAGAAATTGTCGGGGCAGATGAAGGAGGCAGGGTATGTGCCTGACATGAATTTTGTGCTGCATGACGTGGAAGAGGAGCAGAAAGAACATGCTCTCTACCATCACAGTGAGAAGCTAGCAATTGCATTTGGACTTCTCAACACAGCCACTGGGACACGTATCCATATTATCAAAAACTTTAGAGTGTGTGGAGACTGCCACACTAGCATTAAGTTTATCTCAAAGCTTGTTGCACGAGAAATTGTCGTGAGAGATGCAAACCGTTTCCATCATTTCAAAGACGGACAGTGTTCCTGTGGTGATTATTGGTGATCATAAGTGAAACAAACAATAAACATGAGCTTGCATGGCACACTTATCAATATTAGCCACCTCTCATTTTGTTTTAGGAACAAGGTATTATTGTATACTCTTGTAAAGTTTGGAGTTCAAATGTTTTTTGGATGGCTAGATTGGGTGATTCATTGCGTGAAACAATACACTATGCTGGAGTCATAGATGTTTAGAAATATTGACAGAGGATAATCTTTTTTAAGATATCTAGTGGAATGATTATGGGTACCTAATCAATCTATGTTCAGTTTTTACAATTCAAAGCAACAACCTGTAAATGTTGGTAGTGGGGTATTGTGTTGTTCTCAGCATCTCTGCTACTGCAAGCTGATTGCATCATTTGCTTGGATGGATGACAGGAGTTTGATGGATCATGCTGGTGTTGATTATGGATCACCTGAGCACACATTATGGCCAGATGATACGGGTAAGTTTGGTATTTAATGATTGAAGCTTATTTTCTAATGTTTCATGAACGCTGCCCCCAGATTCTTAATGCCATGTCACTTAAATGTCAGAGTTGTTCTGTAGATATAAAATGATCTAAATGCAGAGAAATGAAGAATGCTTATTTTGTTACAGACCATACAGACCATAAATATTAGGCTCTTTTTGATTTATATCATTTTTACAATGTTAATGTCAATTTAATAGAACAGAGACTCGTATCTTGGATCTTAGATCAAGTATTGCTTGATGCCAGTTCTGAGGACAGTTGCAGCACTAGAAAGGAAAAAAGTGAATACCATGTCTTGAGTTGGTATGTGTTCAGTACCTTTAGAAATTGTTTTGAAGATTGTTTCAATTTTCAAATAATATGCTAACGTGTGATTTGTTATACATGTAACTTGAAGATTTTAAATAAATGTGAGTAACCTAGTATGCTTTGACCAACATACTTATGCATCCATCATAGAGAGGAATCTTAATTAACTAAAATTTTATGTTATGTTTGTAATTGTGTGACACAATTGACCCTAGCAGACTGGGAGTCGCAGGTATTTGTACCACTAGTGCAACAAGGAGGACAGGTGCCCAGCCCTTCTACTTTTGCCAAGGAGCAAATCGTCAGATTGACCAACCCTGTGAGCATGGGTCAACAAACAACATCAAGATTGGTTGAATGTATAGGTGAATAACGCTAATTCTTTTCAGTACCAATGAGAGTGCAGTTGTTTTGACATGTACACCCCCTATTGTGTTAGAGAACGGCATCTCATACTTACAATTTTTTTTCTATCTTCTTCTTTTATGTCCATTCGTTGGTTTGTCTTAGGGAGTTAGTATTAAACTAAGTTGCTAGGGTTTGTGGGTGTGGGTGCAGGTACAGAGGGGATGCCATTTCTGAAATCAGGATGCATCAGTGTATGGAGGATGTGCACACACATATATTTGTATGTATGCATATAATCTATGTAAAATAGTAAAACCTTCATCATAAACATTTCAACAAAAAAGAGAAAACTTAAAAACTTCTGATATGAACTGCAAAACCAAACTTTATACTATTGAACAACAGCACTCTGTAGTTTATATGGCTCTACCAAAACTCGGGAGAAGGGTATGCAATTGTGGCAAGTTGCGAATTTTGAGGAAAGTTGGTAGGTATACAGTCTACATTTTGGCACTAGACGAACCTGGAGGAAAGTTAGTAGGCATACAATCTATATTTTGACACTAGACACATGTGTTGGATCTTTGTAACAGGTTGCCAGGCAATAGAAAACACAAATCTGACCTTTGAAGTTTGTACAACTACTGGACATAAAATATATAAACTAAACCTTTATATCAGCTACTAGGGCATGAAATATGGAGGTCAAACTCTTATGATAACTTCCAAGATAGTTTCATGTAATAGATTACAAGAAATGGAAAATGCAAATCAGACCTTAAATAAGATCACTGGGTATGGAGAACACAAATCAAACCTTAAATGAGATTGCTGGGCATGGGATTACACTGTACAAATCATAATTTGGGATTATTTCAAGGGGACGTCCCTCAAGTTTAGTTGGGGGTGCCTTCCTGCCTAAGGGTGTGGGATGCAACCCTTGAGACATGGATGCATCTCTGGGATGGGGAGACTTGGAGAGCTGTCTATGGGCTTTGGGGATGCATCTCTTGGAAAGAGAAGTGATAAATCAATAAACAAGGCTTTTTGCAGAATCCACTTGTGCAACATTGGTAATTAATAATTGCCTAGGTGTACATGGTAGTCATGTAGGGAAGCACACTCTTTCAGCGCATAAGAACTTGAGATCATGCATTATGCTCTCCAAAGCATGATCTCATATTAGATGCAAAGGTGAAAAGGAGACTACCACCATTTCTTCAACAACAATCTAAGGTCTCATCATTATATTGTGGTCTCAATAAACAAAAACCCATATTTGTGTGAGACAAAACTAGTTTTGAAGAGGGTGTTTGTGGCCCATGAGTGGGTAGAGTTTGAATAATGAACTACCATTGATGGATTTTGGAGGGAAGTTGAGGAAGTGGTCACTTTTTTATAGCCACTCATAAGAGTCCTTCAAATGGTGAATAGTGAAAAACTTATGATTGGTTACCTTTATAGGCCATGGATAGGGGGCCAAGGAGGCCATTAGAACCACCTTTGGAGGCAATGAGTCCAATTATATACCACTATGGGCAATCATTGACAATAGGTGGACCAATCAACTCCATAGGTCTTTACATTTTGCTAGGTACTTTCTAAACTTGACATTACAGTATGAGCTAAGCTTCTGTGCAGATGCAAAGGTGAAGAGGGGCTTGTTTAATTGTATTGAGCAACATTTTGGGCATGATGATGCCTTACATAGGAAAATTCTTTCCCAACTTCAAGAGTTTAGGGTCTCAAATGATTGTTTTCAATGATGAGTGCAGTGAAAGTAAGAAAGGATATACTACCAAGTACTACACCTTCAATCAAGTTGCTACATTAGAATTTCTTATTTTCTTTTTAATCTTGAATTCTAATATCTATGTATGTACTATGCTAGGTGCATGGTGGGAGAATTTTGGTGAAGGAACTCTCAAGCTTCAAATATTCACTATCTAAATATTGAACCAAGCTTGCTCTGTGTTTGGTTATGAAAGAAATTGGAGTCTCTTTGAGCATGTACACTCCAAAAGACACAACCAATTGACCTATAAATGCCTTAATGATTCGTTGTTTGTGAATTATAATCTCAAATTCCAAATGAAGTAGTTGAAAGGTATGAAGTTCGAATCTCATTGGCAAATTGTTTGCTTAGTTAATGTTTTTTGGTTCAAGTTTCAACTTTTAAAAGTAATTTATAATCAACCTAAGATTGCATTCTAAAATATTTCATTTCACACATCAAATGGCATTGATTTTATTCCCATTGACATGGACAATATTGACACAACATTGGATTGGATTGTTGAGCATGGCCAAGAGGCTCAAGATATATTATTTTTTAAAGGAAAATTAATGTGGTTGGAGCAAATTGTTGGGGCAAGGGAAGGCGTAGGGGGGGCTTTTGTTGGCCCTCATTGTTAGGTTGTGTTAGCACTCAGAGTCACACTTAGATTGCTGTAAGTGCAAGCCCAGTACCCATCAGAATATAAATGGATTAAATGGTTTGAATAGGTGGATCAACAAGATAGGAAAGAAATGGAGAGGGCAACAAAATGTGTGCAGAGGCATTCCATTGGGCATGGATTCATAACATTCTACAGATCAAAGGCAATCGAACTGTATATCAGACAAAGAGATATATAATGATGAGTAGAAGCATGGTGAATATGACAAAAGGAAGAACATCCATTATACAGAAATCCTTTCTACAATAGATAAAGATTTGCTTAAACAATGAACAATGATTTAATGGGCAAGCTACAACAGATCCTCTGTTGTTCATGAATCCATCAATCAATGGCAACTATGATCCTCAAAACCTGCAATATGTTCAAGCAAGAAGATAATAAAGAAGACAATCTGATAACATCTCTCATGAATCTTTAATGGTAGAAAATGTCATTACAAACAGGCCCCTAGGCTTACAAATGAGCAACTAAAATTGCTCCCCCAGCTCTCTTCTCTCTTGGCTCATGAATCCAACCTCTTCTCCAAGAGCTCTCTCATTCCTTAAATAGAAAATAACATCTAAATATCCTTAGGAGGTCGAATCCCATATCCTCCATTGGATTCTAAGCCTTGGAGATAGGTGGCAACAATCAAAGAGACAAAAATCCAACAAACTGCTAATTTTCAGGAATTTGTTGGAAGTCATTAATAAATTGTTTCCTCCTCACTGCATGAGGCCTTTGATGGAGCTAAAACTTAGGTGCAGGTGTCCCTTGACATCTAACTAATCCCTGAGAAGCCATTTGAATCCTCCTTGACATGTGACAATCTCCCAAAAAGGCGAATATCCAAACCGTAACCGCTACAGGAAATTTCGTAGCGTCGTTGTAAAACAGTTTCCGCACATTTCGTAGCACTGATCCTGTAACAGCCTCCTCGTTACGACAACAACTCTGATAACAGGTGCAAATTTTTTTTTTGTTTAAGGTGTGTGCGCGCGTGTAAAAAGGAAACAGACACACTTGACTCACGTCGCCACCGGACGACTAACAAGACGCAACCACGAAGATCACAACAAGAAGACATAAGGCGCACAACAAGTAACTGCAAGCATTAAACGACATACTGTGTTATGTACAGTATGAACACAGATGGAAGAATCCATAGTAGTAGATTTTATTATTTCTGCACAGGAAAGCAGGGCGTTTAATCTTAGTTCTCTGCTCCGGAGAGAGAGAATGTCAGATAGGCTCCTGGTCGACTGCTCAGGTAGAAACTAGTAATCTCTGTCAGGAGGTCGCAGTGGTGGGAACTCTGCCTTTAAAGAGCCCGAGACTACTGATACGACCTTAGAGGTGTGTCGCAAGAGTGGAAACCCTGCCTTTAAAGGGCCCGAGACTCTTGATACGGCACTGGATTCTTTACACAGGAAATAATCACACACACAGACTTATATATAGAGCGACTAGCTTTATCAGATCGAAGAGTCTGATATCATACCACTGTGAATTTGGACAATTCCAATTTTAGTACTAACCCTGAAATTAATTAACAATCTCAATACATCCTATATGTTACATATACCATAAAATTACAATAACATTATCTTAACAACCTCACATCTTATGTTATAATAACTTTGCAACTAAAAC
>ML788768.1:1076609-1100787 GCA_009831015.1 Picea engelmannii | reverse complement strand
CAAAGAAGTAAAACATCATGTCATCTATCATAACGCATCATAATCAAGGATAAATGTTTTAATATCATAAAAGTCCAGATCACTTGCGAGCAAGTGTCCTCAAAGAATAAGTTTTCTCAGTGCGCCAGAGCGGGATGTTACAGATCCTGTGTGCAATTCTGTAGCGTCCATCCTGAATTCAACTATGTGGATTTGGTAGCGCCACTGTGACACAGTCATGCGGAATTTGTAGCACCACCATTAAGTTCAGCTTGGGATTTTTCGTAGCATATAAGGTAGCAAAATCGTAGAACATACTACATAGATGAACTTATAGCGCCATCGTAAAAATAACCAAATTTTCTAGTGCAAATTCTTGTGCTAACATAGGCTCCATGGGGGATAGAGACCTCCCTGTGAGGCTCTAAGAACTCTTGTAGTTTCAGTGCCTTGACCATTTCATCTCTGCAAATTGTATTCCTGAAAACATCTCTACCCCTTATTGAAAAATACAAACAATGTCATAAGCTACAAACTGAACTCACACTGTAGACAAATTCAAACTAAAAATCACATGCTCATGGAGTGAGCTTATTTATGTACATCAATCTACACTAATCTATCTAGCTGAGCTTCTTTGCTTAATTGAAGTCATACTTCCAATGCAGCCATATGAGTATCGAACTGATGAAAATAACTCCTTCCATGCAATTGTTCGAAATAATTTTCAAGTGATATGAAGCTTGCAACAAGAGGTTAGTAAGCAATGGATACTTACAACTATGATCTGAAATCATACCAACAACTTGATCATAAGAAACCTTTGAAAAATATAACTCTATGTAAAAATCCACAAGATCATGAAACTTATGAAAAGACATTTCTAGTTGGTTAAGAAAACCATCTTGCTCCTCTGTGAAGGCTGATTCATCAATAAAATGATGTCCTCATATACTTTATAGCTACTCATATGTTGTTTGATGTTTGTTGCAAGTGCATGTATAGAAATGATAGACATTTCCTCGTTGATCCGTGGAGTTTTCTGCTCATAAATAGGTGATAAAGAGAATTCCAATTGTTGCTGCATTTCTTCCCTATCTTCTTCATTATCATATACTGGTTGGTTGTTAATAAGCTCCGTATGTGCTTTAGTAAAGATATGCTCTTTATCATTTGAATACTCAAAGGAAACAATTTGATTTTCATGACAACTTAAAACAATAGATACATTTGATACAATGTCAAAAGTATCTACATCCCGTCTATCACTTTGAAGATCATCAACCTCTTGATCATAATGAAAAGTGTCTTCTACTGCAACATACTCTTTAAGACTATTTGATCCTTTACTCAACAAATCAAATTCATAACAACATTCTTGATAAAGGAAATCGGCTGCAAATTTCTCTTTGCAAAACAAACGAAATGTAGCATGAAAATGTCTAAGTGAAGTAATAGAAGCAACTGGGACTGATCTACACCAATCACGGTCTACTCCATCTAAAGAGTATGTAAACAATTTGATGAGGACATCTTCGTGTATAAATTTCAGCTTAAGCATGCACTCATGAAAGTCTAATAAAAATTCAGCTGGTACTTCCTAATCCTCTCCTCTAAACCTAGGAAGGCAACCTTCCCATTCATCTCTACTAGGCATTGGATTTGGAAAATCGATTATCTTTGAAAAATCACAGAAAACATACCTATGAGATAGGATCTTGTCCATTTCAAAACAATGGAGTCTCCAATAGATATATGAATAATGGAGTCGCCATGGTGAAAGATAAGTAGTCTAAAAGCGTCTAGCTTCAGTTCACCATCCAAAGCTAGATCTAATTATCATAGTTCACCCAGGGAAGGTGTCTTCATTGTCGTCCCCGACAACGGTGCCAAAAATGTTAGCGCTAGAAGTTGCTCTTAGACTGCTTAAGAGCAAGCCTAGCACATCTTGAAAATAAAAAGTGACTTGATTGGGTTTTAGGAAACTTTGAGAGTGGTAAGATTAATCAAGAAGGAAATGAAGCCATTGGGCATGGAGTCCATAAAAAACTGTAACCCTAAACTAACATTCTATGGGCAAGAAGTGAAGAAAACAAAGCATTTGGATAGTGATTTTTTAATATCTCAAGGAAAATGAATGAATAGGAAGAGAAAGAAGGAGTTGTCAGTCTCACTATTAAACAAACCGGTCCTTTAGGCCAAAAATGTTAGCGCTAGAAGTTGCTCTTAGACTGCTTAAGAGAAAGCCTAGCACATCTTGAAAAAAAAAAGTGACTTGATTGGGTTTTAGGAAACTTTGAGAGTGGTAAGATTAATCAAGAAGGAAATGAAGCCATTGGGCATGGAGTCCATAAAAAACTGTAACCCTGAACTAACATTCTATGGGCAGCAAGTGAAGAAAACAAAGCATTTGGATAGTGATTTTTTAATATCTCAAGGAAAATGAATGAATAGGAAGAGAAAGAAGGAGTTGTCAGTCTCACTATTAAACAAACCGGTCCTTTAGTGATTCATACAACAGAGGAATTAACCATCATTCAAAAAATCCTTTTCCAAAAATGATTAAACAAAAATAAACATAACCATGGCAAAAATTCTCATAAACCCTTTAAAATAATTTTCTCAGCACAATAAGCATTTTTCATATTCCATATAACATTTGCAATATGTTTATGGAGGAAAAATATTACGAAATAACTGTAAGAGTTACGTACTAACCAAAAACTTCATTCAACTGTTCAAGTCTTTACATAGAAAGCAACACAGGTCTACAACTTAAATCAGAGACTTTTCATGCCTTTCTAGCTCCCTCACGGATCTTGAAAAATTACCCCGACCTCTCATGTATTTTTTCTCTCTTAAAACCCCCCTATAACATTTACAAATGATAAAATATATATGCATACAGTTAACAAACTGTCTCTTATTTCTAGGAAGAAAAATCAATTAATATTTCTAAAAATAAACTAAATCTTGGAACAAAATGCAAGGTGTCTCGAGTGTTGTAACTGGAGTCCAATCTCCTTAGATTAGGAATGATCTTCTTAGTAATATTCTACCATCTGTACTCAATCACCGATGATTCACTCCCTTGAAATCTGGAACTACTTGCCGATTTTGTGCTTGGAAATGTGGAAAGTTGGGATGCTCTGCCACCTGTTACATAGTTGTTAGAATTGGAATCAAATTCCTTTCATGCTACCACCTATGGTCTTAGCTCTTCTCCACATCACCAGCCACCCAAAAGAGTGATAAACTCGAACCCCTTGATTCCAGGTGCCAGTTTGTAGCGCCATTCAGTAGCGCAATGAGTAGCGAGTTTATGTAACGCCCTTGCAAAAATACTCTGCACATTTAGCATCACAGATCCAAAACAGGCTTGTAGAATTGGTAGCGTCCAACATGTGAATCTATGTGGTTTGATATGAGTCTATGCTTTCAACTGATCCTCATCAGAAACCTTGCCCACTTCATATCGATTTTATAATTTATGAATTGTGGGCACAGAAAACTATGGAGGGGGAATCAAACCCTTCTGCTACCGGAAGCACGCTGCCATCAACGCTGGATCAAATCTTTCACTTTGCCATTTGTCTTGAAATGGTCGACATCTTCAACTACCTGAAAATCATATTATCCTTCTACTGTAAAAAATTTGAGCCCAAAATTTGTTGCTTTCATTCCAATCGAGGAAACAAGATCCTAATTTGCAGATGATATGTTTTATCTCCACGTGTCAGACAACCTTGATGATGATCCTATCCATTCAAACAACAAATTTGATGACTTGAGTTAATCTTGGACAAAACTGTGAACCTTCAAAATTTTAGTAGCGTTGTGCTCTGTTTTTTTACACAGGGAACGCTATGAGAGTTTCCAGAACTGTGAAAATACTTAGAATACTCAACCAATTGCCCATGATCCTTCTCCGTGGTGATGAAAACTGTTGTGGATGCCTCTAGAATTATAAACATTCCATCTATATTGCTAGCTTCGATGATATGCTTTGTAACATATGCAATTTAGCTCCCAAACTGTGGTCACAACCTTCTTAGTTGAGAATCTTTATGTCTTCACAATTAAAACCTGCACAAGACACCTCGAACCCTGGAATATTATCAACGAAGTGGCATCATTGGTATTGCTCACATTTTGATATCTTTGCTTTCAATACATCACTATAAGCAAAAGCAATGTTGAATGCTTCGTTTGCAAGTGCACTAGGAGTAATTATGTTTGCAAATGTAAATAAGAAGCCACAAAAGCTGCTATTTCATAAGCCACGATGGGGTTTGCAGAGAACCTATGACATTTCAGCCACCTCCTCTCCCGATTGGTTTCAAGTTATATGCCTTTGCCACAATCAATGCTTCCCGAAATCGACACTATTCAACAAGAGCTCGTCATGCATTTGTTTCAGAACAATTAAGCCACACGGTGTCTGGGATTCGTATTGGAGAGAAACCAATGATGCTTGTATACAAGACCATCAAATGTTTGTGCATAAAATAAGAGCAGGGAACCCTAAGAACATCAACGCTTCAAAAAACAGGAGCCGATAAAATCTCCTCTGAAATCCCTTGTTGATTATCAAAGAGATCATCTTCATTTCCACGCATAGAAGAATACTCACCTCGAAACTTGACTTTAGTGATCGAGCAATTTTGAAATCTAGACAACGCTTGGAGTTTGGAAATATTTGGTGTTGAAACTCTACACTTGTCACTAGAACTCGAGCTATAGACACGTTTCACTTTGTATTGGTGGGAGTTACCCCACCTTGGCATGATAAACAAACCTTTTGTTCTCTTTATAGGCCAATGGTTATCACATTGTCCAAAGAATATGAATAACTCTCGGTGGGTTTTCTTTCCCCATGGCTTGACTTGGACATGTGATATCGTTGATGCAGGTGCTTGGATCTTGTTCTCGGTGCTTGTGACTTGACTTAATGCTAACCCATGTATGTGGCTTGTGGCAATGATAGGTGCTGATAGCTGGCAACATGGAGATTGGTTTTCTTCCAGAATCATTCTCTGTCAAGGTTAAGGCGCTCGGGGGTGGCTTCGGCCTATGGTTGGGTGAAAATATTGTTATATTGTCTATTGTTAAACGAGCACATCCATTACTTTCTAACAAGTTATGGGCCCACACTATCTTCGGACAATCTAATCGCTGGAAGATAGATTGGGAGGATTTGCTCTGTTGTAGTTGCAGTTGCAGCCAGTTTTTGCTGCAACAACGAAACCCTAACCCTCTTGTTGAGGCACCTTAAGTAAAGAGATTGACCTAATTTTTGGATAGCCCAGTGCGCCCTAGCTTGGCACACCTCCTGGTATTCTTAGGAAGCCAAGACGTCAAGTTTGAGTTTTTGGTCAAAGTCAAAGGTTGACCAAGTCAAAGCAGTTATGACTTACTCTATGAAGTCAGAAAACAAGTTATAAGGGGCTTCTAACTTCAGAGCGTGGAAGACAAGGATTGACCTCATCCTTGCAAAGAATAAAGTGTTGGACATCGTGAAAGGAAAGATCCTGGAACCATAGTTCGAAGAAGGAAAAGAGAAGGAACCTCAAAACGTTGCAGTTATGGAGAAGTTCAAAGACAATGACATCAATGCCATGAGTATCATAGTGGACTCTATAAAAGACCACTTGATATCCTACATCTCCCATCTTGACTCATCTAAGAAGATGTATGATGCCCTAACAAACCTCTTCTTAGTCAGAAACATTAGACAAGTAATGAGTCTGAAGAATGAGCTTCATGACATGAAAATGAATGATGATGACAACATAACATCATACTTTGTGAGAATCTCTCAATTAAGAGATCAACTACAAGCTATTGAAGAGATTATTTCAGAGAAGGAACTGGTAAATATAGTACTCAATGGTCTTCCCAAGACATGGGATGCATTTGTCGCAAGCATGAACATAAGGAAGGAGTATCATACATTTGAAGAACTTTGGACTTGCTGTGCACAATAAGAATCAAGGATTAGTGCAAAAGAGAAACCCCAAAAGAAATATGATGATCAAGCCTTCACAACAAGGTTCAAGAATTTCAGGAATAAAAAGAAGTTTGGCTCCAGGAAGAAACCAAATCAAGAGAAAGATATGTCAAAAATACAATGCTTCAAACGTTGAGAATATGGTCACTACAAGAATCATTTTCTCGAGTTAAAGAAAAGGAAGGAAACACACGAAACATCAGTTGCCGAAGAAAGGGAACCCTCAAAGAAGGCCAAGCAGGACAAAACAAACTTCTTCTTCTAAGACAAGGTAACAATATTCTTCATAATTCTTATACATACCATGTTTACATAGTTTCTGAAGATCTTGCATATTTATTTCTTAAAAGATAAGATGTTCAAAGAGAAACAATACCTATGGAAGAATAACAAGATAAGGATTGCTATCATGATGACTACAAGTCAAGCAATACACATGAAAAGATGAAGTACATTGACAACCCTTGGTAACAATTCATGTGGAAGCTATTAACATAAGTAACAACTGCAAGATAAGCCGGAATCAAAATCAAACTTGAAGAAACCTGGAAGAAGTAAAAACAGAAAGAAGTCAACATTCAAGAGGAAATTAGAAAAAGACTTGTGACACTTTGCAGAAGGCAATAAAGATGTAGACAAAAGCGTGGACTCTCTTTGACGGAGGGAGCTGATTATATAATTCCAAAAGAAGAACATGCATTCATGAAGCAAGGATTAGGAGGGAGCTAATCCTAAACAATATGATCCATTAAGGATTATGTAGTATCTATCCATGTTCCCGTCAATGGTAGCAACCATGAAAAGCAGCACATGTTCAGTTTGACTTTAGAAGAAGTCTTCTTTGAAAAGAAGCCTTAAAGTATCCCTGGTTGTCCGTTCACATCTAGGATCCTATGATGAAAGAAAGAAGTTGGAATCTTCAGGACATGGAATCTATAGAAAACTCCATGGACCCAAGAGCTAAAGAGAAACATGAGGAAGAACATGAAGATTCCAAGAGAGAAAGAAAAGCCAGAACAACTAGTCATTATATCGAGAATCACAAGACTACCGGCTTGGTTTGAACTCACTAGAAACAATCAAGCAGAAGAAATGGAAGTTGTGATGAAGAACAATGTATGGAAGACTTATGAATGGAAGCATTGCGAGATCCAGAACTAAAGGTTCTCCCAGATGGAGGGAGAAGACTATGATGATAACTTGTTCTAGTAACCAGACATACCTCTACCCGAGCCATTATATCTCCTGCATTATCCATGGGTTGGAGTTTACATCAGATGAATGTAAGGACTGTTCTCCTCAACAAAGTAATTGAAAAAAGAAGCGTATGAAGAGCAACCTCAAGGTTTTGAGGTATACCAGAAAGAGACCCTTGTATGCAGATGGAAAAAGATCTTGTATGGATTCAAACAACTTGGTGCAAAGCCTCTCATGCACAACAGAAGCATGGTGAAAACTTTCTATAACAGAGATATTGTATCAAAATGGTTACTCATAAGTCCAGGATGATGGATTGCTAATCCATGACAAACTCTCATGATAACAGAAGAAGTGCCACTTGGATATGTTCTAGTTTGAGTCTTGCCACGATGTCATGAGCTAGCAAGAAACAAAAGAGCTGAATCCAACCATGATATACTATGATGATCAGAGCTATATGAAGCCTTCAAAGAAAACCAATGTTCAAGAAAGACCAAAGTACATTGAGATCAAGCATTACATTCTCTATGATGAGGTCCAGAAAAGAGCAGCGGTTCTCCAATATATCTCCATAGATGAGTAGATAACATATATTTTGGTAAAGCCTCTGTCCAATATGGAAAAAGTTTGCGTACTCAAGAAACAAGATGGAGCTCGTCGAGACGACTTCCTTATTGAAAAGAGAAGAGATGATTCCCAGGTTGGGAGGGAGCACTGATGTGTTATTGATTTATGGACAGTCATTTTTTAGTTCGAAAAATGGTTCAAGATGAACAATTCATTTCCAGTTCGGAAAGTGGTTTGACATTTCTGACGGATAGGCATTTTCGAGTTTGGAAAATGGTCCAGATCGGACGGTCATTTTCGTAATGAAAATGGTTCGATAGATTGCTGATGTACCATAGACAACGATTCCCCTTTTGTCCAGTGTGGGGGAATGGTCTAGGATAGTCTTTCTTCTTGACAGTCACTCTCAGTAGTGGTCAAGTAGAACGGTCCGCCTCGCCGAACAATCATTCTTTCGAAGTTCACAGTTGTGAGCAGTTTCAAAGAATGGTTCATTTTGGAGGTTGGTGCAGGGCAAACTCATTCTCTCCAGGTTGCACTTTGTTTAGTGTTGGAGGAATGGCCCAATTAGGTGAATGGTCCAGGTTCAACAATCAAGGAGAGACATTCCCTAGGGCAGACTCATTCTCTCCAGGTTGCATTTTGTTTAGTGCCGAAGGAATGGCCCATATAGGTGAATGGTCCAGGCTCAAATCAGGACAGTTATTCTTCTATGCTTGAGAAGAATAGTCCAGATAGCTCATGGCTGACGTTTTACTTTCTGAGGGTAGATGCTTTTCCATTTCTCACAGATGTGAGTGGAAGAATGGCCCAGATGACTCAGTTTATATCATGATATTGTTTTTCTGTGCAGGTTGATATCAAATGATATGATTGCTATGGAGACTGTATGTCTTTGGAAAGTAGATGTATGCTACTGTGTTGGATGTGTTCCACTGGTTGTGACTACGTGTCACTAATTAAGTAGCCATGTGCTACTAGGTGTGGTAGTGTACCACTGGATTGTAGTTGGGTACTACTATGGATATACACATTTGTGTTCTATTGAATGAGATTGTTTTGATTGCCATGAAGACTATCAATAGTGTTGAAAATGATTATCAACTAGATAGATGGTCAGTGTATTGATGGACAAACATTTTCCAGACAGAAAATGGTCCAGGACATTTATTCTTCTAGGACGTATGTCTGGATTAGAAGAATAGTCCTTGTAGCCCATGGTGTGGCTTCCAAAATATGTTGGAATAATTATTCTTCTAGGAAATATGCCCAGATTAGAAGAATGGTTCTTATATCACTCTTTGGAGTAAGTGACCTTTTTAGAATCATGCCTGATTACTCAGATGGAGTATGGTTTTGAGAGATGATGCAGTTGATGTTGTCAGATGACATTGATAGTTATGATGGTGCTCGTGATCTAATCATGAGATAGCCTGTATGGCTATGATGATGCTACTGGTTGAATGGTATGTTTGTGCTCAAGACCATTGCCTTCAATACCTCCCTAGCTAGGAGAGAGTGTTGATATTATGGTAGCTTCGAGAGGTATTTACCTCCACATGTAACCTTGACGAGAATAGAATATTCCGGGAAGCAAGAAGAAACCCTAAATCATTAAACCTAACCCTAGAAGACAAGTCGGCTCAAGAAAATAATTAATATTAAGTATTTAGCATCCAGAATGAGAAGTTGGCCCAGACAGCTTAGAAAAACAGTATAAATACAAGTAGCCAGACCTCATTTTGTACCAGACAACTCAAAATTTCAGCTAGGAAGAGGTGCACACTGCAGAAACTGGGCAAGTACGCAAGTTTGGGGAGCAATTGCAGTCGACAACTGCTGCAATCTGTATTCCTGGTTTAGGCTCGAACTTTCTATTGGTTATGGTTGGACTTTCTGATCAGTCTTTGTTATCTTTATGCATTATCTGTGGTTGGATATTGGTTTGCTTTTAGAATCATTCTCTATCAAGGTTAAGGTGCTCGGGGGCGGCTTTGGCCTATGGTTGGGTGACAATATTGTTATATTGTCTATGGTTAAACGATCACATCCATTACTTTCTAACAGTTATAACTAGTGGAACAAGGCCTTGACTAATTATTTCTTTGTTTTGTTCTTCCAGGATTTCCCACTCATTTCTAGGTCCAAGATCTCATTCTTGCTCATGAGAGCATATGTTTTCCTTTCTTTGTTTATGTATGTCCTAGAGATTTGTAAAGGCCATGGACCATGTTGTTTCTAATGTTTAAACAAAGTACCAATTGTGATTTATTTTGAAATCTCCACGGAGAACTATTTCAAGTATCACACAATTTTTATGGTTCTATCTTGAGAAATATTGAGTTGAGCTTTTGAGCATGTGATCTTATTCAAAACATTTTGAGTGAAAGCTACAATTCTTTAAAGTTCTCTTTTGCATCTATATCGTTTCGATTTATCTTGTTTTAGCAAAAATCTTGTTTGTTCTCTTGCATAATGGAACGGAGGCAAAGACATCTTTGGTTGAACAACTCATTTTACATACAAATATTTATTTATAGTTTTGCTAATGGTAGGGTTTGCCTAGTTCTTTCTTAGACATCAATCAATGCATGAATGGTTTAAATTAGAACTTTGTTTGCTTGCTGAATTTTCAAGTTTCATTTGGAAGTTTACTGTTTAGTATCCTTCCATTGTTTTATTTTTTTTCCAGGTTAGAAAGCCCGGGGAAAACCCCCAAGTACTTCCCCTCATTTCATTTTGAGAATGGTACCCAGGGTAAACCCTAGAATCTTCAAGGCACAAGGTCAGTCAACGACAAGGTTCGAATAATATACTCATTAAGAGCTCAACATGTCACTTGCGGGAATTGAACTTGGGTGGGGAGGATAGCAATCATTCCTACGAACCACCCGAGCTAAACCCAATTGATAACCTTCCATTGTTATATATATAAACAAATTAAATGTTGAAGGAAGTTTTCACTGCAAGAATATTTGAAAGAGGAATACCACCTCTATGAAAACGAATGAGGTTTCTCTTTGCTCCCCACGAGTTTACCCTCAACATTGATTCTCTTTACTTTTCGGAAAAAGTGATCAACATTTGGCGACCATACTAGGGAGCGATTTGTTTTCAAGAAGTCTAAAATTTTTTCCTAGAAGGATAAGATTTTATTGAGAAACTAGAGTTTGACTGGTTCAAGTCTTTGAAAGGATACAAATGTCCTCCTCGTGTCTCCGAGATTGAAGACAAGATCACATCTTCAAAGTGTTCTCTTACTATCCATCTGGAGAGGAAAGAACTAAACGTGGGGCATTTGAGAGAGAATTCTTAAAGCTTTCTGCCTGATAAAAACAAAGCAAGACACTTGAATATGTTTCAAGGAAGATCAAGTTGTGCTAGAAAGAACAAAATTTTCTTCCAAAAGATATAGGAAACTTTTATAGAGAATTTCAAAATGATTCCTGAATGAATTGGGTTCTTGAAAGGATGGTTCAAGGGAACCTTAATGGCATTAAATATTTTATTCATGGTGCTTTGGGTGCTGATTGGTTGTGGCAAGTTCCAAAGAGCCAAGAACCATCCAAGATTCGGTAGGATGAGCTCCTTGGTGACTTCATGTTGTCCAAGATTCAAGAAGGTGAACTCCTTGGCAACTCCACTTTTAAAGCTTCTAATTTTGAAAAAGAATGCCATGGCGATTCCGCTGAAAGAGTTCCAGAGTTAAGAGAGATTTCATGGTGACCTCCACCAAAGAGATTCCTTCATGCTGGGATGCTCCCTTGTGTTCCCACCAAGTCACCAAAGATTGCTAGCATTGCAGCATAAAAGACACGTCCCCAAAGGAAAAGATGGTTGTGGAGAAGCCCCCTCAACTTGCAAGGAGAGATACACCCTTTGCCAAATATTCCCATTTAGAAATTTCCCATTTTCCTTGGAAACAATTCCAACAATGCGGAGCAACATTTGATTGAATTCAATGATGCTTGTGACATCTATAATCTTGGAGATAATGATGTAGCTTGCCCGCTATTCATCCGGACCTTGAAAGGGAAATCTTGTGAATGGTTTTATGCTCTATTGCCTGGAACCATCACTAAATGGGATGTATTGGAGATTATGTTTGTTGAAACTTGAGAAATATTGCCCAAGGGTGGGCCCATATGTTCTTTTTATGAAACTCATTTGCGTTTGCATGAAGGAAAAAAGGATGATTAAGAATTCACTTTCAGATTTATGAGGATCCTTCATAAAATGCTGCAACAAATATTTCGTAATGATCCCATCATTTTCAACTGCTATGAAACTGCTTTGTCCACAAACTTGAGGTATTTTCCGAGACAAGAGGGAAAGTATAGCTGGAAGGAGTTAATGCAACGAGCTCAATCCATTGAGGAAGATGTTCTTGAAAGTGGTGTTGATCTGAAAATTATCTTTGGAAGGTCCCAAAGGCACACATTTGAAATTGCAAAGTCATTAGCCCTGGGTCAAAAAACTTATTATTCCAAAACCTGACACTTGCGCCCTTTCTCATGTTGTCCACCGATTGCAAAGCCAGTTGGTTCAGATGAGAAGAAATGCAATTGTCATTGCTCAAAGAATTGTAATGTCTTGTTCTCAAAAGGGTGTTGTAAAAGGTTTTAAGAATCTAAGCATGAATACTACAGTTCCCCAAAAGACCATGGATGCGATTCGATTTGGCAATGACTTCATATGTGATTCTAAAGACATTAATTTAAAACAACAGTAGGGAAGTATGAAGAAAGCTAGCCTTTATAATTTTGATAATGTTGCACTCCCACCCTCTCCTAACTAGGTCCAAGACCATGAGGAAGAGGATCTAGATGAGGAATTCATTGAAGGGTGGGAAAGTTTCCCTATATCAGATTATATTTCTGAACCTGAGAGTGAGAATTCTAAGATCCCAATGCAAGGGATATGCATTCTTTCATGTGCTTTGTGGAAAGAGAGAGATATCAGTGATAGGTGGGATGATGAGATGGAAACATTCCTAATTGTCAAAACTATTGAAGGAAAAATTTGGTCTTTGAAATGTGAAGAGGGTAGAAATAATACATGTACAGATCTCACAAGAATATATACTTGGTTCAGAGGAAGAATAGTTTCCTTTGTCACAATACCTTGCTGAGGATGATTTGGAAGCTCATGAAAAAAGAAGAAAAACAATACTTTAAGTTTGCGGAACAAGTTTCTCTCAACAATATTTCTAGACCAAGAGATGGATCTGATCATGAGACGGAAAAGGTAGGGACAACGCTTGATGAGGAACATAGATTAGAACTTGAAGTTGAGGAATTTCTTTCATATTTGTCACCAGTTTATCATATGACTTTGTTGGTTCCAAACAACTTGTGCAGTCAAGTGAGCAGTGAGGTAAACCCAATTTTTGAATCTGATTATGAAGGTGGTTGCATTGAGCCATGGTTTCAAAATGTCACTAGTGGGTTGTCTCCAAAGGTGTCATATCATGTTCTCATCCTTCAAAGCTTTGTTGCAATGAGTCCATTATCCAAGGAGACATTGCATGTATGGGAACCACTCTCAACAATTGAGTTGAGTCTTGTTATCCTCATTTTGTGGATAACTAGGGAGCTGATGTCTCAAGGCCCTCAGGTTGCAGATATGGAGTGTCGAGAGACTACATGACCAGCAATACACTTTGCACAGATGGAAAACCCACTCACTACCACAGATGGTCACGGGTTTACAAATGGCATCCACCACACCACTTGGCTTCCGGAAGGCAATGGGCCTTGCTCCATGAGGTACAAGTCAGTATTATGGTGAGAATCATTTCAATACTCGAGCCATTTAATTATGTTGTATCGTAGATTGCTTTAGATTTCATGATATGTGCTTGGACATTATGCCTTTTTCCCTGCTTCACCTTGGTGGTTGACATTGTGCCCTAGTAAGTGGTCTTCTTTGGGAATGGGTTTTCTGTTGGGAAATCCCTTAATGAGCCATTGTACTGTTCCCGACCATACTTACCATTTTCCATCATTATTCCCCTTCGTTTCCTTATCTCTTGGGCTTTTAGGGTGTATTGACCCAAGAAGGGGTTGTCCCTCATTCTATGGGAAGAAGGGGATAAAGGCCCAGAGGGGTTGGTGTTGGGTAAATGATAAAAGCCATATATGAACCTTCCAGATGCTTCGCTCAACGATGACCCAAGAAAGCAGTAAAACACTTATCTTTGAATAAAAGGGGACCCTTAATGTAACAAAGAAATGCCTAAAAGGTAGATTGAAGGATAGGAGGTCTCATCACGAGCCGACCTATCACGTCCATGGATATCTAGTGGTGTGACATTGTCATTATCTAGTCACCAAACTAGGGCAGTGACTCTCAATTGCATGGTTGAGAGAAAGCGGGTCTCATCATAAGCCAACCTTCTCATTTCCATTAGGCATTTGTGGGTGACATTGCCACCATTTGGTCACCATGCCAGGGCAGTGACCTTCAATCTCTCCTTGTGCTAAAGAAAATATAAAGAAAGAAAGATGAAAGGAAAATAATGGGCTTGGAAAAGTGCATTTGCGGACGAAGGTACAACACACCCTCTACAAAGGCACCCATGAATGAGACACTTTGACCCCTAGTATGCCATGAGCCCTATGCCCATTGAGTCTTGACCCCATCCACATCATACACTTTACATGGCTTAGAGAGGGACCTCCTGGAGGCTCTCCTTGACCTAAGGCAAGATCTACCCAATAGGACACCTCGTCAACCCTCCAATACTTAAGCTTGACAAGTCGCATAATGTCTTTGACCTGTTAATTGTTTGATGTGGTAATCTTTGATGCACATGCTTAGATATCTTGTTTATTGACTGGATCCACTTGTCATGATGTTATGACTTGAGATCCTTGGAGGGTGTGTTCATTTGTCTTTGCAGGACCTAGTTGGTGGACAATTTTAGGAGAACAAGCCTAGCTTGGGCGTCCATGGGGCTACAAGCCCACAGGTTGGATGTCAGGGGCCCGCATGCGAGATGAGATAGAGATGACTTGGACGACCTTGATGATGACTTGGATGACCTAGCCCACCAATTGCCTACTAAACGATTTTCCTAGAAGGGGAAAAACGTCCCATTTTCTTGCATGACATCATGGTATTGGGGGTTTGGGCTTGGTGGTGAGGTGCCACTCACTTACACTTGGACGTTCCGATGAGAAGAGGGTTTTCACCAAGAAAGGATCATCTAGATGTTTGACACATGACCTTGGGAGGCCCCTCATTCCTTCTCCAGCACCAATGACCTCTTCAAAGTGGAAAAATGTCCCCTGAAGGGGTGACGTCATCCTTAATTAGGGTTTAATTTGTGCAAAAGATGAAACTATAAGTGAATTGTTTAATATTATTGTGTTAAGGGGGCAAGATTAGGGTTGTTGACCCCTAATCTTGTGTTTTACTCCTTATTTTGTGGACAAGCCATGTTGGCTAATTTTTGTATAAATAGAGATCATAAGATCTCATTTTAAATCACAACTTTGCTCTCACAATAGGTATTGGTCTGAATTTTTCAGCCTCCTTGGCCATTTTATCTCTTGTGCACTTGTGTATCGCTGATTTTATGAATGGTTGGTGGAAGAAGGCTTAGTGCTATCTTTGGATGATGCATTTCTAGCTCTAGTGGTGGTTTGTCTTGGTATTTCTCTTGATCTCGGTATGGTTTTCTACTATTATGCTATCATTATTTCAAGTTCAAGTGTTTTATGCTAAGAGCTAGGTGGGGAGTATATGGGCATACACCCCCACCATAACTTTCACCATTGTTATTTGCTTCATCTCATTGACAAGGGTTTGCTAAGAGAAGTATAAGGGCATACACCCTCTTAGCTTAAACCCTAGCTTAGAAAAACTTGCCTTGAGAAGTAAAAGGGCTTACAACCCCAAGGAGGTAGCTTCTCTAAGCTCCTTGTGACTCCATTAACCCAATAGTAAAGGCACTAGTCACATTTTTATTGCATTGGAGATTTGAATTATTGCATTGGGAAACATGAATTTCAATGTTTTTACTTCTTGCAAAGGTGGATTGTTTTCCTTGTGCCTTGGGCACCTCACAACCATTAGGGTGTTCTCTTCCAAGGGATACTTATTGTTGCTGTTATAAATTTGCATCTTCAGCCATTAGGGTTGCAAAAACCCTAACATACTTGCTTGAACAATTCTCTCATTAACCATTAGTTTTGGCTCAAAGTTTGCATACATATTCTCCTAGTCCTAGCACACTTTTGGGCAAAGTTTGAGGAATTTCAGGTGGCTGATTTTTCCGCTGTAATACATTGAATGTTATATCCATAAGGCTGATATAATTTGTTGCAAACAACTTTTTACAACAACCTTATCTTTTGTGCTAGAACTTGGGCTTTTCATCTTTAGTTTAGCTAGTCTTTCTCTTGCATTTTCTACTTGATATCTAGCACTTATTGAGCAGCTTTTAGTATCATTTATTTGTTGATTTATATTGTTATATACTGCTTTAAATTAGGGATAACAACCTTAACTTGTTGATCCAACTAACATATATTGTTGCAAGCTGTGTTTTCTTGTGTCTTGGGAAGGTACATTCTTCCAAGAAACATTATACTTGTGGGGCAACCTTTACTTGACTTACAAGGAATCTTTCCCTACCCTTCCTTACATTTATATTTGACCTATAGGAGTTATTTTTCCACTTCCTTCCATATTCGTCTCAATCCCCCTAGGGTCACCGAGATTGCCTCCCTAGAGTGACCTAGTCACCCTTTAAGTGTGGGACCTACATCGAGGTGACATTGGGTGTAGAACTCATAGTGATAGCACTTGTTCCTTGGTTGGGTTGGGCTTTTCCCAACCTACAACTTGTGCCATAACATTTTGGCGTCGTTGTCGGCGAGGATTTTGAATCCTCTTCGTACCCTAAACGACACTTTGGTAAGCTATCCAAAAGCCTTTCCCTAAGCTTACCTGGCGACTCCACTCAAGGGACGTTCCCTTTCCACCATCCTTGATGAGCTCATCTGGCAACTCCACCTTCCCAAAAACTTCCTTTCCCCAAACCTTTTCCCCTGGGAAATTCAAGCCTTCTAAGGTTTACCAAAGAAGGCCTCCTCTCAAGTCTCTCGTTGCTAAAACTCTTTTCCATAAATCCCTTCCCCTTGCTCCAATGGCTCGCCCTTGGGCAAAAGAACTCTACAAACACCTCAATATGGCCAATATCCATGGTTACCCTAACAAGATGCCAACATATGTCAACAAGTGGTTGCCAAGGTTCCCAGGAAACAATGTGATAACTATCGAAGACCACATTTATTTCATGGGTCGAGATATGGACAATGCAGGTATTGATCATGAAGATGTGGCCATGAGACTATTTGCCTCATCATTGACTGAGGAGGCTCTTGATTGGTTCAAGGGACTCCCTGATAATCAGATCACGACCTATGATGCCTTTACAACCTTATTTAAAAGTAGATGGTCAAGGAAAACAGACGGTGGGACACTTGCAACTAAATTCAATCAAATAAAGAAACAGGAGAATGAAACTATAAGGGATTTCATTTCAATCTTTGACAGGTTGTACAATCAAATTCCAACAAACTACCGTTCTACAACATCATCAGTTTGTCTCCTTTACATGAATGCCTTTGAAAGGCAGTTCCGATACATTCTTAAAGATAAAAGGCCCACAACATTGGCACAAGCTAAAGATTTCAGTATTGACATTGAAGAGAATCTCCTTGATTACAAAATAGAACCCTTTCAACATCCCCGCAACAAGACAGAATCAAGGACGAAGGTTTCCAACAACAATGTTCCTAATTTGATTGCTCTCCCGACTCAAAAGATATACCAGATGAATACTCAGTTTGTCCAAGTGCATAATCAACTTATGAACCGTATGACTACAGTGGAAAGAAATCAATATGCTCCCAGACCTCAGTTTGCCAGACAACAGAGAGATGCTACTGGTTGGAAACCAAGACCTCAACAATAGGCGAAGGCCCCAGATACTTTGAAAGCTGTTGGGACAATTGATATAGAAGATTGGTGTCTCCCATGCCAAGAGCCCCACATGGAAGATGAGTGCCCCTAAAAGGACGAAAATTATCCTAACGATATAAACTTTATGATTTGCAATCTCAACGAAGAACAAACTGCTCAGGATTTGGTCGATAAAGCCAGAAGAATAGGAGAAATAGAGGGGAGACTCTGGGCCTTAAGCAAGTTGATAGATGATCAAAATAAGGAATTAAAGAGGAGGGAAATTCTAGTCTACAAAAGGAAAAATGTTTCAACCCCTCCATCACAGCTTGATATTCCTCTTCTACTAGTAGAAAAGGTGGCTCCACCACCTCCGTCGTCAGTATGTGAGTTGCCTCCTGAGCCCACTCCTGCAGATAACATTCAATTGAATATCGATGCTGCAAACATGTTTGGAAAACTGAATATGACGGTTCCAGTAATAGAGATGTGTAAGATCCTTTCCGTGAAAAGGGAAGTTTTGAGGATATTACAGGTACCAACTGAGAAAGAGGATCCTCCCATTGTATTAAACACCATGTATCTGGATCGACCAAAAGACAAGAACCTGCCATTTTATCTCTCATTAGGCATGAATGGCCTCCACATGAACAACTACATGCTTGATTCAGGGGCTTCAACAAATGTTGTATCTTTGAAGGTAATGAAACAAGTTGGTTTGAAGACAACCCGACCTTATGGAAATGTTTGTGGTATTGATTCAAGAAGAGTTAAGGTTTTGGGGGTATGTGAAGACATTGTGATATTCTTGATAGATTTTCCACATATCAACGTCCTCATGGACATATTGGTGATCGCTGTCCCTGATGCCTGGGGGATGCTCTTGTCAAGGACCTGGTCCTCAGTCCTTGGAGGTTTCCTTAGTATGAACCTTATGCATGCATATATTCCCATCGAAGATGGAACATATGAATTCTTGCATAACAAGGAGAAGAAAAATACACATGTGATGAATTTGAGAGGGGCTAGCTATGTTAGTGAGCACTACCATGATATACTTCCACAAATTTTTGAGTATGATCCATTTGAGTTACCCTTCATGCAGGGAGATGCAGTGGAAATGTTTTTACCATGGACGGATAAAAAGAAGCTGCATATTACCATAATAAGGAGCTGTAATCTATTCATGTTATACAAAGGGAAGATGAGAAACATGAAGAAGTCATCAGAGATACAGTCCTCACAGAGCTGTCACATGATGAGAATACACCTTGCTCTGATTTCAATGAAGGAAATCTTGTGGTCATGTGGGACAAAAGAAAGGGCAAGCCCTGGATGTGAACAGAAAGATAATAACTCATGGCTTGGCCCTTACATCATCAGAGGGAAGTCTCACAAAGAAAGGTATTATTTGACAACATTAGATGGGAGAAATATGCCATTGCCCATAGATGGGTCTCTTCTTCGACGTCACATCCAGGTCACATGTGTTCTTCAGAGCCCGTGCCCCAGGTAAGTAGGTATGCCATTTTGATTCCCTGCATTTGCATCTTGATTGCTCATATTAGTTAGATGCATTTCATTTTCATTTTACTCTACTTGCATATTAGTTTCATGCTTAGTTTAGATTTTTATTTTTTCTAAATGTCAAAATTTTCTTTTCTAGTTTAGTGGGTTTTGATATGATCATATGAGAACAAGGATGAGTAGGCCATCCTGCCCTTGAAAGTTTGATGTTTACTTGCAGACACATGTCTACCAGGAGATCTTGTGGTTCTCATGCAGTCTACAACAAGCACATGTCCCCAAGTAGGAGCTAGATGTTATCCCCATTTTGTGGATAACTAGGGAGATAATGTCTCGAGGCCCTCAGGTTGCATATATGGAGTGCTAAGAGACTACATGACCTACAGTACGCTTTGCACAGATGGAAAACCCACTCACTACCACAGATGGTCACATGTTTACAGATGGCATCCACCACACCAGTTGGCTTCCAGAAGGCAGTGGGCCTTGCTCCATGAGGTACAAGTCAGTATTATGTTGAGAATCATTTCAATACTTGAGCCATTTGATTATGTTGTATCACAGATTTCTCTAGATTTCATGATATGTGCTTGGACATTATGCCTTTTTCCCTGCTTCACCTTGGTGGTTGACATTGTGCCCTAGTAAGTGGTCTTCTTTGGGAATGGGTTTGCTGCTGGAAAATCTTTTAATGAGCCATCGTACTGTTCCTGACCATACTTACCATTTTCCATCATTATTCCCCTCTGTTTCCTTATCTCTTGGGATTTTAGGGTGTATTGACCCAAGAAGGGGTTGTCCCTCATTCTAGGGAAGAAGGGCTAAAGACCCAAAGGGGTTGGTGTTGGGTAAAAGATAAAATCCATATATGAACCTTCTAGATGCTTCGCCCAGGGATCACCCAAGAAAGCAATAAAACACTTATCTTTGAATAAAAGGGGACCCTTAATGTAACAAAGAAATCCCTGAAAGGTAGATTGAAGGATAGGAGGTCTCATCACTAGTCGACCTATCATGTCCATGGATATCTAGTGGTATGACATTGTCATTATCTGGTCACCAAACTAGGGAAGTGACTCTCAGTTGCATGGCTGAGAGAAAGGGAGTCTCATCATGAGCCAACCTTCTCATTTCCATTAGGCATTTGTGGGTGACATTCCCACCACGCCAGGGTAGTGACCTTCAACCTCTCCTTGTGCTTAAGAAAATATAAAGAAAGAAAGATAAAAGGAAAAAAATGGGCTTGGAAAAAGTGCATTTGCGAATGAAGGTACCACACACCCTCTACAAAGACACCCATGAATGAAACACTATGACCTCTAGTATGTCATGAGCCCTACGCCCATTGAGTCTTGACCCCATCCACATCATACACTTTACATGGCTGAGAGAGAGACCTCATGGAGGCTCTCCTTGACCTAGGGAAAGATCTACCCAATAAGACACCTCATCAACCCTCCCATACTTTAGCTTGACAAGTCGCATAATTTTTTTGAGTTGTTAATTGTTTGATATGGTAATCTTTGATGCACATGCTTAGATGGCTTGTTTATTGACTAGATCCACTTATCATGATGTTATGACTTGAGATCCTTGGAGGGTGTGTTCATTTGTCTTTGTAGGACCTAGCTGGTGGACAATTTTCGGAGAACAAGCGTAGCTTGGGCTTCCATGGAGTTACAAGCCCACAGGTTGGTTGCCAGGGGTCTGCATGCCAGATGAGATAGAGATGACTTGAATAACCTTGATGATGACTTGGATGACCTTGTTGGCAAATATTTAACAGACAACGCATGCTTGTCATTGATGGCAAGTACAACAACGAAGATGGCATGAGTACATAAATTATGTAATAGATGGGCATTATGAGAAGACGTTGCCGCTGCAGAGAAGATTCGAATAAGCTCAGAAGAGATAGTGCAGAGGATTGTTGGCAGATCATCGATGGAAAGATCAGAGTAAGCATAAAAAAGTAAGCTCGGGAGGAGAAGCAACATTTATGATCGTTGGATCCCATTTACAATTCCCGATGACCGTCAGATCAAGTGTTGATCGGGACTGTTGATCCCACGCCATTTCGGGGTTTCGCGAATCGCGTCTTGGAGAGGAAAGAAACAATACCACAGGAATGCCGAAATCGTGAAATGTGAAATAGCAAAATGATTTGAGCCGTCAGATCAAGGTTTGATGTGGATCGTTGATCCAACCCCATTTCGGGGTTTCGGATACCGAAAGTTGGAGTGTCGAAACACTTTGCAACAAGAATGCCGAAATCACGATATGATCTGAGCCGTTGAATCAAGATCAGATCTGGACCGTCGAATCATAGGATAAGTGGAAAGCGATTAGAATTTCGCTGACTTGGAGTCAACGGAGCATGGTGTGGAAACTCACGAGATGCGAGATCACGATAAGATCTGGACCGTTGGATCTATGGATATTTCAACCGTCGATCAGACTCGATGAAGTTTATAAACTTGCAAAATATGAAGCGCCTTTTGGCACAACCTATGGTCACCACCAGTGGTCACGAGAAGGGAAGGAGTCGGTTCAGATAAGCTCTATTTCGGGGTTTCGGGGATCGCGACTTGGAGAGTCGAGATGCCTCATCTCCAGATTCACGAAATGCGAAATCGCGAAAGCGATTTATGCATAAGCGCGTAGTCACAGCCATTGGGCACATCGATGGAAGATGGAGGAAGAGGCAAGAGGTGCTAAGCTTCACCACAGGGATCCCGAAATTTCGAATTTCGAAATGGTGAAATAGGCACAAGATTCTTTATTCTTAATCCAATGGTTCAAGTGAGTTTGAATATGATCGGAGGGCTATTGTTCTCTCTCACAGTTAATTCATCAGTTACGAATCAATTAGCAAAATTGATTCATGATTCCTGATCGGTTGGCGTTTCAGTTGCTTAGACGTTTTTTTTTTTTCTTTTGCCTCAGAAGATTTGAAGTGACTGCTGTGGGTGTAGTGCATAAAAAAAAAGAAAAAGATACAGACTGTGCGTGGTTGGTTGTTCTGGATGAAAAATGAATTAAACTGTAAGAAAGGGAAAATCACAGAATGCGCAGTGTGAGACTGACAATATGCACAGTGTGAGATAAAACTCAGAGAAGAGTAACAGATGAGGAATAGACTTGAAGCAGAGCAGAATGGCAGAACAAGTTGAAGCAGAGCATAATTGCAGAACAGACAAAGGAAGAGAAGAATTGCAGAACAGATAGAAGAAGACCAGATTTACAGAACAGAGAAGAAGTGGTAAGAATCGATTTATCTGTGTAGTTGGTTGTTTAATCATTCATTTATTTTCCAGGGTGGTTGGGAGGTGCTAGGGAGGACTGTTGTCCTCAGAGGTTCAAGTGGGAGCTTGAACATAGGGAGTTGTAGCTTCCATCTAGTTGCATCCAGAGAAACCAGGGTGGCAGGGTGGTGCAAGGGAGAACAAGTGTTCTCTGTTATACAGGTTGGAGCCTGTGTAATTGAAAGTTGGTGCTTCCATCCAGTTGGTGCTGGAACATTAAGGGAGTTTGTGCTTCCTTCTAGTGGGTGCTAGAGAAACCAGAGAGTTGGTGCTCTCAAACAAGTTGAAGCTTGTAAAATAGAGGTATTAGCCTCACATTGAGTTGGTGCTCAATTATAGATGATGTACAGAACTTAAAAGACTGCCTATCATTTCGAAGAAGAAGAGGTTTTCTCCCTTTATGGGTTTCCCCGTGAAAATCTGTCTCTATGTATATCTTATGTGTGACTGATGCTCATTATTTATATTGTCTATATGTTGTATAATATTGATGGTCACTTGAAGAAAATTTAAGAATGGTTTAATAGATTTATTATTGTTTAAGCACAGTAACAACTGATTCACCCCCCCCTCTCAGTTGTCTTAGTAATTTCATCAATTGGTATAAGAGCAGGTTTCTTTTATTCAAAGGTAGATCTGTAAGCTTAAACATGACAAGTCATGAAGGGACTTTAGCCATTAAGCCTCCTCTGTTTGATGGAACAAATTTTTCTTTTTGGAAGGTTAGAATGAGAACATATCTAATGGCCTTAAGTACTGATGTTTGGGATGTAGTAGAGACTGGATACATAAAGCCTGTTGTGCTAGCTTCCAAGGATGATAAGTTAGAATTTAGCTTTAATGCTAAAGGAATGAATGCTATCTTGAATGGACTTGCAGAAGCCGAATTTGTAAAGGTGATGCACCTTCAAACTGCTAAAGAAATGTGGGATAAACTTATTAGCAGCTATGAAGGAAATGAGAAAGTAAAAGATGCTAAACTTCAAACATTTAGGTTGAAATTTGAACAACTAAAGATGAATGAAGATGAAACAGTTAGCAAGTATTTTTTAAGAGTTGAAGAACTTGTGAATTCCATGAAGGGTCTTGGTGAGAAGTTTGACGAATCACACTTAGTTCAGAAGATTTTAAGATCTCTGTCTGATAAATTTAATCCAAAAGTCTCTGCAGTAGAAGAATTAAATAATCTTAAAATTCTGTCCATTGATCAACTTCTAGGAACTTTAACTGCATATGAAATGAGAATTAGCAAAGATAAATCCATTACTCGAGAAACATCATTTAAAGCAGACAAAAATATTGATTCAGAATTAGATGATATTGAGGCAAAATTTGTGAGAAGGTTAAAGAAAGGATCAGGAACATATCAAGGCAAGTTGCCCTTCAAATGCTTTAATTGTGGTAAGATAGGTCATTTTGCATCTAAGTGTCCCCATCAGAAAAAGGACCAGAACTTTGATGATGAAAAGAAATACCAATTCAAGAAATATAGTAAGAAGAAAAGCTTGGTTGCAAATAATGACAATTCCTCAGAAGACACCAACAATGACTCTTCCTGTGAAGATAAGGTAAATGACTTCATGCTTATGGCCAAAGAGGATTATGATAATAAAAG
>ML788768.1:1047628-1074728 GCA_009831015.1 Picea engelmannii | reverse complement strand
ATAAACATGGGATCAAAAGAGAGTACACAATTCCAAGGACTCCACAACAAAATGGAGTTGTTGAGAGGCAGAATAGGTCAGTACAACAAATGGCAAGATCAATGATGAATGAAAGGAACATACCTCAGACATATTGGGTGGAAACAATTCATGCAGCTGTTCATATCCTTAACAAAGCTCATCTCAGGCCACACAGTGACAATAATCCTTATGAACTATGGTTTGGAAAACCTGCTTCAATCAAGCATTTTAAAGTCTTCAGGAGTAAATGTTATATCAAGAATAATGATGAAAATATTGGCAAATATGATAACAGGGCTGATGAAGGTATCTTCTTGGGTTATGCTACAAATAGTAAAGGGTACATATGCTACAATAAGAGACTGCATAAACTAGTTGATTATATAGACATAAAAGTTGATGAAGAAATCCCGGTCAAGATTGTAGGCAGTGCTGAACCAAGAACAAAAGATATAGTTGAAGATGAAGATGAACAAGTCCAAGGGTCAAAAAGAGAAGAATCTGAATCAGATGAAGACATGAATACTCCAATTGACACAAATCAACAGAAAGAAGCAAAATCACCTCTCAGAATTGTTAAAAAGAATCATCCTGAAAATAAGATAATTGGAGATATAAATAAAGGAGTTCAGACAAGAAGGAAATTGATTAAAGACTCAGAACAATCTCATGTTGCTTTTTTATCTATGACTGAACCTACAATTTTTGTTGAAGCCAGCAAGCATGATGATTGGATTAGAGCTATGAATGAAGAACTAGATCAGATTGAGAAGAACAATACTTGGGAGATTGTCCCTAGACCTGAAGATAAAAATATAATAGGTTCCAAATGGGTGTTCAAGAATAAAATGAATGAAAAATGACAAGTTGTTAGAAATAAAGCCAGATTGGTCTGTAAAGGATATGCACAAGTTGAAGGCCAGGAATTTGATGAAACTTTTGCACCAATGGAAAGATTCGAAGCCATCAAAATGTTTCTTGCTTATTCATGTCATAAGAACTTTAAAGTTTATCAGATGGATGTTAAGTCAACACTTCTAAATGGAGACCTAGAAGAAGTAGTATATATGGAGCAACCTGAAGGATTCTCATTGACAGATAATCCTAATCATGTTTGCAAGCTGGAGAAGGCCTTATATGGACTGAAACAAGCACCACGAGCTTGGTATTATAGACTGGACAAATTTTTACAAGACAAAGGGTTCAAGAAAGGTACTGTTGACAACAATCTCTACATTAAGTCTGAAGGGGATAATTTACTAGTTGTTTTGGTTTATGTAGATGATATTATTTTTGCTTGTACTAATGAATCATTTGTCCAGTGGTTTTCTAACTCTATGCAAATAGAGTTTGAGATGTCCATGATAGGAGAACTATCATATTTTCTTGGCTTACAAGTAAAACAAAGTTCTGCAGGAATATTTATCTCTCAAGAAAAATATTTGAAAGAGATGTTAAAGAAATTTTAGATGGAGGATTCCTCTCCTGTTAGTACACCTATGGTGGTTGGTTGCAAGCTGAGTAAAGATGATATCTCACTTGATGTTGATCAAGGGTCATATCGCTCTATGATAGGAAGTCTTCTGTACATCACGACATCACGACCTGATATAATGCAAGCTGTTGGAATGGTAGGTCGTTATCAGTCAACACCTAAACAAAGTCATTTGGCAGCTGTCACAAGGATATTCAAATACTTGAAGGGAACAATGACTTATGGTCTGTGGTATCCCAGAAATCAGAATTTTCAGTTAACTGCTTATTTAGATGCAGATTGGGCAAACTGTGTTGATGAGAGAAAAAATACCAGTGGAGGAGCATTCTTTTTGGGTGATTCATTAGTAGCATGGCTCAACAAAAAGCAATGATCCATTTCATTATCAACTACAGAGTCAGAATACATTGCTGCTGCTACTTGTTGTACACAAATCTTGTGGATGATTCAAACACTTGCAGATTTGAAGGTAATTTACACTGATCCCATTCCAATTCACTGTGATAACACCAGTGCTATTAGTGTCTCTAAGAATCCTGTTCTTCATTCCAAGACTAAGCATATCCCAATAAAGTACCATTTCCTTAGAGAACAAGTTACAAACAGAATTGTTCAACTAAATTATATACCTTCTACATAAGAGATTGCAGATATATTTACAAAACCATTAGCAACAACCCCTTTTGTATATCTTCGTCAAAAGTTGGGGGTTATAATTTCTTTTGTCTAATCTGTTCACCTGGTCAGGGGGAATACTTGTTGCATATTTGGTGTATTTATAAGATGCTCCTAGTTGACAGGGGGAGTATGTACTGCAACAACTCAGGGGGAGCGTGTTTCTTCTTTGAAATTGATGTCAAAGGGGGAGAAAGTGTGGTAATTTCAGAAAGTGATTTCAAGGATGCTACAGAAAGTGATTTCAAGGATGCTACAGGAAAACTACAGTGGTTTCCATCAATGCCAAAGGGGGAGAATGTTGGAAAATATTTAACACAGAGCGCATGCTTGTCATTGATGGCAAGTACAACAATGAAGATGGCATGAGTACAGAAAGTATGTAATAGATGGGCATTATGAGAAGACGCTTCCACTGCAGAGAAGATTCGAATAAGCTCAGAAGAGATAGTGCAGAGGATTGTTGGCAGATCATCGATGGCAAGATCAGAGTAAGTGGAACAAAGTAAGCTCGGGAGGAGAAGCAACATTTATGATCGTTGGATCCCATTTACAATTCCCGATGACCGTCAGATCAAGTGTTGATCGGGACTGTTGATCCCATGCCATTTCGGGGTGTCGCGAATCGCGACTTGGAGAGGCAAGAAACAATACCATAAGAATGCTGAAATCGCGAAATGTGAAATAACGAAATGATCTGAGCTGTCAGATCAAGGTTTGATGTGGACCGTTGATCCAACCCCATTTCGGGGTTTCGGATACCGAAAGTTGGAGTGTCGAAACACTTTGCAACAAGAATGCCGAAATTGTGATATGATCTGAGCTGTTGAATCAAGATCAGATCTGGACCATTGAATCATAGAACAAGTGGCAAGTGATTGGAATTTCGCTGACTTGGAGTCAACGGAGCATGCTGTGGAAACTCGCGAGATGCAAGATCGCGATAAGATCTGGACCGTTGGATCTATGGAGATTTCAACCGTCGATCAGACTCGATGAAGTTTATAAACTCACGAAATATGAAGCGCCTTTTGGCACAACCTATGGTCACCGCTGATGGTCACGAGAAGGGAAGGAGTTAGTTCAGATAAGCTCCATTTCGGGGTTTCGGGGATCGCGACTTGGAGAGTCGAGATGCCTCATCTCCAGATTCACGAAATGCGAAATCGCGAAAGCGCTTTATGCATAAGTGCGTGGTCACAACCATTGGGCACATCGATGGAAGATGGAGGAAGAAGCTAGAGGTGCTAAGCTTCACCACAGGGATCCCGAAATGCCGAATTTTGAAATGGCGAAACAAGCACAAGATTCTTTATTCTTAATCCAATGGTTCAAGTGAGTTTGAATATGATCGGAGGGCTACTGTTCTCTCTCACAGTTAATTCATCAGTTACAAATCAGTTAGCAAAACTGATTCATGATTCCTGATCGATTGGCGTTTCAGTTGCTTAGAAGTTTTTTTTTTCTTTTGCCTTAGAATATTTGAAGTGACTGCTGTGGGTGTAGTGCATAAAAAAAAAGAAAAAGATACAGACTGTGCGTGGTTGGTTGTTCTGGATGAAAAATGAATTAAACTATAAGAAAGGGAAAATCACAGAATGCACAGTGTGAGACTGACAATATGCACAATGTGAGATAAAACTCAGAGAAGAGTAACAGATGAAGAATAGAATTGAAGCAAAGTAGAATGGCATAACAAGTTGAAGCAGAGCAGAATTGCAGAACAGACAAAGGAAGAGAAGAATTGCAGAATAGTTAGAAGAATACGAGATTTACAGAACAGAGAAGAAGTGGTAAGAATCGATTTATTAGGTTCAAGTGGGAGCTTGAACACATGGAGTTGTAGCTTCCATCTGGTTGCAGCCAGAGAAACCAGGGTGGCAGGGTGGTGCAAGGGAGAACAAGTGTTCTCTGTTATACGGGTTGGAGCCTGTGTAATTGAAAGTTGGTGCTTCCATCCAGTTGGTGCTGGAACATTAAGGGAGTTGGTGCTTCCTTCTAGTGGGTGCTATAGAAACCAGAGAGTTGGTGCTCTCAAACAAGTTGAAGCTTGTAAAACAGAGGTAGTAGCCTCACATTGAGTTGGTGCTCAATTATAGATGATGTACATAACTTAAAAGACTGCCTAACATTTCGAAGAAGAAGAGGTTTTCTCCCTTTATGGGTTTCCTTGTGAAAATCTGTCTCTGTGTATATCTTATGTGTGACTGGTGCTCATTATTTATATCATCTATATGTTGTATACTATTGATGGTCACTTGAAGAAAATTTAAGAATGGTTTAATAGATTTATTATTGTTTAAGCACAGTAACAACTGATTCACCCCCCCCTCTCAATTGTCTTAGTAATTTCATCAGACCTAGCCCACCCATTGCCTGCTAAATGATTTTCCCAGAAGGGGCAAAACGTTCCATTTTCTTGCATGACGTCATGGTATTGGGGGTTTGGGATTGGTGGTAAGGTGCCACTCACTTACACTTGGACGTTCTGATGAGAAGAGGGTTTTCACCAAGAAAGGATCATCTCGATGTTTGACACATGGCCTTGGGAGGCCCCTCATTCCTTCTCCAGCACCAACGACCTCTTCAAAGTGGCAAAATGTTACCTAAAGGGGTGACGTCATCCTTAATTAGGGTTTAATTTGTGCAAAAGATGAAATTATAAGTGAATTGTTTAATATTATTGTGTTAAGGGGGCAAGATTAGGGTTGTTGACCCCTAATCTTGTGTTTTACTCCTTATTTTGTGGACAAGCCATGTTGGCTAATTTTTGTATAAATAGAGATCATAAGATCTCATTTTAAATCATAACTTTCCTCTCACAAGAGGTATTGGTCCGAAACTTTCGGCCTCCTTGGCCATTTTAGCTCTTGTGCACTTGTGTATGGCTGATTTTATGAATGGTTGGTGGAAGAAGGCTTAACGCTAGCTTTGGATGATGCATTTCTAGCTCTTGTGGTGATTTGTCTTAGTATTTCTCTTGATCTTGGTATGGTTTCTACTATTATGCTATCATTATTTCAAGTTCAAGTGTTCTATGCTAAGAGCAAGGTGGGGAGTATAAGGGCATACACCCCCACCATAGCTTTCACCATTGTTATTTACTTCATCTCATTGACAAGGGTTTGCTAAGAGAAGTATAAGGGCATACACCCTCTTAGCTTAAACCCTAGCTTAGAGAAACTTGCCTTGGGAAGTAAAAGGGCTTATACCTCCAAGGAGGTAGCTTCTCTAAGCTTCTTGTGATTCCATTAACCCAATAGTAGAGGCACTAGTCATATTTTTATTGCATTGGAGATATAAATTATTGCATTGGGAAACATGAATTTCGGTCTTTTTACTTATTGCAAAGGTGGATTGTTTTCCTTGTGCCTTGGGCACCTCACAGCCATTAGGGCATCCTCTTCCAAGGGCTACTTATTGATGTTGTTATAAATTTGCATCTTCAGCCATTAAGGCTGCAGAAACCCTAACATACTTGCTCTAACAACTCTCTCATCAACCATTAGTTTTGGCTCAAAGTTTGCATACATATTCTCCTAGTCCTAGCGCACTTTTGGGCAAAGTTTGAGGAATTTCTGGTGGATGATTTTACCGCTGTAATACATTGAATGTTACAGCCATAAGGCTGATATAATTTGCTTCAGACAACTTTTTACAACAGTCTTATCTTTTGTGCTAGAACTTGGGCTTTTCATCTTCAATTTATCTAGTCTTTCTCTTGCATTTTTTACTTGATATCTAACACTTATTGAGCAGCCTTTTGTATCATTTATTTGCTGATATATACTGTTATCTACTGCTGCAAATTAGCGACAACATGTTTAACTTGCTGACCCAACTAACATATACTGTTGCGAGCTGTTTTTTCTTGTGTCTCGGGCAGGTACATTCTTCCAAGAAACATTATTCTTGTGGGGCGGACTTTACTTGACTTACAAGGCATCTTTCCCTACCCTTCCTTACATTTATATTTGACCTATAGGAGTTTATTTTCCACTTCCTTCCATATTCGTCTCAATCCCCCTAGGGTCACCGAGATTGCCTCCCTAGAGTGACCTAGTCACCCTTTAAGTGTGGGACCTACATCGAGGTGACATTGGGTGTAGGCATCCCATAGTTATAGCACTTGTTCCTTGGTTGGGTCAGGCTTTTCCCAACCTACAACTTATGCCATAACATTTTGGCGCCGTTGTCGACAAGGATTTTGAATCCTCTTCATACCCTAAACAACACTTTGGTAAGCTATCCCAATGCCTTTCCCTAAGCTTACCTGGCGACTCCACCCAAGGGACGTTCCCTTTCCACCATCCTTGATGAGCTCATTTGGTGACTCCACCTTCCCAGAAACTTCCTTTACCCAAACCTTTTCCCTCTGGGAAATTCAAACCTTTTAAGGTTTACCAAAGAAGGCTTCCTCTCAAGTCTCCCGTTGCTAAAACTTTTTTCCATAAATCCCTTCCCCTTGCTCCAATGGTTGACCCTTGGGAAAAATACCTCTACAAACACCTCAATATGGCCAATATCCAAGGTTACCCTAACAAGATGCGAACAAATGTCAACAAGTGGTTGCTAAGGTTCCCAAGAAACAATGTGATAACTATTGAAAACCACATTTATGTCATGGGCCGAGATATGGACAATGCAGGTATTGATCATGAAGATGTGGCCATGATACTATTTGCCTCATCATTGATTGAGGAGGCTCTTGATTGGTTCAAGGGACTCCCTGATAATCAGATCACAACCTATGATTCCTTTACCACCTTATTTAAAAGCAGATGGTCAAGGAAAGTAGATGGTGGGACACTTGCAATTCAATTCAATCAAATAAAGAAAAAGGAGAATGAAATTGTAAAGGAATTCATTTCAAGATTTGACAGGCTGTACAATCAAATTCCAATAGACCACCATCCTACAACATCATTAGTTTGTCTCCTTTACATGAATGCCTTTGAAGGGAAGTTTCGATACATTCTTAAAGACAAAAATCCCACAACATTGGCACAAGCTAAAGAGTTCAGTATCAACATTGAAAAGAATATTCTTGATTAAAAAAGAGAACCCTTTCAACATCCCCGCAACAAGACAGAATCAAGGACGAAGGTTTCCAACAACATTGTTCCTGATCTAATTGCTCTCCTGATTCAAAAGATAGACTAGATGAATCTGTTGCAAAACCTTTTGTACGATCTTTGTAAGGCAACGACGTGATTGTTATGTTGATATTTGCGTTGTCCCGCGCTATGCGCACAAATGTAAATTTGAAACTCGCATTGACTGCACGACTATTCCAGAATACCTGCACTATTCCACGACGGATGATCCTTCTGCTGTATGGTTGTTCTCTCTCTTCTTCTAGCCTAGATCTCTAGATGGAAGTCCTTCTCCACCTATCCAAGGTCTCCTTGAATCATAGTCCTTCGTGATCTAACCCTCTCCGTCTCCTATCAATCTCTCTCGATCAATCTGACAAAAGAAGTGTCTTTCTCCTTCACCCTAGCCTTGTTTTTATAAGATTGAGTTATGACTTAACCCTAATCTCCAAAGTGATTGGCGGTTGAGATCACTTCTCACTTCACTTGAGATCAACGACTATTATTCAATTCACTAATGCTAATTAAAGCATTTCCTTAAATAAAACTCAACTTACTAATTAAAATCACTTTACTTTAATAATTCTTTTAATTAAAGTCAAGGATAGAAGGCTTTGGATGATTTCCACACATCTAGACACATAGACCTGTGCGGAAATACATGTCCGATGCTACCATGCATCAACACTCCCTCTTAGCAAGGAAGGTATTTCTTGTAGAGCCACCTAGAACTGGTTCTCCCTCTGATCCTGATACAATGTCACACACATCATCCTGCTCATTGGCATCCCTCCAACTCTGTTGGTCAACTGCTCCCTGAACATTGGAAGTCACGGAATTGATGATGCTACATATCGATGCCACGAAGTTTGGAAACTTCGTCAAAGGTCTTCTCTCCCTCAATGTGCTCCTTGAAGCCTTCTTCTCTTGAGCATCCATCCATGTTATATTGTACCAACTCGGTCTCCTGACAGAGTTCATTGTACCAACTATGTTAAATGTTATATTATACCAATTCCCATCTGAAGGTTGACTCCCCACACTGGAATTTTATGAACTCTACCTATCTTTCAGAGCCTCCTGCTCCTTATCTTCTATCACTGACATCGATTCATGATCCAAGATCTCCTTGGATCCTCTTACAGGGTTTCCCTGCAACCTATATAACCTGCCCTCTCTGACACCAATGTTGATTGTTGTGCCAGGACTAGCTCCCGCTGAACACATGAGTACTTTCCCTCTTTGAAAAGTCACGTAAAAACCCTTGTCCTCCAAAAATGAAACTAAGAGCAAGTTCTTCTTTAGTCTTGGTACATACAACACATCTGCCACCTCTAGAAAACCTCCTAACTCTAGCTGGAATCACACTGTCCCAACTCCCTCTACACCACACTTGGCATGAGTGCCAAGCTTCACATATAGATCTGAGTCTGTTTCTGACCATTTGGTGAACAACTCATGTGTCCTCGTTATGTGACGAGAAGCAACATTGTCCAAGTACCATGCACTCATGGTAGGTGTTGTGGTAGTGTTTGTTGAATTTTCACTATGCTGGGCTCAAGCATGAAGTTTATTTCATTTAGCATGTACTTGAACCATAAACGAATGCAACTACACCATACACAAGTGATGTAATAACCAAGATCACAAGAATAATTACCATGCACAAGAACACAATAAATGTCCTGGGAAACCCTTCTACTCAAGGGAAGAAAACCCAACAATCCTTTGCTATATTATCAAGAGAAGATCCCCCAACCATAAAACCCTAATGCACACAAGAGGGTGCTACAACCTTGAAACTAGCGCCCAAGAGAGGTGTGCACTTCAGCCTTAAATGCACTTGCTGAAATTCTGAAATGTCAAGTGTGAGTGTGTTTCCTCAATGGGGAAATCACCTTTATTTATACTAGACCAGACACAACAATAGGTGTGTCTAGTGGCACAACAGGACCGACCTCAATAACTTAGAAATATAATTAATTATTACAATAAACCTTGAATATATTTCACATATGGTGGGGTCGACTTGTACCGTTTACATCATAATTAGGGTTACAAGTAAATCTTACTCTTAGACAATATAGCAAGGGATCCACACGCCCACTAGTGCTCAGCCACTAGGGACACGTCCACCTGTGCTCAGCCACAGGGACATCATACTCGATAGATCTCTATCTCAATTGAGTCCACAGGAGAATCATTTGGAGTACCATCTCAAGTCTAACTCAACAGAGTCCACATGAGTACAAAGGCAAGAGACCACATCGACTCAACTATCACACAGAGGAGAACGATACACCCAACACTGGGGGACTACTCAACTCAGTCCACAGGAGAACGATGTACCCCATCACATGGGCATACCCAACACTAGGCTCTCTCACATGTCGACTCAACTCAGTCATAGAGGAGAACGTATCTTGGAGAATGTCACACGACGCTGCAATCATCAACACTCCCTCTCAACTAGGGAGGCATTCTACACCAGACCAAGTCTCTCATGGAAGTACTCTAACTTTGTCCTGGCAAGCGGTTTGTTGAATATATCTGCAATCTGCTCATGTGTAGGAAGGTACTGCACGTGTACTTCTTTCCTCTGCACCATGTCTCTGATATAATGGTATTTGATCTCAATGTGTTTTGATTTATCATGAATAATAGTGGAATCCATCTCATGATCAAATAAATCTGCAAGGAGCTTGCAAAGCCACACTGCTTCGCGGACTGCCACACTCAACACTATATACTCTGTTTCTACGGTACTCAAAGCCACAGAGCTCTGTTTCCTACTGCACCAGGAAACCATGGAAGACCCCAAGGTAAAAAAACAATCAGATGTGCTCTTCCGGTCCACTACGCTCCCTACCCAATCTGCATCGGCATATCCCTGCAATATCATGTCTACACTGGAGGCATATCTCAGTCCATATCCAACTGTGCCTCGTAGATATCTCAATACATGCTTTGCTGCTATCCAGCGAGTTTGTCTCGATTGACTCATGAATTGACTGAGTACGTTCACTGCATAGCATATATCGGGTCTGGTGTTTACCAGATACATCAATGATCCAATCAGATGTTGGTATAGATGTGGATCAAACTCACCTAAATCAGTAGAAGCCTCGTTCATTTTCTTTAGATCCATCACCATCGGTGTAGGCATGGATTTGCAGTTTGTCATACCGAACTTCTTCAATATCTCCACTGTATAGTTTCCTTGACTCAAGAAAATCTCATCAGTCCTCTGCCATACTTTTAGTCCCAAGAAGTAGTGCATCATACCCAGATCCTTCATCTCGAATTCAGAAGTCAATGCACACTTGCATTCAATAATACGTCTTTCTGAACCGGTGAGGAATAAGTCATCAACGTATAGGACCAAGATCAGTCACTCGTCACCAATAATGTGATAATATAGGTTTGCATCTACAACACTCTTGCTGAAACCCAAACTCATCAGGAATCCACCCATCTTCTCGTACCAAGCACGAGGTGTCTGTTTTAGTCAATATAGGGCTTTCTGCATAACATATATCGGGTCTGGTGTTAATGAGATACATCAATGATCTAATCAGCTGTTGGTATAGATGTGGATCAATCTTGCCTGAATTAGTAGAAGCCTCGTTCATTTTCTTTAGATCCATCACCATCGGTGTAGGCATGGATTTGCAGTTTGTCATACCGAACTTCTTCAATATCTCCACTGTATATTTTCCTTGACTCAAGAAAATCTCATCAGTCTTCTGCCATACTTTTAGTCCCAAGAAGTAGTGCATCATACCCAAATCCTTCATCTCGAATTCAGAAGTCAATGCACGCTTGCATTCAACAATACGTCTTTATGAACTGGTGAGGAATAAGTCATCAACATATAGGACCAAGATCAATCACTCGTCACCAATAATATAATAATATAGGTTTGCATCTACACTAGTCTTGTTGAAGCCCAAACTCATCAGGAATCCACCCATCTTCTCGTACCAAGCACGAGGTGCCTGTTTTAGTCCATATAGGGATTTCTTCAACCTGCACACATGAGATTTATCCTCATGTATCACAAATCCCTTTGGCTACTCGATGTAAACTTCTTCCTCAATATCACCATTGAGAAAGGTTGTCTTTACATCCATCTGATGTAGTTTCCAACCCATAGATGCAGGTAGTGGAATGATAATACGGATGGAAGTGTATCGAGCTACAAGAGAAAATGTCTCCTCATAATCGATTCCCTCCACCTGTGAGAATCCACTGGCTACAAATCTTGGTTTGTACTTCTCGACACTTCCATCAACTGCATGTTTGATCTTATAGATCCACTTGGAAGTCACTACAAACATCCCTTCTGGTCTTGCAACAATATCCCACACATCATTCTTCATGATGGATTGATACTCTTTTGTCATGGCATCTTTCCATACTTGTTGACCTGCTGCTTCTCCATGACAAGAAGGCTCAGTATCAATGATGTGGCTCATGGTTGAAACATAGCTCAAAAATCTCTTTGGTCTCTTGCTCTCTCAGAATGTGCCTCGAGGAGATGCATGTCCCTCTGCCTCTTGCAGAGTTTGTTGAGCCCAGGCAAGCCTTTTATGGCCTACTACAATGTCTCTAGGGACATCAATTGGAGCAACTGGATCAATTGGATCGACTTGAACAATGGTTGTCTCCCTCTGAACTGTTGAAGGGGGAGAAGGTATTGTCTCCCTGTCAATCTCCATCCGAGATTCTTTGGATCTTCGAAAGGCTATCTCTTCCTCAAAGATGACATCTCTGCTCACCTCAATCTATCTATGTCCAGGGATGTAGATCTGGTATGCCTTCGAAGATTCATTGTATCCCACAAATGTACCCTTTCTGCCTGAAGGGTCTAGCTTGGGCCTCTTCTCCTTGGGCACATGAAAGTATACTGGACACCCAAATATCCTGAAGTGTCCAACCTCAGGCTTCACTCCGGTGAAGGCTTCTTTGGGAGTCATGTTCTTCAAAATCTGGTGAGGACTCCTGTTCTGAACATATATTGCGGTCATGGATGCTTTTGCCCACATAATCATAGGTAGATTCTGATCATGTATCATTGCTTTGGTTTCCTTAATGATAGTTCTGTTATTCCTCTCTGCAACCCCATTTTGCTGAGGGTTATAAGGAACTGTGTACTCCCTCTTGATCCCTACCTCAATACAAAAATCACTGAAATCCATGGATGTGTATTCTCCTCCATTATATGATCTTAGCACCTTGATCTTCCTTCTGGTCAGGTTCTCAACCTGAGCTTTGAATTCTTGAAATCTCGCAAGGACTCCATCCTTGGTCTTCAAGAAATAAATCCATGTCTTCCGAGAGTGATCATCTATGAAGAGCACATAGTACAATTATTTGTTCAAGGAGGCAACAATCATGGGTCCACACACATCTGAATGTATCAAGTCCAAGATCCCTTTGGATCTGCTGTCACTGCTCAAGAACGACCCCTTGACATTCTTTCCAAGAGCACAACCTCTGCAAATACCATTATGTTGAACCTGTATCTCTTGAAGCCATGTTACCATCTTCCCTAGAGGGGGAAGGGCTCTATAATGAATGTGAGCAAGTCTCTTATACCATAGCTCACTCAAGCTGATAATATCATGTAACAGGGCCTGGACTGGTCGAGCAGTGAACCTGCATAAGCTGTTTTCTCGAACACCAATTACTCGGGCATAATCCATATGTGAGTTCTTGTGCCATGCAAGAAATTTTCCTTTAGAAAATTTAACCTTGTATCCTTTATCCTCTAAGGCAGGAATGGAGACAAGGTTCCTTTTCATCCTAGGTACATATAGTACCTCATATGGTGAAGTATGATGCTTTTATATCAACTAGAGCGCATGAATATAGTAAACCAAGCACTTCTGAGAGGGAAAAGAAGCTGAACTCCCATCTCTTCCTCTACAGATTGAGAAGATGTTGAGTGAAACAATGACACGCATCCCCAAAGGCACGTTCAAAAAAGCTTCTGACAACCCAAATGCAAGGGCTGCCCAAAACTATTTTGTGGTGGAGGATTTATCACAAACCCCTTGTGCGATGTCCTCTTTGGAGGTCCTCCAAAACTGCCCTTCCCAGAGGAAAGCCTTGTTAACCGCTTTAGGATCTACCTAGACTTGTAATCCGGGTACAATCATGCTGGATACAACTGACTTAAAACCTCGTCTACCTTACCACGTAGCGTTTCAGATAGTAGTGGCTTATCCCACGAAAATTTTTACTAGGAATATCTTCTGCATGGTGGTTGATGAGGGCGCCTCGACATGTGTTATGTCGTTGGCATGTTGGAAGGCCATTGGCCAACCCGTTTTGTTTCCGTCACCTACTCTCCTCACTGCTTTCGACGGTCGTTCATTTCGACCACATGGTATCATTCCCTCTTTCCCCGTGCAGTTAGGAGGGAAGACCGTGTGTGTCGAGGTAGAAGTAGTTGACGCGCCGCTCAACTATAACCTCTTGTTAGGGAGGAGTTGGACTTATGCCATGCAAGCCGTGGTTGCTACAGTTTTTTGGGTCTTGTTGTTTCCACACGAGGGCCGGATTGTGACCATCGATCAATTGTCTTTCTCCAGACCTGACCCTTCATTGGGGGCATCCATGGTCGCGATGATTGATAATCCTCAACCAAGCATGGTCAACGTAGGGGTTGGTTTGTGCCCATCTTTGATGGGTACCTTCGATTATCCGCCCCCTCAAGGCGATATCAAGTTTATATCCAATCACCATAAGGTTGAGATTTTTCAAGTTTCGTCGTTCCGCACGACTTACTTCAATGATCCGTGGATACTTTCTTCCCCATTGGCCACGATGGATGGGACAGGGCACCCGGGCATGTCCATGCCCTTGTCCGCAAATGAAGTAGCGTACTCTTTAGTCCAACAAACTTAAGCCAATACAGATCCAACTTCTGCATAGGATTTAGATCCACTTTTAGATCCTATTTGGGCTCAGGGTTCTCTCACTGACACTGATTCGTTAGACTTAGTCTTTCCCTCTGACGAAGCAGTAATCGAAGTAAAGACTAGTCCGGACAAACCCTGGGAAGATCTTCATCACAGATCATACTTCCTCCCAGAGTTAAGCCGAATCGAGGCAAGAGAATTCACCGTGACTATGACGGGAGATAGGTCTTGTCCTATTAATCCTTTAGCTACACACGAGGTTTATGCTGAGGGTAATATGGGAACTATCGTTGAAACCTTACCAATCAATATCTCCCAAAACCCTGGCGTCGTGGAGAATGTTTTCGTCAGAGCTGACTGCTCCCCTGGAGAGATTCAACTCTATACAGATCTTTTTAAAGAATTTCACGACGTTTTTGCCTGGTCTTACGAGGAAATTCCAGGCATCAATCCAAAAAACATAACGGGTCTTCTTTTAAACCCTTTTCAGACCCTCTAAACATGAAAATATTGTCCAGCGATCTTGTGGCCTTTCACGTTCGTTAAACTGAAATTTGAAGTCACGTCCGTCCGACGGTAGTTTACCCCTTTTTCGGTCCGGACGATCAACTGTACGAACAAAGGTATACTCTAAGGAACTTTCATTCCCTAGAAGAGTACCCTCAGGTATAATTTTACCCCTTTTTCGGGCCCGAGGGACTAAATTTACTAAAAAGGAACCCCCACAGAATCCATAGTTAAGCTCTTTTCAGACTCCCTAAAATTGAAAAGATCATTGAGTTACCTTATTCTTTCACACTCGTTAAAATGGTCCAGAAGAACATTCCCGACGGAGTCCATTGTTAAGCTTTTTTCAGACTCCTTAAAAGTGAAAAAATGGGTGAAAATCTTGTCTTTATCACACTCGTTAAAATGGTTTTGAATAGACATCTTGTCGGTGCTAGTTTATCCCTTTTTCGAACTGACTAGACTACTTTCGAAAAAGGTACCCCAATGGAGTCTCCTTTTACATTTTTTCAGACTCTCTAAATATGAAAAATTGCCGAGCTTACCTTCTCTGGGCTTGTTAAACTTACATCGAAGGACGTTACCATTCTGTGTTTTATTAATTGCATTTGCATACCTGCGTCTTTGGCCTAATGCCTGCTCCATGTTTCTCTCAACTAAACCATCTGAAGCATGCCTTATACGCAAGCCCTGTAGCACTTTGCCTCTGCGTCTTGACACCTTTGGCCCCTGGGGGATTTTTCCCAACTTTCCTTTTCTTTCATATGTCCCTTTTCCCTAAGCATCCCTATGTTCCATGCACTTGGAACTAATATGTTTGCGACACTCAATCCTCCTTCGTAACGTAACATTCTTTTATTCTTTTTCCAAAATTATTGAAAAAAGACAAAAAAATCAAATATACCCCAAAAAGAGGAAGGGAAAAGTATTTTCTTTATTGGCAGTGTAATGAGTCCCCCTTGGATAAATCACATTTGTCTGTTTTTTCATCAAACCCTAGGATTTAATATGACCTTAGGAAGTTGTTCTCGCTACATATAGTTGTGTCCTCCTCCGTTTGGTTATTCTTCCAAACATATGGAGAGTTTGCATTGTCTCCTGCCTCGTAAACTTATGTTAGTGCCATGCTACCTGAGTCTCATCATTTGTCGTGCTGTTTTCCAAGGGAAGTTTTTCACCAAGCCTGAGTTAGCCCCTCTACAGTTTGTCTCTTTCCCTCTTACCTGGCCATCCTGAACGTCCAATCAAGTCCTTGTTCGAAATCAATGAAGCTTTCAGTCTGATCATCAAGATTATCTAGTCCATGACTGATGAGTCGTCGAAGACCTCTGAGTAGTGTATTCGTGCACTCATATTACACTCCTACCTGAGTTTTGAAGATTTTGAAGTTGTTGCTCGAGCTCTGAAGACCTCATCTCCAGCCATCAGGCCGTATCAGCTTATAGAAGATGGATACTTTATATGCATATCTTTTTGATTTCAAGATGTAGCTCTGCTATGTATTGTCCGCGGCTACTCTTTATATAGTTATATGACATGGATCTACAGTGTATTTGATTGGTAGACATGATTCTATTTTATCCCTAGCATGGGTATGTCCGCCTCAGTGAGACAATTGTTATTTTGTAGATGGCGCCTCCTGGTTCCTGATCCTTGGGCTCAATTGTTCGGCACATCAGTGAAGATTGTTAATGTATTTTGTCCATCAGATGCTCTTTTGACCTCACACATTAGGGGGCATCTGTTATAACCCTAAATTGCACCAGACATGCTTACCTGGCATCAGGCCATCTCAGATTCCTTCTTTGCCAAAACACTGTTGAACAACTCTTTAAAAAACCTCTGTTATAAAGGTCCACGCGCCCTACTCCATTACTGCATGTGTGTACATGCTAGCTGACCTAAAACAACCCGAGTGTACCTACAAAAGAACGGAAAAAGGAAAGTTGCCGATGAAACACACAACTTTGGGTGAGTTAACTAAACCTTCCGACCATGCATGGCCGAGGGTTCGACCAAATACCTAGATCCTTCTAGCCTATAAAAGAAGGGGTAGGGATCCCATTTGGAAGAAGGAGAACAATAGTAAATAAACTCTACTTAATTTCACATTCCCATTGTCCCAACCCTTTAGCCATCTGTTTGCAAGGAGAAATACAGAGCAAAGAAGTTGGAGGACATTTGAAGAGGAGCCCAGGATCAGGTTCGCGGAGCAGTGGTCGGTCTCGACATTGTAACTTGATTCATTAAAATTAATAAAGAAATTCTTTTCCCATCCCACTATATGAGTTCTTCATAGTTCATTAAATATATGTTTGAATCTCTAACCCATTAATCTATAGGTAAGATGCATGTATAGTTTGTTGCTTATTTTGTATGCAGGTCAGCCTTGGGAGGAGAGCTACTAACAAGTGATCAAGCGTGAAGAAGGATCGATATCGAATGCCCAGAACAAGGTATGTTTGTATAACCATGTATTTTCTTAAAAGAAATGGGGATTAGGTTTGGGAGGACAGTAGAAAGTAGATTTCTTTTGGTCATATCTGCATGCATAATATAACCCTAATTGTTAGACCATAGGGGGATTTCCCACCCACAAAAGAACTCTATTTCGAGTTCAGTAAGAAGACATAATCACTGAGGATTTTGGAGAAATCTGTCAGGAGGGCATCAACTTGGTGCACGTGTGTATAGAAGGAACTCTTTCGAGTTTTGAGATAAGAGAAGTGTCACAAGAAGACCTTCACAAGGTTACTGAACACCCTGTAGGCTCAACAAGGGGTGCTTGAGTAGGAAGTTGCCAGAGGGCACTTACATCCCTTCAAGGAGAGAAAGGGACTGAGACACATTGAGGTCAGAGCAACAAATAAGCTCAAAAGAGAGAGCACTATTTCGTTCAAAGGTCCTGCAAGAGGTTGCAGAGTTCAAAGGAACCCTTTGAGGGTTCAGAGAAAGAAAGCTTAGGAGGAACAATGCCTTTGAGCATAGAGAAATAGCCGAAAGGAGTGCAAGAGTTGAGAAACCTGTCAAGGTTTCACAGTCGATAAAGATCAGGAGGGACAACGTCCTTAGAACACAGGCGGGAGCCAAGGATACAGGCTTCGTAGCAGAGACAAAGGTCGAGGCCTTTTGGAGAAAGAAATATTCTAAGGTAGGAAGGGAGAAGTGCGAGATCAGGAGAGCACAACTGTCGTTGATTCAGGCACTGGGGAAGAGATCTGGACTGTTGAGTTCATGTCCAGGCAGTAGGAGGAAAGAGCGCAGGAGAATAGATCTAGGCCGTCAGATCTAGCGCAGGGGATCATAGCCATCAGATCCATGAGAAGGTGCATGAGGTTTAACCCTCGTATATGCAAAGGAGAGGACTCGTCAAAGTGCCGAAAATATTAGGACCGTCCATCGTTGAGAGGACGCGTGGCAGAGATTCAGAAGCCATCGGGGTTTTGGACACCGGGAGTTTGAGGAGGAAGAGTCGTGAGACGAGAAGTCTCGACTCACGAAATCCCGAAAGCATCGTGACCATCCAAAGGAGGACACATGACAAGAGGTCAAGGTTTTGGGGAAAACCCCGAAAGGATGTGGGTCGTCGATCCAGTTGGATCGTAGTCGTTGGTCCAAGAGGGACAATGGCCGTTGATCTCTCAGCAGAGATATTTCGGCATTTCGGTATTTCGGCTATCGGGGGATACAAAGAGTAAGAGTCGGGACTCTTGAGTCACGAAATCTTGAAAGGATATGAAGCCATCGGATCAGGGGAGGCTCACAACCGTTGATATCCCTTTGGAGCAGAACTTCGGAGGTTTTGGAGTTTCAGGGTTTTGGCATTTCGGTGATCATGAGGACAAGGAGTCGGGGAACTTTGCGTTGAAAACCTCGAAGTTGTGAAACACGACGTATCTTGGAGTAGGGTTGTGGTCAAAGATTTTGGCATTTTGGCATTTCGGGATTCGACATTTCAGAAATCCCGAGGACAAGGAGCGGGGGCACTTTGCGTCAGAAAACCCAAAGTCATGAAACACGACGTGCCTTTGGAGTAGGGTTGTGGTCACAGAGAAAGTGGTCACATGGACCGAGATGTGGGCCAACGCTAATTGTTGTTGAGCCCATTTTGGTATTTCAACATTTTGGCATTTCGGGGATTGAGGAGTCAGAGACTCGACATCAAGATTTGCGAAGTCGCGAAATGCAAAAAACATCTCTTGGCTTGGTCGAAGGTTGAAGACTCATGCCTGGTGCATTGCTTGTGCCGGTGGGGTTTTCATGAAGGACCTGTGGATCGGATTCATGGGGTTCCAGTGAGAGCCAGAAAGAACTATTTCGGTTCTGTGGATTCAAAGAAGATCGATCCTGTGCGGATCTTGGCCCGAGGGTCGGGGGTCTGCATCAGTGTGGTATCAGAGTAAGATTTTGTCTGTACATTTCAGGCAGAGTAGATAGAGGAAACACTCTGATACACACCATCAAGTGGTATCAAAGCGGGATTTGACTTCTGTAGGCGACAGAGGCATCTTACAGACAGAGGAAAAAGGAAGGCAGAGTGTTGAAACTCTGTGGTGATTGTTGCAGGACGTAGAAGTCAACAAGCAGTCAGGTTGACTGTAGGAAATGAAGGAAATGCTCTTAGTTGCAGAGTGACAAAAACAAGTTTTCCAGGAGGGAAGACAGGAACAGGGAGATGGCTACTGAAGGCCATGGACGTGGTGGAAAGAAGAACCATCAGCAGAGAAAAGATGAGATGGATAAAGAGCTTGCTAAAGTGAGAGTGAGAATGGAAGAGCTTGCACTGCGGGTGCAACATAATGAAAAATCGCGATGGGTGTATGAATGGACCATTAGGCCAAAGGTAAAGTGGCCAGTCAAGGATTTGTTGGCCAAAAGACAACAAAGGTTGTTGAAAATATGGTTGAGGTATGCTGAAAGACTTAGAGACATAGAGGAAGTGGTTCATGTGTGTGAACCAGAAGCTGGGAGAAATCTCAGTGATGATGAGGAGAAGAGATCACTGGAAGATCTCATGAAATGCCAAGAAGGTAGTGAAGAAAGTTCAAATTGTTAGATGGGCAATGAGATGGGATCACTGGATCTCATAGACTGCCAAGAGGACAGCAGAAAATTCCCAAATTTCCAGGTGGGCAGGGGAAAAGAAGTGAGTCTATTTGAAAGTCTCAGGGCCTCAGGAGTGCGTTCATGTCAGCAAGGAGTGCTGATGGAGATGGGATCGATTGATCTCATAGACTGCCAGGTGGGAAGTAGAGAAATCCCATATTGCCAAGTTGGCAAGGGAGAGCAGATGAGACTGTCTAAAAGTCTCATGAACTTAGGGATGAGTTCAGATCAACGAGAGGAGATGATAGAGAAGGAACATAAATGTCTTCTGATCATTGTAGGAATCGAGGTATTCCTGCCACTTAGCCCAGTTGAGGTGAGAGACTGTGTTGTATATACAACAACAACAGGAGAAGGACAACCAACAGTGACTGTCATAGAGGAAGAAGAGATGGAGCAGATATTAGAGGCTGCCCAAGCAAAGGAAAAGGAGCATTCGGAAGAATGGCTCGAAAGTTTTAGCCAGGAAGCTGAAAAGGAGATAGCTGCAACACTGAAGTTGACAGCAAAAGAAGAACATGGAGATAAGATACTCACTCCATGGGAGAAGCAGTTGGAGATGCTAGAGGATTGGTTAAGCCATCCAGAACCAGTAGATGATTTCCATGAGAAGACAGTCATGCAGATGTTGGTAGAGGAGCATTATGGGGAATCGCTCAGAAATTTCAGCCAGGGAGCTAAACAGATGATGATGACTGTAGTGCTGAGGTATGCAGCAACAGATGAAGGAAAATTTCAGTCTGAGGAGAAGCTGGAGGAAGCTGGAGATATGCCAGCAGGAGAGCTGACAGTCAAGCTATCAGAAGAAGAAGCTGAGAAGAGGCTCAGTGATGAAACTGCAGAAGAGGAGTCTGCAGCAGAGTGGCCAGCTAGTGCCATGGAGGAAAAAGATGGCATGGGGGATCATGATGATCTACTCACCGATAAGGAGGAAGTGCAACCGAGGAGACTGCATAAAGGGATCCAGTCATTGCAGCAGCTAGACGAGATGATTGAGGAGATCAGAAGGCTGATGATCAGATCAACAGAAGAGGTCAGCAAAGGGAAGCTGAGCAAAGGAGAACCTGCCATAGAAGCAGGGAAGATGCAGCAGCAACAACGAAGAAGAGGAGAAGATGGACAGCTCCAGAGAACTATTTGGGATCTGTAACACCCTATTTCTCCCAATTTGTAATTAATCATAAAATAGGAATTTCCATGCTAATGCATGAGGAAAATGTAAATGTACTATTGTTTGAGTTGCCAATAACTGACTGTGGGGGTGAAGGCTTGAAATTACTAGCCATGATATCACTAGAGGAAGAATGTGAAAACTATACAAGAGGGTTCATATATCAAATAACCCCAAATATCCCTTGATAAGGATGACCACCTCCTTCGAATTCGAAGGTAAGAAAATCAGTTAATGCGGAAAGAACTGGTGGTTGAATTACCAACCACCCCCATGAATGGAAACATGGGCTGTCAGCCCGAAGTACTGCAGGGACCTGCATACCTAAGCTTCCTTCTGACAGAAGGAATAGGATAGGTCGGCAAGCCTTCCAAGGAAAAAGGGGGGCACACATGGGAGAGGGACACCGGGGAACAACGGATGAGAGGAGCGTAAAATGGCAAGGGAGATGCGCATATCTCTCCAGTGAAATACGATCTGAAATCCACGAGCTTGATGCCAAGGATCATCTGAGAAACCTTGTCGAGTCCATAACCGAGTGAGAAAGCTTCGAGTTGCAGAACACAGGACTCGAATAGAAGCTGAAACAGAGAGAGAGAACCCTCGAAAACTATGAGAATTCCCTGGCGATATCATGGCTTGGCACGGGGGTGGCCAGAGTGCTAAGAATGAATGCCTCTGTGCCTATGGTCGGGTGGAAGGACGAACACCCACAGTCAGTTGGTTGGCGGAAACCTATAATAGATAAGTGATTTCCTACTCTGTATAATTATCTGAAACTGTGTATGAATCGGCTAAACTGTGTATGTTGCAGGAATTGTGCATGATTTCTTAATGGATATGCTGTATTCTGTTTTACTACCGCTTGGTTGTATAATTAGGCCAGTAAAAAATCATACGGTTAGGATATGTTTTATACTTGTAAATGCTTGTGACTTGTTGTGGCATGAGCCAGAGTCACGAATTGTGCGTTCGTCGACCATGGACATAATTCCATGTACGCATGTCAACCTTCCTAGTTGTTTAGAGTCCCCTGGAGGATGAAGTCTATTGAGCTCAGGAGAAGTAGTGCAGTTATGCACAGGCTCCCTATGAGGCAAGTAGAGACCGAGACCCACTCAAGTCCTAGACTTGATGAATGAGCACAAGGGGTGCGCGGAAGGCTCTTCTAAGGGTCAAGCCCAGAATAAGAGCGCAAGGCTCTTAAGTCCTTCATAGCTGACGAAGCTCAGGAAGGATAGCGAGTTTCAAATACCAGAAGAGAGTACCCTTTCGTTTGTTAAATGAACGGACAAGATAGTTTTAGAGGATCTGAGGTCTGTCACGACTGTTATATTGGAGGAAGGAACGTAGGCGTTAATGCCTCAAACCTTTTCAGCCTTCACAAGTAGCGAAGGAATCGAAACCGTAGATCCCAAGATCCATGGTAGTTACATGCACCATCCATTTGTAGAGGACATGTGGATGTCGGTCGGTGTTTCGGCACCTGGGAAACCAAAGGGCAAGACCCCTTGTCTTCGCAAGTCGCGAAATCTCGATAGGTGAAACCTCGAAATGGTCTAGCGTGATTAGAGTTTGGTGTTTCGGTACCCGAGAATGCCAAGGGTCAGTTTACTTGTATTCGCCAGTTGAGAAATCCCGATAGGTGAAACCCCGAAATGGTCTAGCATGATTGGAGTTTGGTGTTTCAGAGTTTCGACACCCGGGAATCCCAAGGGTCTCTTTCCTTGTATTCACAAGTTGCGAAATCCCGATAGGAGAAACCTCGAAATGGTATAGCGTGATTTGAGTTTGGTGTTTTGGTGTTTCGGCACCCGGGAATCCCAAGGGTCAGTTTCCTTGTATTCGCCAGTTGCAAAATCCCGATATGAGAAACCCCGAAATGGTTTAGCGTGAACAGGTTTTGATGTTTCGGTGTTTCGACACCCGAGATACCCAAGGGCAAGTCTCCTTGTACTCGCTAGTCGCAAAATCCTGATTTGCAAAACCCCGAAATGAGATCAGCGATGTATACAGGCTTCGGAGTTTCGGCTCCCGAGAAACCCAGGTGCGAGACTTTCTATCTTCACATATTGTGAAATCCCGATTTGCGAAACCCAGAAATGAGTTTAGCTATGTATACAGGCTTTGGAGTTTCGACTCCCGAGAAAACCAGGTGCGAGGCTTTGTGTCTTCATATATCGCGAGATCCCGGTATGCGAAACCTTGAGAGGTAGAGTGCCAGGATTTAATCCTAGTCATTGATAAATTTGATGAGCTGTTAGATCCTTTTCGGCTTTCGACACTTCGAAAGACAGAGAGCAGGGGAACGCTTGCTTCGAAATTCCCCGAATCGCGAAAGCTGGAAGCACCTCTCTAGTAAGGCCTATGGTCATAGCCAACGATCACATGGGGAAGGATAAGGGAAGGGAGGGTCTGCACTAGGCCCCATAGGACTTCGGGGATTCTGTTCCTTGAAGAAAAGAAGAAAAACCCGAAAAATCTCAGTTCCCATAGTGGGTGTGTTACAAATTAGTATCAGAGCATGGTTACAACACTTGGCCTGCTTGGGCTCATGTATGAGCCGCGTAAAGAGATATTGTTATCTGCATTTTCTCTTTAAGGAGAAGGACTGCAGAATGAAACTGTAATTTGGAAATTTGTGTAACCCCTCTGTTAAAATGGTAACTACTCTTATAGGAGTAGGGACGCACTGATCATTATTACTGATAAGATCTGAGTGCGAATAACAGAGGTGGAATAAATTGTTCTATGAAGCTGCATGAGCCAGACGAGGGACATGAACTGAGTTGTTCTGTCACAAGTGTGACGATAGCTACCTACTAAAGCAGGTAGAGTCTCTTACATTTGAGATGGCTGGTTAGAATCGACAATAAGGATAATATGTTTGAGCAAGATTAAGAGGAGTCATTTGGGACTGTTGCTAATTCCCAAGAGTGACCCTTGCTAGTTGTTCCCATAAAGAGGGGGTAACACCCGTATGAGTTATGACTATGAGATTAGTCCAGCAACTGACTTAAAAGCTCAGAAGAGATAGCAGGAGAAATCCTTCAGAAAAGAATTTGGAAGATTGGATGGGATCGAGAGTCAAGATCCATTCAGAAAGAATCGAAATGATTCGAGTTGTTCGATCTCAGAGAAGTAGCGCACTAGTTAGTTGCGAGGAGATACCGGAATTTCTCAAAACCAAAGGGCTTCAGAGAAGCAATGAGAAATTCGCAAAAAGATCATAGCCGTTGATCAAGGAGCGATCTGGACCATTGATCGTCCAAAGAGAATTTCACAATTTCGGGGATCGGGAGAATGGAGGTGAAAGGTTTTTCAACTTCGCGACACGCGAAATCGCGAAATCCCGATACGTGAAACCCCGACGAGATCTGAGCTGACAGATCGTGGAAGAATCGAGACCGTCAGATTGAGAACTCCGAAATTTCACAATTTCGGGGATCGAAGGATTCGAGGTTCTTCATAATAGAAATCCCGAAGTCATGAAACGGGAAATCGCGACATAATCACAATCATTGGTTGGAGAGCCATTGTTAACTGTTAGATCTAGTTGATCAACGGGGAAGATAAGACTGATAACCTCTCATCACTCATAAGCTCAGGAGGAATAGTATCCGTTAGATTGGAATCAATGAGAGTCGTTGATCTAGAGCTTAGAGGTTTCATCTATTGGGAAAATAGAAGCGTAGGCTTCCTAAAGTTTCACCCGGTAAATCACCGATTTAATCAAGGCCGTTGGTTAGCGGATGACATGAACCGTAAATCTAGTGTAATTGGATCTTCCGGAGTCGGAGGTTTAGAAGTCAAGAGGCAGAGTTTTGAGGACTCACATGTCATGAAATCCCGACATCCAACCTGAGCTGTTGGATCGAGATAGGCGGTGGATCGTTGATCTGACGCATACACTTTTCGGGGATTCAAAATTGGGAGTTAAGGGGTGAAGATTCCGCCAGAATCCTAAAAGGTGGAAAGTCGGGACTTGACCAGGACCGTTGATTGCCAGAGAGATCTGGACCGTGGGATCCAGATTGTTGGGCCTGCATGGACCAAAAGTTTGGGAAACGGTGGAGCGTTGTCCACGGGTTCGCCGAAATACGGGGTCCCGATGCGTGTTTGAGAGTTGACCCTAGGTTCCGAGCGAAGGGTCATGTGGATGAAAGATCCAAGAAAACATTAGCCTCGGTCTTTCGGGTTTTCAGATTTCGGGGATCAAGGAACCATAATTCCTTGCAAAATGAATCCCAAAATTGCAAAATGCCAGTACAATTAAATGAAAGAGTAAACGAGTAAGGATGCTCTATTGTCATGATAAGAGGCAAATGTTTATGCCTTTGAAGATCACATGAGAAGGATTGTGAACAATCCTGAGTTGACTGATTTTAAAAATAGAAATGTATGTAGGCTATGAAATATACCTATGATAGCTACATGCAGGCTTAGGGTTGTGAAAGTGGTTAAGTACATCATAGATGTAAGTTAACAAAGATGCATGTTTATATTCCTTAAGGGGAATATTTGATAGAACTTTAAAGCTAACTCAAGGTTGAGGCCATTAAAAATGGTGATGGATCTGCAACAAGGAAGTTGCATGCCGAAGGAGTTCCCGGTAGAGGAACGGTGTAAGGACTTTGTCAGAAGAATAGAGTTACAACCCTGATAATTGTTGAAGGTTGGACAATGGGCTGCAAGGCCTGTCCATCTATAAGAATCCTGGATTATGTTTTGAAAGAATCATGTAAGTAATAGAAGACTAATAACCGAATATTGACCATTATGATAACCGAATGGGAGAATGTAGGATGCACATGTTCATGATTCATTATGAGCAAAGAGTTGCTACTAAAGCATGCTGAAGTATCCTAAGAGTTAGGATGACCCTAACCCAGGGTTGCTCAGAAAAATAGCAGTTGTGGAAACTAGTATAGTTGGAAAGAGGAAAGTAAACCCCCTGAGTATGATTAAATGAATAAATGGGTACGTTAAACTGATAAGGCTTGGTTGAATTTGTGAATAAGAAAAGACAGTAAGACCTTAGAGATAACTCGACTGGGCTGAAAAATCCCTAGGCGATGTAGAAAGAATTTGAAGAAGGGGAGAGCCCTCAATTCTTTCCTTGATGTGCATTATGTTTCTATGGGATGAGAAAGCTAGTACATTGATGCACGAAAATGATTTGACACCATAGTGATGATGGTTGTAATGTTGTGAAAATGATTGAGAACTGTTGTGTTACATTCATGAAAACATTAAGGATAATGTGATGAAGTGCATACAGATATGCTAGACATGCCTAAAAATATTTTATTAATTTAAATGCTATGATACTGCATTTTAATTTACATGATGAGTAATGTGCCTATGGTGTATGTCATGTCTAGAAAGAAATAATATTGGAACTGTTGAGAGAGACAGTTGCCAATAATGAACAACCTCAAGTAGAGGGTGATCATGGAAAGGTTGCGGTCAAAGGATTGTTGATGGGGCTGTGAAAATCCCGCTAAAGCACTATTGATGAGGTAGAGAATAGAAAGAGGGTGCTAGCAGCCAAGAACCGGTATAAAGATATTCGTGCCTATGTGGCACAAGGTATGAAGGGATTTGGTAGGAACCCCTTTTGAAATATTTTATTGTCTTAAGTGCTATGCATAAACTTGAAAGGCAGTCGTATGCCTTGGATACCCAAGTAAGGGTATGACTCAGGACAAAGAACCTGAGTAATGGAGGTATGAACCTCTGGTAGTAAACACTGTTTGTAAACTTTGGGAAAAAAAAATAAAATAAAAATAAAAATTCATGAATTGATATGTCATGAATGCATTGATAATCAAGGAATGCGTAAAGGCATTCATGTGAAAATTTTGAGTTCATGTGTATTGATTTGGGATCGTGATTGGCCTATAGCAGGTAGTGTGGTCCTACTATAAGAACGAAAGAAAACGAATAAACCGTATGAAGAAAAGGTTGGTTAAATTCCAACACCACATGGCCAAGAACCGGTCATAAAGTGTGGCGAACTTGAATAGCAATGCAAGAGTGAATTGGGTATGAATGTGGCCATGGATAGTGACACATCTATTAAAACCCTTTGAAATGT
>ML788768.1:1014424-1024959 GCA_009831015.1 Picea engelmannii | reverse complement strand
AGCCCAACGGAGGATCTACACCAACCGTCGATAAAAAAAGTTAGTTGATTCTTCCCATGTGTGCTTGTGAAAAAGGGTTTTAGATTTGGGGTAGAAGGTTAAAAGTAGTTTATGAAGGGTCATGATCTGCATGCAAGTTTAAGACCTAGCTTTTTAGTCCGTAGGGTAGAATAACCCCACAACAGTCTGCATCAGTATGGAAGACCAGAATCCCTTAAAGACACATAAGCTTACAAAAACTCAGAAAATAGTGAATAAACTGATTCAAATAACCCAAAAAGAAATATCCCCAAATACCCTAGAGGCATCCCCAATACGTTCGCCAATTCTTCTATAGCGGGAACACCCCTCTATGGACTACACCAGGGTTCTAAAATGTAGGAAGAACTAACCGTATAAAGTCTCCTACTTTTTATCAACTATCCCGACATTACCCCACAATCATACATAAAAGACAAGATATAGGGATCTGGTAGGCATACCTTAAACTATGAGTCCAGTGTCGATCCCTTTGCGCTTAGTTGTGTCCTGACTGCAAGTCACCTCCCAAGGCTGACCTACATTCACCAAAAGACAAACAAGAAACTACAAGCATGCATTCTACATATGGATTAGTGGGTTATACATCATAAAAAAGAAATGTAAACAAATCATATAAGTTTAAGACGTCATTTGGCGGGACGAAAAAAGTACTTCTTTATATTAATCTCACAAAAGTCACTTACAATATGCGATCGACATTGCTCCTTGAACTCGGTCTTGGGATCCTCTTCACAACGCACCAACTGCTTCCACATCTTCTTCTCCTCTTAAGTTCTCTCTTAGAGAAAAGGTAAAGGGATTTGCAATTGGGGCAAAGGGGGATTGATAAAATGGGAAGAGTTTCTTTTCTCTCGTGCTTCCCCTTTTATATGGGACCCCAACCCCTTCTTTTATAGGATAAAAGGGATAGTAACGGTTGGGGTTGTTAGCACAAGATTGGTTAAAGTGCCAAGTGTCAATAACAAACATTTACAACACTCTTACAAGGTTCCAAGCATCAAAAGCACCCATGGATTTACGCTACCGAATTTTACGCAGACACACAGGCGGGCGCTACCTAAATTCGCTACCTAAATTCTGGCAGAAAATGAATTGTGCAGAGTTATTTTACCAGTTTTGAGTCACTAACTTGAAACTTGGATTATGAACAATTGAGAATGTATTTTTGAAATTTGGAGGAGGTTTTTGTTAAAAACATTCCAAATAACAAAAACCTCTCTCATTGTTTCAAAATGTGGTATGTTTTGAGAGATATTAGACATAGTAGTGGTGTTACCAACTGTTTTATAGCGGCGCTACCTAATTTCCTGTAGTGGTCACGGTTTTGATATTCGCCTTGTTGGGAGGTTGGCACATGTCAAGGAGGATTCAAATGGATTCTCAAGGATCAGTTAGATGTCAAGAGACACTTTCACCTAATATTTATCTCCATCAAAGGCCTCATGCATGAGGTGGAAACAATTTATTAATGACTTCCAACAAATTCCTAAAAATTAGCAGTTTGTTGGATTTTTGTCTCTTTGATTGTTGCCACCTATCTCCAAGGCTTAGAATCCACTAGAGGAGATGGGATTAGACCTCCTAAGGTTATTTAGATGCTATTTTCTATTTAAGGAAGGATATCTTTTGAGGATAGGGTGTTGGATTCATGATCCAAGAGAGGAGAGAGCTAGAGGAACAATTTATTTGCTCAATTGTAATCCCGAGGGCCTGTTGTAATTAACATTTCTGCCATTAGAGATTCATGAGAGTTTCTTATCAGACATTGTGTTCTATGTTATCTTTTTATCTTGTCATATTGCTTGAGTAATATTTATAGATTTTGAATATCAAAAGCTACCTTTGGTTAATGAATTCATGAGCTGCAAAGGATTTGTCGTAATTACTTGTTAATCACAGATTATTGTTCAAGCACCCTTTAATATATATTACAGAAATGATCTTTGTTATGTGGATATTCTTCTCTTTGTTTACCTTCTATTTTTCTATCCATATTTTCATAAGAATTTTGTCTGGTAGGTAGTTTGATTGCCTTTGATCTGTAGGATGATATGACTCCATGCCCAATGGAATGTATTTGCAGCAATCTAATACCCTCCCTTTTACTCTTCTCTGGTTGATCCACCTATTCAAACTATTTTAATCCATTTATATTTCTATGTTACTAAGCTTACTCTCATTTGCAGTCTGGGAGTGACGCTTGGAGTGATAACATAATTGGTGCCATTGCCGGGGACAGATTTGAGTAGATTGAAAATCTCCCTGGGAAGAACGACATTGCACAACTCCAGTTTTAGATGGTGACTAAAGCTGGACACCTTCAAGACTGCACGTTCACCATGGCGACTCCATTGTTTAGAATCTTTTGGTGAATCCACTGGAATGAGACCAATTAAATGGCTATGAAGGCTATCCTGGATAGGAGGTTTGCCCCACTCAATTTATCATCCATAGATGATTATCCACATACCGTGCCTCTTATTGATGAATGGAAAGATTTGCTGCCTAGATTATATGAAGGTAAGGATGACAGCCCTGTTGAGCATGTTCATGAATTTCATAATTTGATACAACAGCTTGACATCCATCATGAAGATATTTTGATGAAAATTTTCATGTATTCATTGCATGGGGATGCACGTAAATGGTATTTCTCGTTACCCCCTTCCAACATTTCATCCTTGAAGGATTTCCATAGAGTATTCAATGAAAACTGCAAAATGTTTTATCCCTCTGAAAGTATTTGTCATAATTGTTGTATGGGATATGTAGAATGTGCTCAAGATCTATTAGATTACTCTGCCAAATATAAAGATGAAAATGATTTTATTCACTATCCAAATGAAATCATAAAGAATACTCCTATATTCGGAGAGGAAAACATTCATAACTTTGTTTCAAATGAAAATCATGTGTATGAAAAACTAGAAGCAACAATTATTGTTGTTCCTGAAATGGATATTTTTAACAATTATATTCTTGATGAAATTACTGTTTTAGAGGTTGATCATAGGTATGAAGGGAAACCCGTTTTTTATGAATATTCTAGTGATGATGAACAACAAACTTATCCTATATTTGATCACTATGAAGATAGGGAGTATGATGCAGAGGTTGGCCTTGTCACATAAGACATGACCCAAAAATTTGACCAGGAGAAGCCCTTAGTTGAGGCACATGAAGAGATCATTTATACACAGCCAGAAGTAAATCAACCATCATCATTTGATCAGCCTCCACCTACGTCAATCCTTCTTCCACTTGTACCCACAGTTTATAGTAAGCAACTTGAAGGGGAAAAATAAATATGTTATCAGTCCCATGTGTTTTGTCACCATTTTCATGACCCTGTAGGGGTGTATATGGAGTTGTATTTCTGAAATGTTTTGGAACCTGTAAAATTTATTATGTCAGCAACAGTCAGAGGAGATATATGAAATGTTTTCAAACCATTGTCATATTCCTCTTGTCTGCTGTCAATCATTGGCATTATAAAGACTCATGTTAGCAAGTTGCTTGAATGGATTTGGTGGAAGTTTTCCTTCACCTAGCCCATTGTAAAAGTCGGTTAGCTTAGGTTTTGTACATAAATAAGCTCCATCAAGAGCATGTGTGTTTGATTTTTTTTTGAAAGTAGAGTAATATAAGTTGTCAGTATGTTGTCTTCAGCACGATGAAGTAGAGAATGACTCCACAAGCCCAAAGGATAAGGCACTGAAACTACAATATTTCTTAGAGCCTCATAGGGAGGACTCTATCCCCCATGAAGCCTATGTTAGCACAAGATTGGTTAAGGTGCCAAGTCTCAAGAACAATCATCGACAAAACTCTCACAAGGTTCCAAGCATAAAAAATAACCATGGATTTATGCTACTGAATTGGAGGCAGACACACAGGCAGGCGCTACCTAAATTCTCTATCTAAATTTTGGCAGAAAACGAATTGTGCAGAGTTATTTTACCAGTTTTGAGTCACTAACTTGAAACTTGGATTATGAACAATTGAGAAGGTATTTTTGAAAATTGGAGGAGGTTTTTGTTCATAACATTCGAAATAACAAACACCTCTCTCATTGTTTCAAAATTTGATATGGTTTGAGAGATATTAGACATAGAAGTGGCGCTACCAACTGTTTTACAATGGCGCTACCTAGTTTCCTGTAGCGGTCACGGTTTTGATATTCACCTTGTTGGGAGGTTGCCACCTGTCAAGGAGGATTCAAATGGATTTTCAAGGATCAGTTAGATGTCAAGGGACACCTGCACCTAATATTTAGCTCCATAAAATTCCTCATGCATGAGGTGGAAACAATTTATTAATGACTTCCAACAAATTCCAGAAAATTAACAGTTTGTTGAATTTTGGTCTCTTTGATTGTTGCCACCTATATCCAAGGCTTAGAATCCAATGGAGGAGATGGGATTCGACCTCCTAATTTTATTTGGATTCTATTTTCTATCTAAGGATGGAGATATATTAAGGATAAGGGGTTAGATTCATGATCCAAGAGAGGAGAGATCTAGAGGAACAATTTATTTGCTCAATTGTAAGCCTGAGGGCTTGTTGTAATTAGCATTTCTACCATTAGAGATTCATGAGAGTTTCTTATAAGAATTTGTTTTCTTTGTTATCATTTTATCTTGTCATCTTGCTTGAGTAATATTTACAGATTTTGAAGATCAAAATTTGCCTTTGGTTAATGAATTCCTGAGCTACAAAGGATTTGTGGTAATTGCCTGTTAATCACAGACTATTGTTCAAGCACCCTTTAATCTATATTACATAAATGATCTGTGTTATGTGGATATTATTCTCTTTTTTTACCTTCTATTCTTCTATCCATCTTTGTATAAGCCTTTTGTCTGGTAGGAAACTTGATTGCCTTTGATCTTTAGGATGTTATGACTCCATTCCCAATGGAATGTATTTGCAGCAGTCCGACGCCCTCCTTTTTACTCTTCTCTAGTTGATTCACCTATTCAAACTATTTTAATCCATCTATATTTCTCTGTTACCAATCTTACTCTCATTTGCATTCTGGGAGTGACTCTTGGAGTGATAACAGGGGTAATTGGCTATGGGCAGTCAAACGGTTAAGTTATGGCCCGGAAACTAGTATCCAATGAAATTTTGATTTTTTGTGATATTCTGTGAATGTACGCGGGCTGTAGTGGGTCAGCAGGCATGTGTACGCGGGTAGTAGTGGTGCAGGGCGCATACACCTTCAAAACAATGATTTTTTTAAGAGCTTGTTTAGTGATGACTTTGCAAAGATAACAAGTTAGATGGATTGATGTCAGGTATCCATGTCTGGTGCAATTTAGGGTTATAACAATCACTAACATAATGTCTCAAAACAAATACATGAAAAACATCGTGCATACACCTCAAATAATCGGGCAAGGCTAGTAGATAGGCCATAGGATCTTTCTTTCCCACAACCTCGAAAGGTCCCACAAACCTAGGAGAGAGTTTAGATGATGCAGGAGCATCACTCCAACTTAGCAACGCACCAACTAGAGAGCACATCAAAGCGTGCATTCAATGAAGGGAGAGGGGCCAACCCTCTCATTTTTTAAAATTCAAAATGTGATTAAATGATTGTAAGGCTGGAAGAGTCAAAGCCATGCTTTTGCACAGGTTGTATATAGAGTCACCTTTAATGGATGATAGGCTGAAGATCTAGATCTGATTTGGATCTAGGTGGCCATTGAATGTAATTAATGAGAATAGGTAGCTTGGAGGGAAGAGCTCGAGGAGCCCCTCTTTGAAAAATACTTTTGTTTTCTTATTTTCATTAGTAAGAACAAATGAGAATAGGATAGGGAGAGAGAGCCAAGACTCTGTATCAGTCAGAGCTTTGTACACATTGTAACCAGACATTTATGTTAATGAAGAGATAATTTTTTCCTGCACATGGTTATTTGTGTGTTTCCATGTCTATTGTGAATGTCGTGTGTGTGTTCATTTATGATGTAGATGTATGTGATAGGTTCCATCTGCAGGGATAGACAAAATTTGTTGTCTGTAAGTTTTATGATTTCGGTCTGGGTTCTTTGTGGCTTCATGTAAGAGGTTGCATGACAGAGTGTTTGTGGCTTCATGTGAGCTAGTGCAAGAGTGCACATCGGAGTTCTGTGTTGAATTCAAACGAGAATGTGCGAGGAGGGTGGACTAGAAGAATCATTAACTCAAGGGAGAAGCCTCAAGGTTGTTGAACACCTTGGAGGTAAGACTATGCAGAGGAAGCACAAAGAGACATAATTGTTGAGGATTCTATGAAGCTCTACCAGGAGGGCATTGAGTGAGTGAAAAGAGTGCACAAGACAAACTCTATTTCAAGTTCAGAGATAAGGGGAGTGTCAAGGGGAGAAGACACTTACAGAGTTTTTGAACACTCTATAGGCTCAACAAGGCGTTCTTCAGAAGAAGTTGCCAGGAGGGCACGCATATCCTTTCAAGGAGAGAAAGGAATAGGGTTGTTGAACACTCTGGAGGAAGACGTGTGCGATGAGTGCACCATGCCAACACTCAGATGAAGTGTTGATATAAAACCATCTGAAGGATAGTCAGAGCACAAGGAGTGTGCATAGGAAGAACTTGTTTCAAGTTCGAAAGCTTAGGAGGTTGAGCATAGAAGTGTGCCAGGAGGATCACCAAAAGTCTTCTAAGGAAGCAGAGGGTCGAGCCCCTTAGATTTGATTCAATTCGAAAATCTTAGGAGGGATAACAAAAGTTGAGACCCAAAATCACAGGGCTCACAGGAAGGATATCGAAGGCGTCAAAATATTCCAAGACTGGGGAGAAGCGCAAGCTCAGGAGGACGAGCATCGATATCCATTAGATCAACTGTAGAAGAGCGAATCTGGACCACTGGAGCCAACGTTTAGACAATAAAGAATGCGCATAGGAGTATATAAGATATGAACTATCAGATCTGAGCACAGAGGACCAACAGTTGTTGGATCCGGAGGAAGGTGCACAAGAGAAGTTCTGAAACGATCGGAACCATCCATCATCAGAGGTGACAGGTGGTAGCAGATCTGGGGTGTTTGTGGAATCGGACATCGGGAAATTTGAAAGGAGTAGAGGAGAAAAACCGTGAAAGGAGAATTCCTGAAATCATTCTGGACCGTTGGATCAAGGGTGACACATGGCAGAGATCCACACACATCAGAGGATTGGGCACTGGGAAAATGGAGATGGAGACAAGAGTATATACTCGGTGAGATGGGAGACAAAACAATCCTAGCCGTCCATCATCGAAGGACACGTGACGAGAGATCAACATTTTGTTGACTCTCTACTGGAGAAGATCAAAGGGCAGAGTTGTTATAACTCATGAATCACGAAATCGTGATTCGATCACAACTGTCGGATCTTGGAGCGCTAGGAGCCTTTGATCCTTCGTGGGAGAATTTCGGGGTTTCGAGGATCGAAAGATCTGTGGTGAGAAGTCTTTCAACTTCATGAATCACAAAGTCCTGAAATATTTGGGAGATGAGACCCAGTTCCTAGAGGAAGGTCACATCGTGTGCATAGGAGAGAGGGATAGTGCTTGCTAGTTCCCTAGTCAAGTTTCGGGACTTGGAGGAGTCAGGTTTCTTGGACTGAAAATCCTCGACATCGTGAAACGTGACACGCCTATTGGGTAGTCTTGTGGTCACAGGGTTGTGGTCACGTGGAGGAAGCTCATGCTTGGTGCTGTTCGCACAGGCTGAGTTCTCATTTGGACCTCTGGATTTGTTTGTTGAAGGTTCCAGCAGAGAAATAAAGAGCCATTTCAGCTCATCAAGAGATGAAGAATGATCCTTAGACCACGAAGTCAGCAGACCCTATCGAGGCAGAGGTAGGGGGTCTACATGATGTGGTGTCAGAGAGGAATTTTGTCTGTATATTTCAGGAGAAAATTATTGAAGGAAAAATTATGGTAACATCATGTGGTATCAAAGCAGTAGTTCATCTGTATACAATAGGTGAAGGAAGATAGGGCGTTGATGGTTTGTGGTGATTTTTGCAAGGTGTGCAACAACCAAGAGACAACTAGGTGAGTTGTAGGGGAAGCTGGGAATGCTCTCAGTTGTAGAGTGAACAACAGGCTTTCCAGGAGAGAAGGTAGAAGAAGGAGATGTCTACTGAAGGCCATGAACATGGTCCAAGAGGAGACCACCAACATAAAATAAAGGCTAAGACAGACAAAGAGCTCAAAGAGATAAGAACACAGATGGAGAATCTTTCATTGAAAATGCAACGAGATGCAAAGGTGCATTGGGTGTATGAATGGCCCATGAAGAAGAAGTTGAAGTGGCCCATTTAGAAATTGTTGGCCAGAGGACAACGAAGGCTATTGAGAAGGTGGCTGAGGCATACTGAAAACCTCAGTGAATTAGAGGAGGAACTGATTCACATTTCTGAACCAGAAACTGTGAAGAGTCTTAGTGATAATGAGGAGAAGAGATCAGAGAAAGGTATCAGAGACTGCCAGGTGAGCATCGATGAACTTTTAAGTTGCTAGGTGGGAAATGATATGGGATCATTGGAGGATCTCATATACTGCCAAGAGGGAAAGGCAAAAATATCAGATTGCCAGGTGGGAAAGGGAGAAGAGAAGAGATTGTTTGACAGTCCCATGAACTCAGAGGTGAGTTCAGATCAGTAAGGAGAGTTGATAGAGGAAGGTCAGAAATACATTCTGATCATTGGAGGAATTGAGGTATTCCTACCACATAGCCCAGTTGAGGCCAACACATGAGTTGCAGATGTTGGATTAATGAGAGGGGGGGTGAATCAGTAATATCATAATTATAATCCTTTTTCTTCAAATGTTATATCAATGTAGAATTATTATCCAATAATGAGCAGTAATAAATAAACAATCGCACACATACACAATACACCAGTGTTTTACGTGGAAACCCAAACGGGAGAAAACCACAGATTTTTTTTTCTTATATGTCTTGAAGAATTACATTCATTGGAAGCACCAACTTCCTTTGTTTTCCAGCTGCAACTGGAAGGAGACTCCAACCCCCTAGTTTCTTAGGCTAAAACCTGAGGGAAGCTCCAATTCCCCAAATCTCTGGCTACAACCAGAAGGAGGCTACAACCCCCAATGTTCTCCGGCTACAACCGAAAGGTGGCTACAACCAGCTGTCCTTGCCCCGTCCTACCACCCTGAAGTAGAAGTAGAATGATGGAACCACGATCACACTATCATTGTGAGATATATTGCTGTAAAATTGTACCAATAAATCTGAACCATGCATCAACCATGCATCTACCTGTACCTTAACCTGTATCAACCTGTACCATAAACAAGTGCATCAACCATGTACCAACCTGTAATCAACCTGTACCATAAACAAGTGCATCAACCATGCACCAACCTGTAATCAACCTATACCATAAACAAGTGCATCCAACCATGTACCAAGTATGTTCCAATCATGTGTCAACTACTCATCAAATATGACTCATCAACATGTACCAACATCATCAACTATACACCTCATGTATGTGCGCCAACTCATCAGCTACTTGTCTCAACCATGTACTCAACATGTACCACAACTAAAAGCCCTCATCAATTTTGTCATCCAAATATGATTTGTAGCTATGTAATAGACCTGGTGTATATGATCACATTTCTGCAAACCTTCCTTAACTTTAAAAACAAGAGACTAGCATTTTCATCAAACTTTTCTTTAGTCTCACATGCCTAGTTTTGGATTAGTCAACAACCCTAACTTGAAGTAATTATAAATTTGAACCTGTAATGTATAAATATATGAAACTGATACACAATGTTCTTCAGTGTATTTAATGCAATTCCTCCAAGTTTCACTACTTGGAACCTCACAGAAAATGAGTTATAGCAAAAATGGCATACCTTGCTGAATTCTGGATTATTCTAGAGAGCGACCTTGTAGAGCGTGCCCCGCAAAAAATGTTTGATGAATGGATCTGAAACTATTACAAAACATACTAAATACTGTCCCCTAACCAACACATTTGGTCTCACTGAATTTGGATCTGTTATGAAGAAGTTATGACGTTGTTACCTGAAACACCTGATTTTGACTAGTTTTAGGACTGGCCACAAACCCTATTTTCCACTGAGTGCAACTCCCAAAATAAAACGAGAAACAAGTTGATTTTTTTACCACAGATACTTGGATATGTTTTCTCACTTTCATAGCAATTTCACGGTTTGAATCATTATAGAAAAAAAGTTATAGCGAAAATGGTGAGATGACCTGTAAATAACAAACCTTAGAAAGCACCATCAAAAGAATTTATCCTTCCTTGCATTTCGGCCTTCTTTTCTTCACCTTCACTCAGAATTACAGTTTAGATATCCTTGGTTACCTCAGACACATATAGATATTCAATATGCTCAAGTGTGTTTCAAATGAGAGAGCCTTGCCTCTTATTTATACTCTCCAAGTAGCTTCCTTAAAAACATCTTCTAGGTCACTTGGCCCCACTTTCCT
>ML788768.1:993835-1007971 GCA_009831015.1 Picea engelmannii | reverse complement strand
TGACCTTTTGGGGCTTCTAGATGACATATGAGGGTCCTCCAACTTCGTAAGGCCATAACTCTCAAACCGTGAGGAGTTATGTGACGTTATACATACCACCAGAAATGACATGACATGTACTATCCATATAGAATAGTATTATCCGAAAATATATCATAAATCATACCATTACCCATCAAACAAACTTGGGTCCATTACCCAAACCTAGGGTCTCCAACTTCTCATGGCCATAACTCTCTAACTGTGAGGAATTATGTGACGTTCCACATACCACCTGAAATGACATGACAAGAACTATCCATATAGGATATTTTCCCTGACAAATTCACTTTCCTTCATCTCATTATTCTACAATTAAGCATGGGTTCTCTTAGTCCACAAAGCGTCTTCCCGTGAGGGCTTTCACCATAAGGGTACCACTTTGGAGTTCATCCATATTTAATTCTTATCAACCATGACAAAAAAATAATGAGTCATATTTACATCAAACACTATTGGGTACATTACCTGAACCTTTGTGCTACGGGTCTTTCTTCAAGGGTTGACATCAATGACAACCAACCTTAATCAACAACAGATGCAACTGCAGAAAAAGGACATCCAACAACGATTGTCATGGAGGAAGAGGAGAACATGGAGTAGACATTGATGTTTTCCCCAGCATAAGAAGAAGAGAATTCAACAGAATTGCTCGAAATTTTCAGCTAGGAAGCTGAACAGGAGGTAACTGCAGTACTGGACAACATCGATTTTGCTGGTCTGTGTGAAGAATTGGAATCCCTAGAGAGAAGGGTGACAGTGTAGAGCATGCACATCCAACATATTAGCTTGGAGACAGAGGGAGAATACCGACCCAAGGAGAAGCTGGAAGAAGCTGAAGATATGTCAGCAGGAGAACTGGGAGCAACAAAGTTGTCAAAGGAAGAAGCTAAGAAGCAGCTCAGTGATATGACTGCAAAACTTAATTTTGTAGCAGGGTGGCAAGATAATACCATAAGAGATGGAGAAAATCACATGAGGGATTGATTTGATCTACCCATTGACAATGAGGAAGTGCATCCGAGAAGACTGCATAAGGAAAACCAACCATTGGACCAGTTGGACAGGGAGATTGAGGAAATCAGAAGGATGATGTTGAGGTCAGCGCAAGAAGCAATCAACAAGGAGAAGTTGAATATAGGGAAGCCTTCCATAGCAGGAGGGAATATGCAACAACAACAACGAATAAATGGAGCAGATGAACAACTACATAAGAGAGTTTGGGATCCAGGTGGATTTCAACAGAGCTGGGGAGCTCATGAGCAGGAGCTCATGAATTTTTCTCAGCAGTGGAGTATGATGTAGGAGCATCACTCCAACTAAGCAACGTTTCAGCTAGAAAACACATCAAAGAACACATTCAATGAAGGGAGAGGCATCAAGCCTCTCATTTTTCAAAATTCAAAATGTAATTAAATGATTGTAAGGCTGGAAGAGCCAAATCCATGCTTTTGCGCAGGTTGTAGATAAAGTCTCCTTTAATGGATGACAGGCTGAAGATCTATATTTGATTCGGATTTGGATGGACATTGAATGTAATTAATGAGAATAGGTAGCTTGGACGGAAGATCTCGAGGAGCCCCTCTTTGAAAAATACTTTTGTTTTCCTATTTTCATTAGTAATAATAAATTAGATTAGGATAGGAATAGAGAGTCGAGACTACGTAGCAGTCCGAGCTTTGTACACATTGTAACCAAACATTTATGTTAATGAAGAGAGCAATTTTTCCTACACATGGTTCTTTGTGTGTTTCCATGTGTTTTGTGAATGTCGTGTGTGTGTTCATTTATGTTGTAGATGTATGTGATAGGTTCCTTCTGTAGGGATAAACAAAATCTGTTGTCTGTGAGTTTTTTGATTTCTGTCTAGGTTCTTTGTGGCTTCATGCAAGAGGCTACATGATAGAGTGTTGAGGACTCTGTGAGCTAATGCAAGAGTGCATATATGAGTTCTGTGTTGAATTCAGACGATAACGTGCCAGGAGGGTGGACCAAAAGAATCATTAACTCAAGGGAGAAGCCTCAAGGTTGTTGAACACCTTGGAGGTAAGACTGTGCAGAGGAAGCATAAAGAGATAGAATTGCTAAGGATTTTGTGAAGCTCTACTAGGAGGGCATTGAGTGAGTGAAAAGAGTGCATAATAAGAACTCTATTTCAAGTTCAGAGATAAGGGGAGTGTTGAGGAGAGAAGAAACTTACAGAGTTGTTGAACACTCTGTAGGCTCAACAAGGTGTGCTTGAGAAGAATTTTCCAGGAGGGCACTTATATCCTTTCAAGGATAGAAAGGAATAGGGTTGTTGAACACTCTGGAGGAAGACCTGTGCGAAGAGTGCACCAGGCCAACACTTAGATGAAGTGTTGATAGACAACCCTCTGAAGGCTAGTTAGAGCACAAGGAGTGTACGTAGGAAGAACTTGTTTCAAGTTCGAAAGATCAAGAGGTTGAGTGTAGAAGTGTGTCAGGAGGAGCACCAAAAGTATTCTAAGGAAGTAGAGGTTTGAGCCCCTTATATATGAGTCAGTTCAAAAATATTAGGAGGGATAGTAGAGGTTGAGACCCAAAATCACAGGGCTCACAGGGAGGAGATCGAAGGCCGAGACCTTCGAAGCGTCGAAATCTTCCAAGACTAGGGAGAAGCACAAGCTCGGGAGGGGGAGGAGCGTCTACAACCATTAGATTAGCTGCAGAGGAGTGAATATGGACTGTCAGATCCCATGTCTAGACAACAAAGAACGCGCATGGGAGGAGAGCAGATATGAGCTGTCATATTTGAGCACAGAGGACCAATAGTCGTTGGATTCGGAGGAAAGTGCATGAGAGAAGTTATGAAATGATCAGAATTGTCCATCCTTAGAGGTGACAGGTTGCAGCAGATCCGGGGTGTTCGTGGGATCAAACATGGGGAGATTTGCAAGGAGCAGAGGAGAAAAATCACAAAAGGCGAATTCGTGAAATCATTCTGGACCATTGGATCTGGGGTGACACATGGCAGAGATCCACACACATAAGAGGATTGGGCACCAGGAAAATGGACTTGAAGACAAGAGTAAATACCTAGGCGGCTAGGAGCCGAAACGATCCTAGCCGTCCATTGTCGAAGGACGCGTGGTGAGATATCAACATTTCACTGAATCACTACTGCAGAAGGTCAAAGGGAAGAGTTGTTAGAACTCCTGAATCATGAAATCATGATTTGATCACAACCGTCGGATCTTGGAGCACCAGGAGCCGTTGATACGACGTGGGAGAATTTTGGGGTTTCAAGGATCGAAAGATTTGCGATGAGAATTCTTTCGACTTCACGAATCGTGAAGCTATGAAATATTTGGGAGATGGGACCCAGTTCCTAGAGGAAGGTCACATCCTGTGCATAAGAGAGAGGGCTAGCGCTTGCCAGGACCCTAGTCGGGTTTCAGAACTTGGAGGATTCGAGTGTCTTGGAATGAAAAGCCCCGACATCGCGAAATGCAACGTGCCTATTGTGTCTTTTGGTCATGGGGTTGTGGTCACCTGGAGGGAGCTCATTCCTAGTGTGTTCGCATGGGATGAGTTCACATTTGGACCTGTGGATTTGTTCGTTGAAGGTTCCAGCAGAGAACTAAAGAGCCATTTCGGCTCATCAAGATATGAATAATGATCCTTAGACCGGGAGGTCAGCAGACCCTGCCGAGGCAGAGGTAGGGGGTCTGCATCATTAGAACCATTTCCAAACTTGAATGAACGCTTGTGCAGTTTCACCTACAAGAAGAATCGATCACCAACTTCATAAATACTGTCAACACGATGCGCATCGACATAACTCTTATGTCGATCCTATGCTTTCTTAATCCTTTATCTTATCATTTTAATTTGTTCTTCCATTTATTGGATCACTTCTAGTCCTACCAGGACCCTATCCTCCAGTTGATCCTAGCTCAAAGGAGTCTGAAACGGTCACCCATAAAGAAACTCAAATGGTGCCATCTTAATGGTGCTTTGATAGTTTTTGTTGTATGCAAACTCTACAAGTGCCAATAACTCCGCCCAACGCTTATGTTGGTCCATCACATACATACACAACATATCTTCCAAGATTTGGTTTGTTCTTTATGTCTTCACGTCTGTCTCCGAGTGATATGCGATATTAAAGTTAAGTTGGGTTCCCAAGGCCTCTTGGAAACTAGTCAAAAATCATCCTGTAAACATTGATGCTTGATCGGATATGATCTGCTTAGGAACGCCATGCATCCTCACAATATCGTTGATGAAAACTATAACTATTTTTGGTTCCTAATACATCATACGCATAGAGATAAAATGTGCACTCTTCGTCAGAGTTTCAACTACTATGAAAATTGAGTTGTGCCTCCTTGTTGTCAGTGGAAATCCCGCAATAAATTCCATCGAAATGACCTCCCATTTATATTCTGAAATAGCATGTTGTTGTAGTAATCCCGTCGGATGTCTATGTTCATCCTTCACTTTCTGAAATTCCATACATCTCGCCATGTAGTTGATGATGACCGCCTTCATTCCTTTCTAGAAGAATAAGGGTTTAAGGTCTTCCCTCCTCTTCATGACTCCTTGATGAGCCATGTCCACTGCCCTATGAGCTTCATTTAAGATCAAACTTCTCAACTCATCGTTAGGCGGTACGCAAATATGGTTATCATATATCATTAATCCATCATTTTCCACAGTAATTCCCGCAAATTTTGGTACCAACATGGTGTGTTTTCCGATATTTTCCTTAACTACTTTATACCAGTCATCGTCGCACTGTATAATTAGAATATTTTCATAAAGATTTGTTTGGAGAGGTATCATCTAAAATATGCGTGGTCTCTGACTCAACGCATCTGCCACTCTTTTCATTGTTCATTTTATATAGGTAATATCAAAATCGTACTCACTAATAAGTTCTGACCAACGCCTTTGTCGCGCGTTCAAGTCATTTTGCATAAAAATGTGCTGCAAACCACAGTGGCCTTTTTTTAGTTCAAATTTCCATCTAATCAGGTAGTGCCTCCACACTCTCAAGGCATACACAATGACCAAAAACTCCAAATTGTGTGTCGTGTAGTTCTCCTCATGCTTTCTTAACTTCCTTAAGATGTAAGCGATCACTCGAACATGTTGCATCAAGAATCCGCCTAAGCCTTCCTTGGATGCATCTGTGCATACCCAGATGTCCTCATCCATGTCAAGGACGTTTAGTATCATCGCTATCGTCAACAACTCCTTCAGCCTTCTAAATCCTTCCGCGCATTTCTCAGTCCATACAAACTTCTTGTTTTTATTCTGCAATTCTGTGATCGGATCTTCTATCTTCGAAAAACCTTCGATGAACCATCAATACTATCCAGCTAAACCCATGAAGCTATGTAATTATTGTACATTATTCGGCACAAGCCATTCCATAATATCCTCTACCTTCACTGGATCCACAACGATACCTTCGTCAGAGATAACATGCCCTAAATATGAATCCTTGATTGATAAAAAGAGCATTTCAACAGTTTCCCGTATAATTTTTTCTATCGTAAACACTGTAGTACCAAGAACAAATGTTCGTCATGTTCTTCCTTCGTCCGAGAATAGATCAAAATATCGTCAATGAATACTTGAACAAACTTGTCCAAGTATTTGCGGAAAACCCAATTCATCAAGCTCATGAATACCCCTGGGGCGTTTGTCAGTCCAAATTGTAAAATGGTAAAATTGTAATGTCTAAACCTCATATTTAATGCGGTATTAGGAATTTCTTCCTCCTTGATCTGTAACTGGTGATAACCTGATCTGAAGTCGATATTAGAAAACACCATCGCACCTTTCATTTGATCAAACAAATAGTCTATTCTTGGAAACGGATATTGATTCTTGATCATTTCCTTGTTTAATTGATGGTAGTCAATGCAGAGTCTCCACGAGCCATCCTTCTCCCGTATGAAAATAACAGGCACGCCCCAAGGTGACACACTTGGAAGTATAATTCCTACGTCCAAAAACTATTTCAGTTGCATTTTGAACTCCTGTAACTCAGGGGTCGACATCCGATAAGGCATCCTTGCTAGCGGTTCAGTTCCAGGTTTTAATTTGATTGTAAATTCCAACTCTCTTTCAGGAGGAAAACCTGGTAACTCTTCTGGGAACAGGTTCACAAACTCTCGTACTACCAGAAGGTTTTCTAATCCTTCCTCTATGCCCTTGTCATTCAATGCTAGGATTGCATAAATATTGCATCCTTTTCACATGCTCTTCCATAGCTGTAGGGAAGAGATGAACCTTAGGGAAACTCCATGGTTTCTTCCTACAATCACTTATCTTTGTCCCTCATTATCGGTCAAACTCAACCGTTTCATCTTACAGTTGAGTATCACCTCATGCGATTCCAACTAGTCCATATCGATCACGACGTCATAAGATCCTAAGATCGTGACGTACATGTTGACCTTCATGGAAAAATATCCTAGGTTAAAGATATAGTATGTAACCTTTCCTCTAACCTTCTGCTTGGCTCATGAATCCATTTCCATGTAGCTAAACTCATCTTGTTCGACTTCCTTTACCTTAATTATTTTTAGCACTGCACCATAAATAAATCTCTTTGTAGCACCTGGATCTATCAAAATACTAAAGGTTTGGTCAACGATAGTACCTGATGTCTAGAGCAAAGTAGGTTAGTGCTTTACCTAACGGTTATTCACTGCTACATGAATACAATGGGCCTTCCCCAAATCTCCTACTGTAGTGTGTTTGTCTGAACTGACTTCTTCAACTGGACATTCGTGCTAGTAATGTGGATCTCCATATGTAAAACATCTAGTCTTCGGTCCAGTTCTCCTAGTCCCTAGAGTAGAAGTTGATGGCCCACGAGCCTAAAACCCTGGCCAATTCTGTTGAACAAACCTGAACTGTTGTTGTTGTGGATGAAATTATTGCTTGTGTTGTGGTCCTCTGTAGGGAGTCCGATTCTAAGGCACTAGTCACCGTGGTTTCGTGAACTTGGATCCTCTTGGAGTGCCTCGATACCTTGATGGATGTCTAGCTGTTGTCTGATGTTGTTGTGCCCCAGATGTCGTATGTCCCATCGGTCTCATAGGAGTCCTTCTCTGACCCCTTCCAATCAACTCTTCCTTATCTATGAGGGCCTTCTGGAAAAAATCATGCAACATCTGAGGCATTAGTATCCTCACTTTCGCACGAATTCTGACGTTAAGGAAGAACACAAAATTTTTGAACTTGAGATTCTCGGTGTTCAAATGTGGAGCATACCTAAGTAGCTCCATGAAACAAGCCTCACTCGGGCATCGTATGAACGCCATGTCGTAAGGCGTTGAAATCATTGAGCTAGCGCTCAATGAATTCCTCAACCAAATACCTCTCCCATAAACTCTCCTTAAATAGTTCCCATGACATGTCTTCGATGACCATATTCAATTGTGGCAGGAGCATCTTCCACCATAGAAGATTGCTCCCCTTCAACTGAAAGACCGCCATGCAGAATTTCATGTTGGAGGTATAGTCTTGAAGTGTGAAGCACATCACCATCTTCTCCAACCATGCCTCGGCGGCTGCAAAATCCGTGGCACCCGAGAACTCGGAAAACTTGACCTTCTCGTGTTCTCGATGAATGCTACCAATACCGACTGGGGTGAGCTGTGGACCCTCAGGGGGTATAGGCACCCTGACCTCATCTCTATCCAAACGGATAATCAAGGCCTCTGACATTCTGTGAAAGGACCTCATCAACCCAACCACATCCCCCAAAACAATATGTCACTGTCCAATGACTTGATCTTATCCTTGGGGGTTAGACCCCTCTAGCGTGGATGCTACTGGAGGCGTCGTTTCTCCTTCCTTAGCCCCACGTCATCTTCCTTCGTGGAATCCTCTAACCATGATTACCTGCATGAACACAATTCAATTTAATTAGTGATAAATTATTAATCAAGTGTTTATATAGTGGAAGGTGTAGTGATTCCAAGTCACGGGGTTGAACCTGCTCTGATACCATATGTAACATCCCCTCTGTTACGTCTAGGAAAGTGAAGCATAAAAGGTAAAAAAAAAATTCATTAATAAATTAACATCAACACATGATCACAGCATCCCCTAATAAACAACATCATAAGTAAAAGCAGTACCAACTACTCATCATGGAAATCACTAAGGACGCATTCAACACGTCAACAAAGGATAGGGACACATAAACATAAACAATGAAATGTATTAGCACATCATAATCATATTGAAACAATTTACAACAACATTCAGTCAGATAATGAATATAAAAGTACTACCCACCCAACCTACCCTGCAAGTTTAGGACCTCCAAGACACATAAGAAACGCTCAATCCCAGGTTCTAATTGATTTTAACCATTTAAGGTCTCAGGGATGGTGACTGTTCTGAGGAACAAGGTGTCTAAATCCCATTATTCCTATAAATCAAATTTCTAGACTAGTTTCATTAATCATAAGTAACCATCATTCATCATAGTGCCGAGAATAGTCTATTTACTTAAACATCATTCAACAACCCAATTTGCTATAAAACAAATTGTCAATCCATCACACAATTTACTTCATAAGGATTTATTTCTAATTCTGGATCCAAACCAATACAAATCCTACGATTACTATTACATGTCAGTATCTTAATCCACCTGGTAAGCATATCAGTAACATTCCACCAATATTTAACATCATGAAGTAAGCATCCAAAAAAAATGTGATTGATTAAGCAGTCATAGATGAGTTTTTATCCCTGTTAAAAATGAAACCTCACTAACACCCTAGATGTTTGATGGTCTAACACTATCTCTAAAATATTCCATTAAAATAAGTATTCTATTACAATGAGGTTATGATCTAGGTCAATCCAAAGGTAAACGACCAATCGACATATAATGATCCTCAGGGCCCTAAATATTATTGTATATGAACACCCAAATAAGGACCAAAATTTGCATCTTAAAAACAGTAAAGCATTAATACAGGCATGAACATATCATGACAAAAAAATAGCAATAGCAATTGTGCATAATAGAGGAAAACCCATACTATTTTCATTGGAAAAAAGGGTCAATCATACCATTTAACCATCCCACCTCTCTTGGACACCAAGACAAATGTTTCAAATCCAAATTCTAATACTAACTAGTCAATCCACTTTTAAGTAAGACAAGGAAGTGATTGTCTCAACTTTGGAAGAATCCTAGTTAGTTATAAATAAATTCCCTCATTCTTGGGAGTGTATTAATGATGTTAATTAATACTCAACAAAAACAACGTTAAACGTAGATTGAAATCTATTTAAGGTTCTTAAGACACAAATTGTTCGTTAAGGATCTAGCCTCCAAGTACAACTCAGATACTAGTGATCATACAGTGAGTTAATGGTTTAAGTGGAACAAGAGGGAAGGCTTTACCACATCAAGTGATAGTTGTAAAGGAAGAATTATGACACGAGGTGCCAAGAGAGTTCCTCACAAGAATAAATTTGATTTATTCCAAAATTTACACAAGTCATTTTGTAACTTGAAGGTACAATGCACATGTTGGCTGGCATCTGCCAGTAATAAAGGAAGTTCCATCTAAAACTTAGGTGAGAAGTTTGACCTTAGGAAATTGAAACCTAAATCATAAATTAAACTAGGTCGCCGAACTTCCAAAATAGATCTTGAAGTTCCCTATTCTACAACAAAAATATAGTCATGACTCGTGGGAGAATTTCAAGATTCATCTAAATAGTATTACCAAATCTTTGGAGAGGAGTAAAAAATAGTTATCCCAAACATGTCTTAACCACCCTGCACTGCGTTGATATCTACAGAGGTTTCTACAATAGCAATGGAAAGGTATCTGGGTTCGAGAAGTAATTAATAATGGGATCTCCTTCTCGAATTTATACAAAAGGGGAGTCAATCGAGGTACTATGTTATCCATGGATAGCATATGCTAACCAAGCGAGAGATCCGTCTAGTTAAATATAGGTCGAAGGAGAAAGGAACTAGGACAACCAACTACACAATTTACTAAGTGTCCGAGTAGAGGAGTCTTGAGAAATTCCTTAAGCATATGGATTCCTTCGTCGACTGGGATCCTAAAAGTAAAGAATACGATAGACTAGAATCTTAGGCAATTTACATAACGAAATTCGCTTCAGTTAAGGGTTCAATGCCATTGTCACTGCGTTATTTCCAAAGAAAAGAAATAATTTTAAAAACATGAGATGCTAACTGTTATGTCCTGCTCCGTCTTTATCAAGAGCTACTAAGGGTTCATGGGTAAGAACATGTAAGACACATAGTTATGGTTGCATTGTTTCTAGATTAAACTGAGTAAAATCCATCGAGGGTCCTTCAGTAACAAAAAGGACCTCGATCTGGGTGATATCTTGATATTCTAAGGCAAAATTCATTGGGAGCAATTCACATAATCTATCTTATTTATTAACTCTTCATTTTAAATATTTTTAGACAAGATTTGTCAGGGTAGGAACAGTGCGGAATTTAATTGTTTTTCTTCAAATCTAACTTTTTATGAACATACATAAGGAAAAATTCTTTCGTGACCCATTGAGTATCGCAATGGGAAGTAGATTCGATTCAAACACGAATGGGTAACCAAATTTAATTGAGATATCGAAATATTATATCCTTAAATGTCTACAAACGTTCCATACATAATTGGTACACAACATAATTTAAGAAAGGCAATGGAAAAATTTTCATTGTTTGAATAGACTTCATTCTGACCATAAAGACACAAAAATAACAGTACCGTAACCAATAAATTGGTAGAATGTGGTGTTGGTATCCAATCTGAGATATTGCACAAAGTCTTCAATCTTTCTAATAAAACAACTTCATCGGTACCTCCCAGCCAATGCTAGGGGTACTCTTCTTCCCCCTTATCCTCCCAAGATGCAAATGGGCCACACAGGAACACAACCAGAAAAATCTAGCTCCCAAATTAGCTTGCAAGGTCGAGCTACCACTCTCTTTTTCGAGTTGGGTAACCCAAATCTCACAAGAAAATTTAGTCAAAGAAATTATGGGAGCATAAAGTTACTCTTACCAATCATCCCCCATTCCTCCTTTGAGCCATTTCTTTTATAGAATTTTTCTTAGTGAACACTTTCCATTTTAACATTTAATTTGTTTTTAAAAAATAATTAGGAATTACTCTCCTTCGTACACTTGTCACCCGTTCCCTTACTTGCACCAAAAATTCACTATTTAATTTAATTAAATGTGAATTTCTCTCACTCATCCTAAACGCGCTCCTAAAATCACTCCTAGCTGTTCATTTATTCCTTGTATTTCCTTTTTAATGATTGTCGCCTTTCTAAAACTTAGTTGTGTTTAATTTAGGAAAGTTCTTTAGTTAGATTAGACTAGATTCATTTCTATGCTTCCACATTCCTTTTTACATTTATTTCCTTTCTTATCTTAGTTACAATTTGGTATTATTTTGCACATATTTATATAATTAAATCTTTAGATATAAATTTTTACTCTTTCAATTCCTAACTTGATTTTTCTTCATCCCCCACCATGTATCAAATTTATAATTTCATTTATTTAGTCTTCTTACCCACTTTAAACTTAGGCTCAAAATTTTAAACTAGGCTTAGAATGTTTTTAGGGGATTTTATAATTAATAAAAATTACTCATTTAATAATTATTTTAAGTCCGAAAATGTCAAAACAATTTTTTTTTCTAGGCACCTAGGTTCATTGACTCACCTTTATTAAAATCCCGACGTGACCTTTAAGATGCACTCTGTGCTCCAAGGGTGACACTCTCCTTTATTCAAGTTTTATTTATGTGACGTGTCCTTCAAGACGCACTATGTGCTCCAAGGGTGCCACTCGCCTTTAACTGATTTTGGTAGTTTTCCAACCCTTGGAGTCAATACTCCATCAGACGACCTTGTGAGAGACTAAGAGCCTCTAAGGAATAATGACCCTGCCTTATTGTGTGCCCCTTAGAATCTTCATGAGAGATTGTCTTAGTCTTCCCTCATGACATTGTGGATCTCGATAACTAGGTAATCGTTAAGCTACAGTTCGAGCCATGGTGGGAGTGCTAGTAGGCTATGACAGGGTTGTTGCCACACCTCTCCCTCAATATCCAGTTGTTGTGCATAGCCCCTTTACTCCTTATGGGAGTCTGATTAGCAAGAAATTGTCAACCTTCATCCATCAACGAAACACTTTCAATGATCCATAACAACATCATAATATACCCGATCATATGTCACATATGCATAAATAGAAATACCCAAACCATAAACAGTCCACTCTCTGACTCGATCCGAAGTCCAAGGAGGTTCATTGATGCCATCAACATCCTCAATATATCAAGTTCCATGCACACTCAGGAGAAACCCATCAATAACACCTGTCTATACATAGATATCAAATAACATAACATCATAATCTAACAACGTCATCATCAGAATCCATAAGCGAAACAAACAACCATATACTAAACCAGATCACTTGCATGCGAGTTTCCTCAAAGAGTAAGTCAAAACATGTGCGTGCAAGAGCATGATGTTACAATTTATATCTATCACCAATCAAAACCACATCGATCTTCCTATTAAATGAATAATTCTAAGCAATTATGTTTTTTTCTCTATTTTCTACTATGGTAGAAGGTAAAGATGATTTGTCAGTAGAGCCTAAAACTTTTAACAAACTATTTTTTTTAGATTTTAGCTTGCTCAATTAAAAAAAAGAATTTTTTTCCATTGTCTTCTTCATATCCTCTATGATATCATATTCAATCTTATCAACAATTATTAAAGTCTTAGAAGTTGACATGTCTTCATTAGATTCTTTATTTGAAATAATAGTTGATGGAGAAGATCCGGAAGTTGAAGGTGAAATTTTTCTTATGGTTTGAGCAATAAGAGATTCCCGAGTTTCTTCTTCATAAAAAATTCCATTGATATCCAATAAAATATTTGTATCTTGTATTTCATCTCCATTGGCTTCTTCTTCATCTTCATTTACCTCTTGACTTTTGAGAGTATAAATATGGCTACCAAAAGGTATTTTCATGTTAGTCTTGACAAAAGGTCTAAACAGTCTATTGGAAACCTCAAGAAGATTTCCTTTAATGTCAACCATTTCGTTTGCTATTGTTTTCATAACCTTTTGAATACTATCCATATCAAAAGAATCCTTATCCTTCTTTTCTTCTTTCGTAATCTCCTTCTTTACTGTCTGAGAAGACCTTGGTTCCTCAACTGAAGATTTATTTGCAATGCTAGACATTTCCTTTTCAACCTCTAAAGCTTCATGCATTGCTTCAACTAAAGTATTATTGGCTACTCATTTAACAAACATAGCATAGATATTGGCAAAGAAGAAGAATAAAAATCAATCTGCATATCAACTCCAGGTTTGGATGTATTGGGAATTTTATTAAGAAATTTAAAAAACCTTTGATTAAAATATTTAATTGTTTCTTTTGGACCCATTTTGATCTTGGAAAGTTCTACCATTAAAGTGGATGAAGTTTTATCATCTCCAATTGTTTTGATAAATAGATCTTCAAAAGTATCCTAGTCTGCAATGGAATTAACCTGCAATGTAAAATACCAAGTGTAATCCTTTCCTTCGAAAGTATAGGGAAAATTTTTACAGACCACATATTATTCTTCAACACCTCTAAGGTTAACGTCTAACAAAAATTTACTGATATGTTCATCCAAAGGTTTTTTTGATCCAGGATCAAATTTAGGCAGCCATCTATTAGGATTGTTTGGAAGACCATGTTGGTATCCATGAACATTAACTGCTCCTAGTGTTCTCCATGGCCTTCTCGGTTGACATTTCATAATGATGGGATGAGGGGAAGGTGGTGATGGAGGGATAACTAAAGTTGTATCTATAGGAGTTGGTGGATGATTACCACCACCAATGGTTGTAAGAGGTCTTTTGGGTGGTTATTGTTGAATTTACATGCAGCAGCGAGAGCCATTCTCCTGGAGGATGGCTAAGACCCTAGACTAGATCTAGGGCACCCAGTGCACTCCTGGGATATGTGGTCTGAGACATATATTGATAAAGACCCTAGGTTAGTAACCAGG
>ML788768.1:974882-986917 GCA_009831015.1 Picea engelmannii | reverse complement strand
GATCTATTATTTATGATCTATGTTGTTTCCTTCTACTGTCACCTCCTTTTATAGATCTGCTGTTTGTATTTCTGATCTAAGGTGTTATGACCTTGAAATTAAAAGAGATAGCTGAATTTTAAAATTACCCTAAAATCACAACAGTTATGAAGGCAATGTAAATTCAATAGGTTCAACACCTAATCTTTGACTATGTGCTCTGGTTAAGAATCCAAGTTCATGAAGAACTGAATTATCAGTTTCTACAGATCCTTGTGAAGACTCACCCTGACTTATGAGACTTTCTATATGTTGTCTAATTTGTTTCACTTCAGGTGAAAACACAGGTTTCGAATAAATTCTAGATAAAAGGTTAATGACAGGTGAATTAATAGAAGAGATTCAAATAGAAGTTTCAGAATCGCTGAATGCGTTGGAATTTGAGTAACACCATCTTGAAGAAGAGAAAATTTGGTATTAATAGATGTATATCTTGATGAGGATCTGGAAGTTGCAGGAGATATTGAGTGAGAAGGCGATCTCTTAGGATGGCTACCAATTTTCTATGATTTTTTGTCCATTCATTATCTAAAGTCCCTCCTTCTAGCGCCAAAAATGTTGATGGACAAAAATAACCATGATCAATATTTGGGGATATCGCCTAGTCAGGGTCCCAATTAAACCATTTTTTGTTGAAGTGGCAATTCCGACTCGTTATGGGTCCAGTTACCCTTTATTATCCTAACTTAAAATATAATAATTAAACAATTTTTATGTTTACACTCACTATTATTTCTAATTTATATTTAATATTGCCTAATATAAATAATAAATAATACTTCTCTAGAAAATAATATATATTTGAATATATTTTCAAACAATTTGAATACTATCTGAAATAAGATAATTCAAACCAGATTCATAAGCTACTCCTACAAAATGAGATTTGTTTCTTTTTTTGAAATATATTTTCTGAAAAAAAAAATACAATAAATATTGATGAAGATAATTCAATACAATATTTTCTGAAACTAATAACAAAACTAATGAATATAAACTATGAATTAAAAATAACTAACACCCAGGTATGTCTCTATCTGTATATGAATCAGATAAAATGAAACAATATTTAAAAGATGCATATCTTTTTAAACATATGTTTCAATCAAACAAATGTGCAATAGATGAAAGATCTATCTAATTAGTTAGAAGAGATCTTGAAATACAAAAATATTCATATACAATTCAATTGAAAATTACTATGTGCAACAATAGATAAAATGAATACAATCAATTAATAGTAATTAATTGCATTAATTATACTACCGTAACACAATAGATACATCAATAGGATTTTGATAAAATAAATGAAACATTCATATATTAGTGTTGAATATTGATGCTTATTTTGATAATCAAAATCAAATGATCTAGTATAAAAGTTTGGTAATGAAATTCTACAACAATGTATAATTTCACATATTTTCCAAAATTATGAACCGAGGACTTAGCTTACTTTCTCTCTTTTATAGAAAAGAGTTACAACTATGTCTAAGTACTAATTATTAATTAAAGATAATTTGACTCTTTAAAATAAAGAATGGGATTTCATAAAGAGACTTTGATTCCCAAACCAAATCAAAATTACAACAAATTGAAAAAAAATAAAGACAATCTTTATATAATAGACTAACTAATTGTCTTCATAACCCATCATCGCATCTTGAAAATATAATATTTTCTTGATTCATGGTCCATGTCATATGATTTACACTTGTCAAAACAAATAAATTAAATTAAAAATAAATAAACAAAAATAAGAAATTAGAGTAGCTACATAATTTTTAATTTTGTAGTTCTTTCTAAAAATAAAATAGAAGAAATAAAATAAATCCATACCTGTCAAACAAACTTTGATATTTACACTTGAGCATTAAGAGGTAGAATTTTTAAACTCTTAATTGATAAAAATATTAACCCCTGGAGAATTGATTGTCAACGAGTCTTCCTTTTTGTTACGCTTGATATTTGAAATGTGTTTATTGTGATCTTCAACAAAGGATTTGTTTTCAGATTTTAGTAGTTGGTTCTCCGATTCGAGATAAATTAAACTATTTTGTAAAATTGGAACCACTACAAAGTATTTCTTCTTCCAAAAGGAAGCCTACAAACTGGTGTCAATCCTATATTTTTCCTATACAGTTTTTCCCACAATGGGTGAGGATTCCTTCTCCCAAGAAGTATTATCTTGAGTTCATTTAGTTTCGTCATCCTCTATATGAATGGGATAACCAACATTAGAAACCTTCCTAGATTTATTCTTGATATACCTTGACATCTTTCTCCCTTGTCGTTTATTCATGAAGTCAAATAACTTCTCTGGATCCTTAGAGGGTTTGATATCGGGGGAGCTATCATCTTGAGGACATTCATATGTGAGAGAGGAAAATACAGCATGATCAAAAGATTCAATAGAAACTTGTTTATTTGTATCAAAAGACATTGTTTTAAGCTTTGTATTTAAACTCAGAGTTTGTCTGCATGTAACCCTTGTCAGAATATTCTTGGAGTATGATATTTGTGAAAGATTATTGTCACAATCACCTTTTGAATTAGTGGATTTGAACCCAAATTCGAAATCTTGGGTATGTGGGTTTAGTTCTAGGGTTTCAAGAAAATATTTATTTTAATAAATTATTCCCATAAATCATTAATTTGGCTCAAATGATACTCAATCAATATCCTGATTAAACTATGGTGAAAGAGGTTCCTCTCAGATCTGATACAGTCTCTTTGATAAAATTTTACCATTTTTGTGAGGGATTTCAATAGAAAAAGGGCATATTCAGCTCAAATCCCACAAAGACCATTAGCAAATGAACATGATAGAGAAATAACAAACTGTAGAGACTCTCACAGGTTATATACCATTTGATAATACATAATAAATATTTCCATTCCTTCTTAATAATGGAAGCAATAATACCTTTGTGATTGTACTTAGTTTTGGATGAGGTGAGAAACACAGACCAATGTATATTATTAATCCTTTTGGTCTTAGACCATCGTTCACCTTCTGCTGGCAGCTTGTTGGCCTTGGAAATTATGGCCTCATCGAGCTGTAATACGATGTCTCCAATCCAGGCATACTTTCCATGGAAACTGAGAGAAAACGATTTGGTCACCTGTAGGTTGTGGCCATGAAATATCATGAGAAACTCGAACCAACCTTCTTTTCGAAGCATAGGAATGGAATCCTCATTTTCCTCAACGAATTCAGGCCATGGGGGTTCATTTATAGAGATTAATTCTATACTAAAATGCTTGATAATAATCAGGATAATTCACAGGGAAAAGTCAACATAGGAACAAGAAATATCAGGATAATTCACAGGGAAATGTAGACATAATCAGGATAATTCATAGGGAAATGTAGACATAGGAACAAGAAATATCAACTCAGACATATGAAACTCTTATTATTTCGAAGAAACCCAAATTGAGTAAAACTGCTAAGTACATGACTTGACATGGTAATTAATTTTAGGTTGTTGTAAGATAGAGGGGTACAATACATGGAGGAACGTGGATACAACTTGAAGATTCCACATGGCATACGGAGTACAAAGAGTACCATTACTTGGATTGCAAGTTACAATCGAATACATTGATGATAAATATGGGTATTTACTAATGTGATTATACATATAGTCATATAAATTTTAATTTTCAATATGAATCATAACTACAATGAACTAATCAAATGATAAGGATATGTTAAGTACATCTTCGAATTATTAGTTATGCTTTAATAGAATCAATTGATGAACTAATCAAATGATAATGATATGCTAAGTACATCTTCGAATCATTAGTTATTCTTTAATAGAATCAATTGGAAACCAAAACTTTTTAATTCCTCATTCGAGTTGTTTTTTAGGATAATAGGTTAAAACTTGATGTGAAATAATAGCTAATGCATAATCTAGGAAATTTTGTAGCTCAAGCAACAGATTTGTTAGGGATATGTTTTTGAGCCAAAATGATCAAGAATATTAAGAATGGATATTAGATAAAACCTCATGAACCTCACTCTGCGATCAAGATCATTAATCAAAATGATTCAAACGAAATGAAATGATCCTAAATGATATGCCATGAGGAAAATTTCGAAATCGAGTTTTGAATTTCATGTTTAAATTCATGAAATTCAAAGAAATGAAAATTACAATCAATATGAACAAGGATGATAATAAAATAATTTTCAATTCTAAAAATATTGAACATATTAATGCTCAATAAAATCATAACATAAAGCATATTTACAAAGAAAATTAATGAATATTGAAAATAATTTTCAAACAGAAAAAGCGCCCAAATTTCAAATGGTCTATGAGATGCAAATTTGGGAGGTTGTTGTTTGCCACAACACAACCACAGAAGCCAACTATAATGTTGTAGTGCATTCTGACATAGAGGCAACATGTATTTGACATCTCATGGGTGAGCATGGTTTTCTAGTCAATAAATTGATTGTCATATATTGTGACAATCAAAGTGAGATAAAAGTTGTGGTGAATCATGTTACACAATAAAATTAACCATGTAGATATGCATGCTCATTATTTGAGATAGTTGGTACAAAAAAATGTTGTGAATATTATTTATTGTACAAAATTGGGTTGCGTTGCTACTATATTTGTAAATTCTCTCTTGAAATATATGTTTTTAAAACTTTGGGCTATGCTTTAGCTTTAGGAAGTTGCAATTATGGGGTTTTGTATAAAAAAAAATTCACCTTATAAATCTCCAGAGAATTGTGATAATGGAGGGCTATTGGAGCACATTGTTATAATGTTTTTAACACCTCTATATATTCTAGGGATAATAAGTCAATATTAAATAGTCAACTAAGTGGTCAACTAAATGGTCAACAAGGGGATTGCCTAGTTTGTCAACATGGTATTTGGCTAGTCACATGGTTACAACAAAGTATGGACCAATCTGTAGAATAAGGCATAAATTAAGGATTTTGTTATGTTTGCTCATTGATATTTGTGGACCTCATGGTCCTTCCTTCAAGGGAGTCAATCACATATTGATACTACATAAGATGGCCCTATGGGTCGATCTAAATCAATTGAGAACATATATCAGATGTGTGTTATGTATGGAAATATTTTGGTTTCTTACACTAATATGTATGTTGAGTTATTTTCGGTTTTGCTCAAGTCCCATAATGATGTTCTTAGAAACCACCTCTCTCTTGGAAAACTAGTTGTATAATCTACCTAATCTTCTAATTATATAACAAATTATCTTTGGCTCTATATTTTCCGCCTCTTCACTTGCTTGACATGTTCAATCTTGAAAAACTCATTTAACTACATGTATTTTTCTTTCTCTTGTACAATATTGCATGCACTACTTGAACTTAAAACAAAAGAAAAACGAATATCAAGGGAAAGAAACATTGCCACATACACCTCCTTCATAGGTGCTTCTTCATCAAGGGAAACACAAATTTTCACATACACCTCCATTATAGGTGCTTCTTCTATAAAAAAACTTGGCTAGAAATTAGACTTATCTATCATGATCCCTCCATGTTCAATATTTAATTTTTGTTGCATGAACTATGAAACACTGATCTCATATAGATATTTTTGTTGTCTTYTTTTTTTTCTCCATTGGAAGAAGGTTTTCCAATGGATTTTTTTTTACTTAACAATATYTTGGCRTCCTTATTCTCTCTTTSTTATCCAAGGCATATMAAATGCTTCACAATTCCACCATTCCTATTCCATGGATACRCTYGCCCAAGCTAAAACCCTTATTTATACAATTGTGGCTACTACATCCATTTCAATAGTTTCTATGGCTATCACCATGGTTGTATTAGCTACCATTTCATCTTTCATTTGTCTTGAAATGTCTTCTATTAATTCATCTTATGTTGATGTTTTTCCATTTTCATGTTTGCGTGAACAAGAACTACTTTGTCAAGCTATTTGGACGCAATGGGCTTCTCTTTTATATGTATAGTAGTGCACATGTCGAGCCCATTCAAATATAAAAACCACATTTCTAATAACATTTATTGTTGTTAAAAAAACTAAACAACATCATGGAAGTTTGCGATGAAGAATATAGAAAAAAAGCTCGATATCAAACCCATCAACGAGGAAATGCATAAATTTATAGAGTTTGAAAATGAGTGAAACGAAATATACCTAAACCTCATTATATTTTTCTTAAGATAAGAAGAAGGAGAATACAAATTTTACCTAGTTGAGCACGAGATGCAAACTAAGTTGTAAATTTAAACAACCTGCATTTTAAATGCAAAAAAAATAGGAAAAATAACAGAACTTAAAAATGGGATAATTTGAGTTAAATAAAGATCCACTGAGAATGAAAAAATGTGGGGAGAGAAAAGGCTCTTGAGGACTCCAAGAGGGATAAAACCGGGCTTTTCCCTAGATACTTGACACCATAAAGAATCACCTCTTTGTCCCTACCTTAGAGCACTCTCTCTTTTCTCTCATTGTAACCCCTCCCCTCCATTATGTTAGCTCTCTCTATATCACATATTTCTCCCTTAGTCATGGCAACAATGACTCCCACTCCATGAGCATGAAAGGAGATTGTAGCTCAAAGATCTATCGATGGTGCTTAGCTAGTATTTGGAGAAGGTTCACCCCCATCTCTTGTAGCCCATGGTATATTCCTCAAAGATGCAATATTAAATGGGATCTTGATGAAATATTGTTTCCTAGGTTTCACGTGGTTAATGAATCTCTCACACTCTCAATTATTGAAGCTAAGGACATAATAGAGAAATCAACATTCTACAAATATAATGGGATTATTTATAGATTCAATGGTTATTTTCCTAAGCTTGAATATCTACCCTAATGTATGTCCTTCTCCTACATTCCTAATATCAAGGAAGAATATTATATATTTCCTTGCACTGAAGGATTTTTCATAGTGGAAATTTAGTAGAGGATAGAGATCAAAACCTTGGATTTGGGTTGTGGCTTTGTGGGAAATTTGGGCTTTGCACGAATTTGCAGACCACAAAATTTAATAGGTATTCTTACTCCTTATTAATGACAACTATCTAGCTAAGACTACCTAATCTACCTTTTAATTTCTAGGATTATCACTTGCCAATTTTTTTATAGACTTTGTTTTTCTTCAAGGACACTAAAATCACCATGTGAAAATATCTTTGTATATGGATCTTGATATACTTTCACATTTGAATTATGAATGATATTGAATATAAACACCATTTCCTTTAAATACACCTTATGCTATATACTATAATACATATGTTTACTTAGTTTTGTAATTTAATTATTCCAACCTGTTAAAATATAAAAATGGAGCTTTACTAATAATATTTATTACTGTTAAAAAATATAAAAATCATCATGATAGTTTGCAATAAACAATATGGAAAATGATCTTGATATCAAAGTTTTCATTTTACAACCCTCGATTCTTCATCATTGGTTACCTATGACCCACACCTAGTCCCTTTGATATTAGGAATAATGAAAAATGTACACTACTCAATGAATTTATGATGGTTGTATTCTTTTATCAAATATTCAAACCATTATCATACAAGAATCACAATTTCATGAACAAAATGTAGAAATTATTCAACGAATGTTGACACGCTCTATGGACTCCCTGGATTTCCCATGATGGTTATGTCAGGATATCATTATATCAATATCATACATAATGGGACACTTCATGGAGTATATTGATTTCCCATGATGGTTATGTTAGGATCCAATTACCATCATAACACATTTAGAACTAGAGGTTTGATTTCCTTGTTTCTTTAGGTGTTTGTGCATTTCCTATAGATATAGTGTAGATCCATCTGGGAACTCGTTGTTTGAAAATTTTGGTATGTGGATGCATTACATTGAAAATTATACACCTACAAAAATTCACACAAAACCATATCATAATTTGGAAGAAATATCTTTTTGATCAAACTCTTATGGAATTTGGGATCATTGACCTCACTAAGAACAAAGTTGGGACAATCAATTTTTGGTAGATAAAATGGGTAGATCATTAAAACTTATTTCCATGGTATATTATCCTATGAATCTAGTTTACAACCTAACTTAAATTATTTTATTTCGATATCGTATGAGAAACTTATGCCCTAATTACTAACTACCTATCCTAAGTTTGTAGTCCTAAGACTTTGTTTCCTATACTTTTTCATTGGCATATTTGACTCGTCAATTATTTCTGTTTGTAAAAACTCTTTCCTAGTATGTTTATTGGTATATCTGAACAATCAATTATTCATGTTCATAACATTATTTATATTGGATATGCCTATAGGAATATACTTTCATATCCAATTGGACTATAGTTAATCCATCATTCGATGAAAAGTTAGACCAAAAATTGTGATTGTTGGTTTAGGATGGGAATAAAAAATAGCTCTGTCATGAAGGTTTCTCCTGAGCCTGTTGAAATGGCATTGCAAATAAATTTCAAAACATGTTTCTATTATATATGTCCTTATTAATATACTTTAGTTTGGCTTAGGAATCACCCCAATCATACATCAATGAATATTTTATCAAAAAAACACTGTTGGGTAGTCTAGGCTAGCCACCACTCCTCAACAAGTAAAAAGATGAAATTTTATTTGTTCATTTATTTTGGAGTCATTTTATATGAACTATTTGTGATTTTTTTCATATTCCTTGGATAAGTAACATTTGGACACATCTTTTATTCCATGATCTCACCTTTTGTTGTGGACAAATGCTAGTTTTTTTGCAGGTCCCAGAATGATCAAGAATGGTCGGCCAATCCATGAATGAGTGATTTTGAAGACTGTATTTTTATGGACAAGATCATGTCATATTGTTGATCAAAATATCGTGTTATTAGTTATGTAAACATGAAGAAAAGAAGTACCATATTGGATTATGACATGGAAATACAGTAAACGCTACATGAATACTGAGTAACATGAACACAGTGGACTACCGGAATACAGGGGATCGCCTAGTCAAGTTCTTTGAAAGAATGAAAATGAAATAATGCGACAATTTCAATTACTACACTAGTCGAGTCAAGTTGTCTTAGTGACTGTATATTCTCTTGAGAGAGGATCGTGATGAATATAATGAATACTGGTGAGTCTCCCTCTTGAATACTTTCTTGTGCACTATCATTTTAGAGTGTATTCAAAGGGAAACGTGTTGATGAAACACCGAGAATGCTTGATTATGTTATATCAACATGGTATTTGATATTTCCTAGCAATGTTTGGTCATCATTATTACCGAGACGAAGTTGGATGAACCTTGAAACCCAAATAATTTCCAGCAGCCACCAATGGTGAGATCCACTCAGGAAGTCAATTGTTGAATAAATTGTCATTGATATCAAAGGTTAGTAAGTGATCAAATATATTTCAAAGGTTAGTAAGTGATTAAATATAAATTTGACCTTCGTATCAATTTAATAAATACAAAGTGGAAAAGTTAAGTGGAAACATATTTTAATCAAAAGTGGAAATGAAATTTGATTAAATATAAATATGACTTTAATAAATAACAAAAGTTGAAACATTAGGTGGAAGTGGAGTTTACGTAAAAGAGGAGTAAATATGAAACTCGAATAAAGAAAAAGGCAAAAGTGAAATTGGATTTAAGAAAAAGGTAAAAGTGGAATTGGATTAAAGAAAAAGGTAAAAGTGAAAGTGGAGTTAAAGAAAAAGGGTAAAAGTGAAAGAGCACATGGTATTTGCAAACCATGGTGGTATTTACCTATGGTAAGGTAAAAAGTGAATTAAATCATGATATTCAAAATATATTGAGCCAATTTAAAACATGATTAAATGATCTAAAAGGTACAATGGTTCATTGACATTGTATTAATTAAAATACTATGATTAATATCTTATATTTAAAAGACACATAATTATAACCAAGAGATACATTCCTATATTGAATAGGTGCAATTGTTAATGTGTATATGACCATTGGATGATTATATAAATGGAAATTCTTGTTGAAAGAGGGTGTGTCTCTAGGCTTGAAATCTACATATCAATAACAGTGTCAGATAACAAGAAAGTAAATGAAGATATGCTACTGAAGACACGGAAGATTATGAAGATTTGAAGATTGAAGTACTTATCATAAAAATGAAGGTTGGGCACTACTAGGGTAGGTTGGAGCTTGCAAAGGAGGTTGTAGCCTCCTTCCAGTTGAATATGGTAAATTGATATAGAAGGATCTAGGAACACTCACAGAGATCCGGAAGGATTTGGAATTCTCACAGGGATCCATAAATGGTTAGAAAAGCTCAAAATTTAACCATCTCAAAAGTTTAAGAAAATGACATCATTATTAAGAGATGGTTGTCATCTTTCCAGCGGAGCAAATGACAAGTAAAACAAAGTCTATATGTAAAATTTATGGTTGGTCAAATTTCAAGTCAACCAGGGAAAACATCAACCATGAAGAGACATGTGGAAGGCTTAAAGAGAGACACATGGTAGGATCATAGGATGACAAGTGGTATCTCTAGGGTGACACGTAGTATCTTACAAGTGATGTGGCAGCAGCTGAGTTGGACGTTGTACCTCCAGTTGAACGAATAGAAGGTTGAAATGTGGCATTGGAAGAGCCAATGAGAGAGGATGCCACATGGTGACCCTCATTGGCTAATAATGGTTAATGTGATGAAAAATTTATGGATTATAGAGGAATAGACCCCATGACCTCCATAACACTCCAAGTCTTAACAATGTTGCGACAACCAACATGCCATATGATGGGTCTTAACCATTATGTGGAAATTATTGTATTTAATTTAATGTAATTTTTCATATGGGGGGAGAAAGGGGTCAATGGATAACCCCCAGCCTCTGGTCCAAGTGTTATGGCATGTGACCAAGACCTAAGCCGCGGGGAGCTTAACCTTATATGTGAATGGATACATGTTATAAAACACGTATATAATATATGTTATAACCATATAACATATATAACCATATGTTATATTTAAACAAATACAAAATGAATATGCGTGGAAAGAGGATCAAACCTAGGCCTCCTCTATAATAGAAGAGGGTTTTAACCAATGTTCCACGGATATCACTTTTTATAACAAACCCTAACTAAAATATTTATTATGATGCCAACGCCCCATATTTAGTGGGATTATTTCTGAAGTTAGTAATAAGCTACCATGAATTTTGGGTGGAGGTTGGAGACTAGGCCCTATTTAATGGGAAGGGATCTCAACGTTCCCACACACATTTCTATTCATATTGAGTATCATAAAATGTGTGTTACATGCAAAATTTGCACACTACCTAGTGTCATACTGAGTGTCACACTTTCTTCACTATTTTGTTTAGTGTCACACTTATGTATAGTTGCGTTGTTAAGTGTCGTAATATCAAAACGATGATTTCCTAAGTGTCGCATTCATGTTTTACCAACTTGGATACTATGAGACAACACTTTGTCACTTCCCTAGTCAAGAGAAAGAAGATAACATCCTTTTTTGAAGGTCAAACACATGATTTTCACCTAAGTTTGAATTGGTTGGAAGGGTGACTCTCCCCTATTCATGTATGGAGGGTGTCAGTCCTTGAGTGACACTTCCTAGACCACTGTTAGGGGGCATCAATGACGCCCTATATCAATCATTGGGGGAGCATAATTCAGTTGGGCCTATTCCACCTTTCTCTAAGGGCCATTTATGAGGATCTTTGGGTGGTTATGGATGAGTGGTGATTGATATCCTCGAGTCACTCAACTTCCCATCCATTATGGGGTTCCAAATCCTAACTTAGCGAGAAAATATCTCAACCTTCCATTCATTTTCTAATGGTGGTTGTTAATGTTTATGCTATCATTATAGTTCTTTGCATTTCATAAAGACAAGAGCATAATAACCACAAGATCACTGAGAAATACACATCCACAATAGACACAACATTTATCCTGGGAAACCCTCTAGGGGAAGAAAACCCAACA
>ML788768.1:934391-949297 GCA_009831015.1 Picea engelmannii | reverse complement strand
CTTTAGGCCATTAGTTGTAATTATACCTCCTAGTCTCCTATATATACCAAGGAGACATTTTCATTTTGAATCATCTTGTACTTGAACATTTAAGTGGGGTAAAAGGAGGTTGCCCCCTCGAAGAGGCTATTATCTGAAATTATCTCTTTTTCAAGGCGTTGAGTACTTTTTCTGAGGTTTTTCTATGCTATATTGATATTTGGTTCCTAACAAAGTTAGCGCAACAAGGTTGTAATTTCCCATGTTTTCATTAATATAACTTGGCATGTTTCCTTCATATTGTTGTTTTCACATATATGTCTATATGGATAGATTTTTTTTCGCTAATGATATATTATATAAGTAGAAGGTATTGCCATGTTCCTTGAAGACTCTCTTCATCTTGATCGTGGCTTGGAAAGCAAAAACCAATATTGAAGAATAGCGAGGGAAATCGCCAGAAAAGAAGTAAGTCACACTCATTTATTCTATATTCTCTAGACATATACATTAAGAATATATTTAAGAGAATGTCAGTGTCCATTTGTTTATTTTTCTGACTTGGTCAATAGGGGTCTAGATATTCAAGGGATATTTCACCTGTCTGCAGGGGAAATATTTCTTAACAATGATATTAATAAAATACATCTCTACGATATACCCAATCAAACAAAAGAGAATGGGGGACTAAAACGCCACTATAAGGAAAAGGGGGATAAGGGTCTAGGAGGAGGGGTTAATCCCAATGGTCTTAAGCCAAGGGGATATTTTAATAATATTTCTTAAATTCTAATTTATGGGATATTTATTTATCCTATGGTCCTAAAGGATGAGAACGAGTCACCAAATAGCTCCAAGTTAGTTCATAAGGTGACAAGTGTCAATTCATTATCATGAAAATATATTGTGGAGAGATTAGTGTAATTATCATCTTTCCAAATCATTCTTACCTTAATTCCCTCATGTTCACTCTGCCATCCATAATCGTACTTGTGTTTGGGAATAATTGGGGAGCTTTTGTAACTAGTAAAACTTGGGAAAATTGAGCAAAAGAGTTGGGTTTTCAGATCCGTGTTATATTGAATATTCAGGTTGTTATTCCAATAATAATTATCTCCAAGAGAGAGAACTGCTAGGAATTGCTTCCCTGGTTCCAAGCTACAACTACAGGGCTCTGAGACTTCCTTTCTGACCTATTGTTGAAACAACATAAGGAAAGTGGGGAAGATGAAGGATTGTTGAGAAGATAAGGGGCATTTTTCGTGGGGTGGGATAGGAATGTGGGGAATGTGAGATCATAGGTTTTTTTCTAGAGTTGGCACATGAGTCTGTGTATTATTGTTGTTGATGGACCATAACTCAGCTTAGGATTTGTTTTCCCTGGTGGAGCTTTAGTCATAGATCGAGGGTGACCTGATGCTGATATTTTATGAGTATATAAGGTTGGGAGGAACATCTGAGGTCTACACACAATTGGTGATTATATACAAAATATAACTATCTTCTTGTGTGTTTTATTTATTATTGTTTGTTTACTTGAGTTGAATATGTTATGGGTTTTTCCTTTATATTCATGCATGTAAATGTATGTTATTAGGAATGCATTTGTATTCATATGAAGAGAATTTCTATGTAATTAAATTCTATCATATTTGGAAGTCTCATGTGGCATAGCCCGATAGGTTGTTGGAGATGTTACAATGTGGTATCAGAGCAATTTTTGTTGATTTGCTGGTAGTGGGGGCGTTACAACTGTTGTCAAATGAAACCTCCAGTTAGGGGTTTGAATTCAAAGAGGAAATATGGGGTCATCCTTCTGTCAGTTTTTGATTGTCTATTTAGCTTCCCCAAACATCAAAACCATCAACAATTATAATTTCTTCAACCACCAATATTGCTACCCATAACATGTCACGTGGCTCCATGTAGATCTAAGTATGTTGGCAAGGGACACACTCAAGTTTTCAAGTGTAGGTTGGAATGTTGAGAAATCTTCCTATTTTCTTCATTGAAACTTCTCCACTCCACCTCAATAGTCAACCTCACCAATTCCATTTCATCGATCCCACTTGCGATATCATGAACAATACTCAAGGAATTTCCATTTCAATCAGTTTTCTAGTGTTTTCTATTAATAAAAAACACAATTACATGTTGCATAACCACATTATACGAAGTCTTAGAATAATTACAGTTCTGGGAGAAAATAGGGTGTTACACTTCTCGTAGTGTCATCTAGCTCCACAAGATCCTTTTTGTCTCTTCTTCCATTAGACTTTATCTCATCATTTCCCATGTTGACATGTATACCTATCATCTCCTCCTCATGGTTGTAATATCCTTGGGTTTCTAACATAAATCCAATCCTCATATAATAACCAAAATGTTTTTCCTATACTTGTAATTATGCAAGACATGTTTTTTTAATAATTATTGTTAGGACATGCATACTATAAACATTTCATTAATTAGATTACAAGTTATTCTTCATCTCAATTTATGAACAACATGATGAAGCAAGTAAAAATATAATTCTTTTGACACATTACTCTCTAAAACAACTCTCCAATGGATGTATGCGTGACTCATTTAGGGTCTTGAGCAAAAAGTTACAACCTTCTCAAGATTCAATTTCGACTCATTTCTCTATTTTTCTGTTGAAAATTTATTTTATTATTTTCCAATAAAACTGTAGTATTCAACTCAAAATTATGGATTCATAGATGGCTTATCCTCCTTAATACCTATCCATTTACTACTCATTCAGCCGAAATTGAGCTATGATTTGAAAGTTATGGTCTTTGCCAGTTTAAATTGTTTTCTAATTTTTATCCCTTATTGTGACATGTGTCTTCTCTCCCATCTTGTATAGTTTCAGGTAGCTAGATTCAAAATCTAATACCATGGATACCTTATATGCTCCATGGGATTTCCATAAACTACTCCTTTGTCCCAAAATGACTTCTCAGCAAGGATGTTTTCCCTCTGGAAGAAAACTAGTACCTAAATTACACCTTGTACTATTTCAGTTGTAAATTCCTCATACTAGATCTATTTTGCACCTGGAATATCTCATTGAAAAACTCTTACCGAGATCTTGCATTCTAGTTGTATAGACTATGTACCAAAGTACACACAATTATCACAATTTTTCTACTTGAAAATGTTGTTTGGGCCCTCAAAATGCCTCCACAAGTTGATGACCTTGAAAATATTAATTTTTTTGTATAAAAATGATTGATTTATTTTTGTAGTGGTCTATAAATCCAGGTCATCGATCTCAAAATTGGGAGTAATCCCAGTCGTTGTTCCACTAAAATTTTGCAACTCTGTAGATGAATGTCGATCATTGATCACAAACTTGAAAGAAATATGGACCATCCATTTTCTACCATCCAATAATCCATCCATGATCATCGATTTCCCTTGGAGAATGAACCACCTTGTCAATGTCATCGACCCCATCATCCATGATCAATGATTTTTGTTGGAAACTAAACTTGTAACACTTTGCTGAATTTTAAAACTCGGCCATCAAAGATAGACTATTTCCTTTGGCAACCGCTTCACAATACTTCGCCAGAATTGTCAACCTAACCATTAGTGATTGGTATTTCTTCAATTGATGTGGGATGTCACATGGAAACTGACATGGCATGACATGTGGATAATGATGTGGAAACCCAGTTGGTGTGGAATGACATGTGCATGTTGATGTGGCATGAAATGTGAATGATGATGTGGCATGACACATCATCCTTTTGTTTTCCCTTCATCGATGATTGGCAATTTATTTGGTACGAATGAAATACTTCGTCGATTTTTTTGACTCGACCAATGTTGGTGATTGGAAATTTCCTGAGAAGAATGAAAAAACTTCACAACTTTTTCCAAAGTGACCATCAACGATCGACAATTTCCCTTGGCCAACTAAATTTAGTGATAAATTTATCCAAACTTCGATACTTAAACTTGTTTGACCCAAATCCAGGATGAATCTAGGTCGTTGATCTCCAAGTCAAAATGATATTGACTATTGATCCATCATACTTCTCCAAAATTTGTTGATGATTCTAGACCACTGATCTACTCCATTATGTCAAACTATGAAAATGGATCTCGACCATTGATCTGATAGATTTTTCCAAACTACGAAAATGGATCTCGACTGTAGATATTCTCTATTTAGTCAAACTCCAAAAATGGATCGTGATCATTGATATGCTCCATTTTCCCAAACTGAGAAAATGGATATTGGTCATTGTTCTTCTCCTCTTTTGCAAAATATGAAAAAATATCTCGACCATCGATTTGTTCCAGTTCTCCAAACTCTGAAAATGGATGTTAATCGTCGATCTACCCCATTTTTCCAAACTCAGAAAATGGATCTCGACCATTTATTTTCTCCATTTTTTCAAACTCTGAAAAGGGATATCAACCATCGATATTCTTTGTTTTTCCAAACGATGAAAATGGATCTCGACCACCTATCTACCCCATTTTCCCAAACTCTAAAAATGGACCGTGATCGTCGATTTGCTCCATTTTTACAAACTCTGAAAAAGGATCTCGATAGTTAGTTTTCTCCATTATTCCAAACTCTTAAAATGGATCTCGATTATCGATCTTGTCCATTTTTTCAAACTTCAAAAATGGATCTCAACCATCCATTTTCTCCATTTTTCCAATTTCGAAAATGGATCTCAACCGTCAATTTCCTCCATTTTATCAAACTCTGAAAATGGATCTCCATCGTCAGTTCTCTCTATTTTTCAATTTTGAAAACTTATAAGTTTTGATCAATCTAGGATGAATCTAGGCCATTGATCTAAAAATTAAACACGATCTCGACCATTGATCCATAAAACATCGTTAACTTCTCCAACCACCATTAAAACAATAATTTTGACCTTTCAAGCCAAATTTAGCTTTGCAACCTGTAGGTTGACATCCTTAATCACCTTTTAGATGGTTCTTACGAAATTTCAGACTAAATTGATTATAAATTTGAGATTTCATTCTATTTTCATCATTTTCCCCAATTTCATCATAGGTGAAACTATGAAACAATGAATTTCTACCAAATTTGCACGGGTCTAGGCCCATACAAGATTAATGTTGAACCTTCATCTCTTATACCGACATGTAATGTTCCCCATCTTGACTGAGGTTCATTACAAGTGGAATTACAGATAAAATGAAATTTTTTATGCTAACAAATCTTGTATCTTACCATCTACAAGAGTACACATGGATTAAACCATTCTACTATCGTTAATTCAAATGTAGCTACAACACATTGAAATAAACATGAATGAAGATAATTAACTTCATACATCAACATATAAAACCATCCTCATATACATAATTAATACAAAATAGAATAGCTATAAATGTAAAATAGATCAAGATAAAGACATATTTGCAGAACAGTTGTGCAACCAACTGCTTTGGATGGAAATTCCACCCAACCATAGACTTGTTTTTCCAAATATCAATGGAAAGTCACCCCCGAGCCAAGTCTAGGAATCCACAAAAGAGGGTTGTATCTCATTTTACAGACACATATTAGATAATCCCAAAATCCACTAGAATTATCCTACAACTATCCTGAATTTCCTCCAATTCTCTTCCTCTCAACTTTCCAACCCAGAGAATGTACCCCTTCACTTATATTAGTCCATTGGGCATCCCATTTGTTTATCAAGGTCTCTCTAGTGAAAGTAACCACTAATCTCACTACTCAAAACTCAAGAGAATTAAGTGATAGGAAAACTACTAGGAAACAACAATAATAACTTGATGCTATAGTACAACTCTCACATGATTTCACTCTTCAGTCCTGACAACCTGCTTCTTTTACAATCCTAACATCTTTCTTCTTCAATCTTCATCTCCAAAAATGATCCAAAATTTTCCCTCCATTGTTTCTCCAGCTCCAGTGCTCTCTCCCTTGTTGTTCTCCTCCTCAAAAAGTTGCAAGAAAACATGAAACAATAGACATTCGGGTAGAAGTTGCAAGAAAACATGAAACAATAGACACATATCATCCTCGAGGTGAGCATATCCATACTCAGATAAACTAACTCAAAGAATAGTTTCCAACCAATACATTGCAGATCCATGAATGTACTGAATAAGGATATGTCCATCAAATATACAATTTGGATCCATACCTCCATGACATGATTAATTCGTATCCATGAAAGAATACACAATGGAGCTATGATATGGAAAAACAACATAGCCACGAACCAATACAAAGTGGATCTATGTAATAGAATATACATTAGTGAGATTGCCAATATGGTGGTTATACTGGAATATTCTACCTATTCAAATGATCTCCATCGTAGCCTGGGTAAAGAACATAACATAGTGAATTCCCATCCCAGGGTCTTCATCTTGATCCTGAAATGGTATGAATCTAGCCATGTGAACTAATGACTTGATGTCGAACATGGTAGAAACCAATTGATTACCGATCATTAATGTATACTGTTAACAAGTGAGAGGGAAATCACCAATGATAACAATGAATCCAATGGTACCCTACTACATTCCAACGAATGTGAATAAATGAGATGAAGTCGAACATATGTGGAAACAATCAATGAAAGTTCAATGGGGTAAACCTACTATCGAAGGTAAGGAAAACTTCCATTGAGGCATGAAGGTTCCAAGGTACTAACTCGTTTATAAGTCTAATACTTGGATAATGTGTTGAAGTTGATAGGAACATACTCATCGAAGGAGATCCATGATGTATCCCCCATCATCGACATGAAACTGACACAGGAAAGTGATGTAGTATGATAGACAAAATGAGTTTGGACTAACACGGGGATGAAATATGGTAATGCTGTAGAATGGATGGTTCGAGGTGAAACTTCCCTTGAACATTGTGAGGCATGATAAGTGACTTGGAAGAATTGATTCGACTGAGAGGTATACCAAAACATAGTGCGATGATCATCGGGGAACTCTTCGGGTGAGATGAAGTAGTATGAGGACTCATGGAATTGGTATGACTCAAAGATAAGTAGATTATCCAACTACAAGACAAGATGAAAACAATTGTGAGAAAATAATATTATTCAACTATAATATGAGACACAAACATGTGCCATGTTCAAGGGAGACAACAAACAAATTCCATGATGCTTTCCAAAAAAATGAACTACTTCCTTCAATTCCCCCCCCACCATTATTGGAGAGTACCGATTTCTTTTTTAAATGATCTTGGTGAGGATAACATATTCTCGTTATTTCTCATCTTCAATGAGTCCCTCATCATATGTTTAATGAACCTAAATAAGGAGGGGTTAGGCCCCATATGGGTCCTTCAATGCATGTTTTATGAGTCCAAAGAAGGAAAAATCGACAGTCTTTTCATGCTTAGAGAGTCTGAAAATATCTTAAAGATGACTCCATGGGTTTTCTTTTTCTTAAATTTAGTTTCCCAAGCTTGAAAAAGTGTAAAAAAATACAAGGGAGAACTCTTCTAGTCACAATTGACTAGAGTATACCTTTTTTCGTAGTTAGTCTTATGAGGTCGAGAAAGGGGTAAAGTACCAATCAAACGATGTGTCTTCATGGTTTAATGATCTCAAGGAACGATGAAGTATGCTCATAGTCTTATTTATTTTTTAACGATCTTGAAACAAAGAATGAAACTGTGCTCAAAATCCTATGTTTGATTTCTTAACGGGCTTGACCAAGAAACAAGAACTTTGCTCAAAATCCTTTGTTTCCCTTTTAACAAGCTTGACACAGAAACAATAACTTTTCTCCTTGTAATACCCATGAATGGGTCTCTTCCCAACATGACGTTCGTAGGTTGGTACATTGATTGATACCTATTGGTGGTTTTTTTCCCAACAAAGTGTTCATAGGTTGGTACTTTTCCTCCAGCGTCGTCATAAGAAGTTGGCAGTTTAACTTCAATATGATGCCGATAGATTGAATACATTCCCCGCAAGCTTCCATTCGTCTGCCGACTTTTCTTCTGCACTCATGTAGGATCTTGAATACTAATAGAGATAGGTTCACCATAAGAAAAAGGATCAATGAAGACATGCATAGGAAGGGAAGTTTTAGGTGCCAGACCATGTGGAAGACTAAGTGACATGATGTCACCTAGTGTGTCAATGGAAGATAAGCTAGGTACTACCCAAGGATTGACCAATTTAGAGGATCGTCACACCGTATCCTTAATCATGTTTAACATGGAAACCTCATGTAGGGGATTAGGTGGAGGTAAGGGAAAAAATCCCATAAGTCAAGAATATTTGAGGATACCTACCCCCACACTTGTGTACTGAAGATCATATTGTCCCAGGAAAGGGATGTTATTCGCTGGGGAATTATGGAGATATGGAGTTAAATAATCAAGTTAGTCAATAGTCACAATTTTCCCTTAATGGGGAAATTGTAAAATGCAAAAAACTGAAGAAGTGACAACAATCATCACATAGAACAAACAACAACCAAGCAATAAATTATAATCCGGTTGTTGACGCCCAAAAGCACAACATAGGGTACCTTCTTGCAAATGGTTGCACCACGTTATTATTTAATTATATTTAATAATATACTAATAGGTGGGACCCTTGTGTGACCTGTCTGACTATGACGAAGAGACGACACTTATGTTCTATGTTCTTATGAGTTGACTGAGCTACAAGCTCTACAATTTATTTTCTTTTAAAGTCATCGTTGAAATAATTGATCAAATGATGTTATGGGCGATATGATTAGAAAGGGAAATATGTTGTCTTTATATAGCTCTCACAATTATTATTATACTGCATTTAGTTTGATGAGGGACCTAAACTCCATGTTTAAGTTACATGTGTGATATGTTGATCCCATGCTACAAGGATTGCGCGCATTTTTTAAAGTTGGAAATATAAAGGTTGAGACATGGTATCCCTAGAAAGTATTTTATATATGTCACATTGGAGTTTTAAAAAAGGGTTGGCACATTCATTAAGTTGGAGACTTAGGGAAATGGTGGTGTATTCAAATTTCATTAAATTTATTTGGAGTTAGTGGTTGATGTGATGTATGTTAACTTTCTTGTACTATCTATGGATGAATGTAGATACAACGTGCACTAAATGCACATCACTCTAACCCTCCTCGAGCCCGCCACACTAGTAAATTTTTATTTTCTCTTGTTGGTTGTTGTTGCTCTGCTTTGTTCGGCCGTGGAAGAGGTATACAGTATTGGTTGTTTCTACTTAGCAATTTTTACATAGGTATGGATTTATTGCTACTCCATCCATGAATATTTCTCTCTGTTCTTTAATTAAGTCAAAATTTGGCTCTTGAGTTTTCTCGTTGTTTGTGGTTTTATGAAGTTATGGTATATGGAAATTTTGATTGTGTATGGATTGTTGGTTAAGTGTTGGTCTTTGTAGCGTTGTATTTTAACCATGTGCATTGAAAAGTTGTGTGGGTGTCTCTTTCTATATATGGTATTCGTTCTTTACTTGTGGGAAAAAATATGGTTGGGGAAACTCTAGGTCCTGCCTTGCCTTTGGTTTCTTGTTTTGGGTTTCTTTCCCAAGCGTATCACTACTCCTTACCTGTGGGTTATATGGACAATCTACCTATCATTTAAGTTGTTTGTTTTTGTGCCCATTGTGCCTAGATCCTTGTAACAAATATTTGAATATAAATGTGAAGTTTAATATAAGTATTAAGCTTCTCATGCTCCTTTTGGATAAACCCTCAATTTGGTCAGCTCGTCCCCCTCACCACATTACTCTTCACTATTGTGTATTGAACCATGTGTATTGAAAATTATTGTGGAGGTGGCCAACCTATAATTTAATAAAGTTAATATTTGTGCTCATTTTTGGTTATGGGTTTAGTTGGTTATTTGATGTGCAAGGATGGAAAGAATGTCAAGTGAGTGGTCTTAATATTCTTTTCATTGATCCCACTTGCGATATCATGGAAAATAATCAAGGAATTTCCATTTCAATAAGTTGTATGATGTTTTCTATTAATCAACAACATAATTACATGTTTCATAACCACATTATGTGAAGTCTTAGAATAATTACAGTTCTGGGAGAAAATAGGGTGTTACACTTCTCGTAGTGTCATCTAGCTCCATAGGCACTTTTTTGTCTCTTCTGCCATTGGACTTTGTCTCATCATTTCCCATGTTGACATGTATACCTATGATCTCCTCCTCATGGTTGTAATATCCTTGGGTGTCTAACATAAATCCAATCATCATATAATAACCAAAATGTTTTTCCTATACCTGTAATTATGCAAGAAATGTTTTTTAAATAATTATTGTTAGGACATGCATACTATAAACACTTCATTAATTAGATTACATGTTATTCTTCATCTCAATTTACGAACAACACAATGCAACAATAAAAAATCTAATTCTTTTGACACATTCCTCTATAAAACAAATCTCCAATGGATGTACTCGTGCCTCATTTAGGGTCCTGAGCAAAAAGTTACAACATTCTCAAGTTTCAATTTCCACTCATTTATCCATTTTACTACTGAAAATTTATTTTATTATTTTCCAATAAAACTGTAGTATTCAACTCGAAATTATGGGTTCATAGATGGCTTATCCTCCTTAATACCTATCCATCAACTACTCATTCACCCAAAATTGAGCTCCGAGTTGAAATTTATGGTCTTTGTAAGTTTAAATTGTTTTCTCATTTTTATCCCTTACTACAACATGTGTCTTCTCACCCATATCGTATAGTTTTAGGTAGCTAGATTCCAAATCTAGTTCCATAGATACCTTATATGGTCCATGATATTTCCATAAACTAATCCTTTGTCCCAAAATGAATTCTGAGCAAGGAGTTTTTCCCTCTGGAAGAAAACTAGTATCTAAATTATATCTTGTACTATTTCAGTTGTAATGTCTTCATACTAGGTCTATTTTACACATGGAATATCTCATTGAAACATCCTTACCAAGATCTTTCATTCTAGTTGTATAGACTATGTGTACCAAAGTAAACACAATTATCACAATTTTTTCTACTTCGAAATGTTGTTTGGGCCCTCAAAGTGCCTGCACAATTTGATGACCTTGAAAATATTATTTTTTTTGTATAAAAATGATTGATTTATTGTTGTAGTGGTCTATTAATCCAGGTCATCGATCTCAAAATTTGGAGTAATCCCATTCGTTGTTCTGCTAAAATTTTCCAAGTCTATGGATGAATCTCAATCATTGATCACCAACTTGAAAGAAATATGTACCATCCATTCTCTACCATCCAATAATCCATCTGTGATCATCAATTCCCTTGGAGAATGAACCACCTTGTCAATTTCATCGACCCCATCATCCACGATCAATGATTTTTGTTGGAAACTAAACTTACCGTTTTACGAATTTACTGTTTTACCATTTGGATTGACAAACGCCCCAGGGGTATTCATGAGTTTGATGAACGGGGTGTTCCGCGAGTACTTGGACAAGTTCGTCCAAGTATTCATTGACGATATTTTGATCTACTCTCGGACGACAGAGGAGCATGACGAGCACTTGCGCTTGGTACTACAGTGTTTGCGAGAGCACAAATTGTATGGGAAGTTGTCCAAATGCTCTTTTTATCAATCGAGGATTCACTACTTAGGGCATGTCATCTCCGGCGAAGGTATCGCCGTGGATCCAGCCAAGGTTGAGGCTATTATGGAATGGCCTGCGCCGATGAATGTCACAGAAGTGCGCAGTTTTATGGGTTTAGCAGGATACTATCGACGGTTTGTCGAAGGATTTTCAAGGATAGCAAATCCGATCACGGAATTGCAGAAGAAAAGCAAGAAGTTTGTTTGGACAGAGAAATGCGTGGAAGCGTTTCGGAGGCTTAAAGAGTTGTTGACAACAACGCCGATACTAAAGGTTCCTAACATGGACACAGACTTCTTGGTATGCACTGACGCATCCAAGGAAGGGTTAGGCAGAGTCTTGATGCAAGATGGACGAGTGATTGCTTACATTTCGAGAAAACTGAGAAGGCATGAGGAGAATTATGCGACGCATGATTTGGAGTTATTAGCCATCATATATGCCTTAAAGGTATGGAGACACTACCTTGTTGGACAAAAATTTGAATTAAAGACTGATCATTGTGGATTACAACACATTTTTACGCAAAGCGACCTGAACGCGCGACAACGGCGTTGGTCGGAATTGCTTAGCAAGTATGACTTCGAGATTAATTACATAAATGGAACAGTGAATCGAGTGGCGGATGCTTTGAGTCAGAGACCACAGATCTTTTCAGTGTTGCCTCTTCAGATGAATCTACGTGAGAAGATTCTCACTTTACAACGTGACGATGACTGGTACAAAGAAGTCGAGGATTTTATCGGACAAAACACAATGATGGTACCACGATATGAGGGATTTTCTTTTGATAGCGACGATTTATTGAGGTTTAGAGGTCGGATTTATGTACCACCAAATGACAAGTTGAGGATGTTGATCCTGAGCGAGGCTCATAGAGCAGTTTACATGGCTCACCCAGGAGTCACGAAGATGAGGGCAGACCTTAAACCCTTATTCTTCTGGAAGGGAATGAAGGCCGACATAGTCAACTTTGTGGCTAGATGTCTCGAGTGTCAGCAGGTAAAGGCTGAACATAGACACCTGACAGGATTACTTCAACCACATGCCATTCCAGAATCGAAATGGGAAGTTATTTCGATGGATTTTATTGTTGGATTGCCACTGATGGCAAGGAGACACGACTCAATTTTTGTATTAGTAGACACTCTGACAAAGAGTTCTCACTTCATTCCTGTGCGGACGACGTATCAGGCACCGAACATAGCGAGAGTTTTTATCAGTGAGATTGTGAGGCTGCATGGTGTGCCTAAAAAGATTATATACGATCGAGTATCGGTGTTTACAGGACGATTTTGGACGAGTTTCCAAGAGGCCTTGGGAACTCAACTTAACTTTAGTACTGCGTATCACCCAGAGACTGACGGACAGACGGAATGAATGAACGAAACCTTGGAAGACATGTTGCGCATGTACGTGATGGACCAACAAAAGCGTTGGGAGGAATTCTTGCCTCTAGTAGAGTTTGCTTACAACAACAGTTACCAGAGCACCATTAAGATGGCGCCTTTTGAGTTCCTTTATGGGTGATCGTGTCGGACGCCCTTGAGTTGGGATCGGCTTGAGGATAGGGTCCTGGTTGGAACAGAAGCGATCCAAGAAATGGAAGAGCAAATGCAAACCATAAGAAAAAGGATTAAAGAAGCGCAGGATCGACAGAAGAGTTATGCCTATGTGCACCGAGTCGACTGTAGTTACGAGGTCGGCGATCGAGTCTTCTTGCGGGTTAAACCGCATAAGAGTTCGATCAAGTTTGGGAAGGGAGATAAACTCTCTCCTAGGTTTGTGGGACCTTTTGAGATTGTGGAGAGAAAGGGGCCCATGGCCTATCGACTAGCCTTGCCTGATTCTTTGAGGCGTATGCACGATGTTTTTCATGTATCTGTTTTGAGACATTATAGTAGTGATCCTACACACGTGATTGACATGAGTTCCTTCCAGGTATTGGACGAGGGAGCGCTCACGGCTGAGACAGTCTGCATTTTAGATCATCGCGTTCGACAGTTACGACGTCGAACGGTAGATCAGGTCAAGGTCCAGTGGGACAGTTATAGTCCGCACTCGGTGACCTGGGAGGACGCATATGATAGGTGCCAACAGTTTCCATTTTTGTTTGATAGATAGACTTATGATACTGTGGTACTTATGATATTGTGGTACAGTTATTTCGACACTTATACTGAGAAACTTCAGGACGAAGTTTAGACCAAGAGGGGGTGTATGTAACATCCTGCTCTGGCGCACTTACAAAACTTAGTCTTTGAGGACACTTGCTTGCAAGTGATCTGGACTTTTCTGATATTAATACATTTATGCTTGATTTTTACTACTTGATGTAGACAGGTGCTATTGACTCAAATTCATTGAGTGTGCAGGGTTTTGGACCTTGAGGATGCAGAGGCATCGGTGGAACCCCCTTGGACTCCGGATTGAGTCAGGGAGTGTGCTATTTGGGTTGATTCATTTACGGTGATATTGCTTTGTTTTGATGATATGATATTGATTTTATGATATGTTGTTGACATTATGACACGATGGTTGATGATGCAGGCTGACGATAGCTTGCCGACCAGACTCACATATGGAGTAAAGGGGCCACACATGATTTCCAGAGAGGTTGAGGGAGAGGTGTGGACAGCAGCCCTGCCACAACCTACTTGCACTCCCGCCGTGGCTCGAACTGTAGGTTAACGATTACCTAGTTCGAGAGGATCCACGATGCCGTGAGGGCAGACTGTGACAGTCGCTCACGATGATTCTAAGGGGAACGCAATAAGGCAGGGGCCTTATTCCTTAGAGCCCTTAGTCTCCCACAAGTTCACCTAGTGGAGTGTTGACTCCAGGGGTTATAGATGTCTACCAAATAGTCAAGTCGGCGAGTGGCACCCTTGGAGCACGTGGTGCATCCTGAAGGGCACGTCGCGCAAAAGAAACACCAGTTGGTGAGTGGCACCCTTGGATCACGTGGTGCATCCTGAAGGGCATGTCGCGCAACAGAAGCAAACGAGGCAAGTGGCACCCTTGGAGCACGTAGTGCGCCTGAAGGGCACGTCACATTGATGATGATGATGAGACAACCTAGATGACCCTAAGACCTTAACACCTTAAGAAATTCTCAAAACGAATCCCCTAATGAATTGTCGCCTAGTTCAAATCTAAACCTAAATTTAAAACATCTCAAAGATAAAATTTTGATAAGCCCTAAGAAAAGATCCTACAAAAATAAACATAAGGGTGTAAACTAAAACCCTCCTATGTGTTAGTTAAAGTCTTCTTAAATTAAGGGGGG
>ML788768.1:895716-934341 GCA_009831015.1 Picea engelmannii | reverse complement strand
GGAAAGTAGGGGACATAGGGTAAAAAGCAAAAAGGAATCAACAATTAAGGAGTTACTAAAAATCAACAACTTCATTTTAGGAAAGTTATTAAAAGCATGAGAGGGGATCTAGGAACCCTAGGAGTAATTTTAGGAGCGACTATGGGGGGGTGAGGGAATTAAGTCTTTTAATATTTTTAAAGAAAATAAATTTTGGAGAAACGTGGGGGATGAGTGACACTTGGACGACAGAGAATTTTTAGAGGATTGTCATTAAAAATTAATTAATAATGATTTAGGAAAGTAGGTGGGTCTCAAATTTCTATAAAAGAAGGGGAAAAGAAGGAAGAGGGGGATGAACGGTTAGCGTAACGTTATGCTGCCGGATTGTGGCTTGATTATTTGCTTGTGAGGAGTTGGGAATTTCTCAGCTGCATTGGAGTGGTAGCTCAGCCTTGGAGGCGATCTGAGAAGCTAGTCTTATCTCTGGATCTTGTGTGGCCCCTTTGCGGCTCGGGGGGCTAAGGGGGAAGCAGAGTACCCCTAGCGATTGGCTGGGAGGTACCGGTGAGGGTTCTACGGTCGAAAAGCAGGAGCGGCAAGGAGCGCGGGACATCAATTGAGGCGCGAACAACATACGAGGCCGGCACAAGGAAACAGGTACACTCGTTTATTTTATTGAGTATAATGCATTAGATATTAGGCTGGGAATTGTAAGATGTTGCATTAGCTCTTGTAGTTCGTTTTTGAATGCTACAGTGATATTGTTCTGGAAACCTTTTGTTTGGGTAGATGTTCTGACTGCTGGTTCTGGCGATCTCTCTTGCTGATATTTTATGGAAGAAAAACTAGATCTGGCATTCCCTCTGGCACTTTTGTTGGTTTTGATTTCTAAGATCAGTTGATCTGGTGTTTAGATCTGGCATTCGTCTGTATGAGTGATGGAAAATGTTTAATTTATTTATCCTTCGATCCGTTGAAGATTTCGTTTTCAGGGTTGGTTTCGTTGGGCGTTTCTGAAATTGTTGGCTTTCTGCATGCGTTTGGTGGTGCTTCAATTCATTGGGTGGTTTCTTTTTACCTTGCAGTGGGCATTCTGATTTCTGTGGGCGTGTGTATTGATGGTGGGCGTTTTACATTGTTTATGGGCATTTTTTTTTATTCATGCTGTGGGCGAATTCCTCTCTGTGCGCGTTTAAAATCTCAGGGGGCGTTTTTCATTTGCCGGTGGCCGTTTTAATTAGTGTGGGTGTTTTCCATTTGCCTGAGGGCGTTTTAATTTAGTGATGGCATTTTTTCCATTTGCCGGTGGCCGTTTTAATTATTGCTGGGCGTTTTTAATTATTGCTGGGCGTTTTGATTATTGCTGGGCATTTTTAATTATTGCTGGGCGTTTTGATTATTGCTGGGTGTTTTTTAATTATTGCTGGGCGTTTTGATTAGTGCTGGGCGTTTTTAATGATTGCTGGGCATTTTTAATTATTGCTGGGTGTTTTCATTATTGCTGGGCGTTTAATTTATTGCTGGGCTGTTGTTTTAATTCGGTTCTGTTTGTATTTACATCTCCATTGATATGATACCTGTTCTTTCCTAAATTGCGGGTGAATTTATACACAAAACTTTTTAATTCTGTTCTGTTGTAATTGCATCTTCATGGATATGATATCTGTTCTTTCCTAGATTGCTTGTGATATATGTACACAAAAACTTTATATCTCCTAAATTGCTGGTGAATATATACACAAACTCTATAGGTGAAGATGTAGGCACTAGACTGCATCATATCACACATCAAAGAATGCACACATTTATTTCTTATGAAAAACAGACCAAGAAACCACAAGAATCAGGAGATGATGAAAAACGTTGCTGGCTTGAAACAGATTTAGAAACCACATGATCTATATTAGAATGGAGTGGTGGGACCTACTATTTTTATTTGGTGTTCAGATTGAATTATTTAAAATAATATTCCATTGTCTCTTGTAAACTGTGCTGAATGTATTGATGTGATTCAAATTGTCTTTGCTCAAATCATAGTCTTCAATTTTAATGATATTTTAATGAAAAAGGAAATCCGAAAAAAAAGAACTAAATATTTTATAAAAATTTGTAGGTTCAAAATCTATTAATCACATTTATAAAATATAAAATATTATATGTTGAGAATTCACTAAATAACATTTATAACTACTGGGAGTTTGATCAAGATGAATATATGCAACTTAAAATTGTTATTAAAACTAGAGTATGGTTAGGAATTGAAAAAAAAAGGCAGTGAGGTTATTTACACTAGATCTATTTCAAATTTCAGATAGCTATACTAGATATAGCTGAATTTATAAATAATATAGATTGATTTATAAAGGTGTATAATATTCTTAATTGAAATTGAAATATATATATATATATATATTTCACATATCGACGTGGGTTATGTAAATCTTACCGCCATCTTATTATTATTGCCTTATTAGAATCATATAACTGCCAGATGTATTACTACCTCGATGTAACTGCCAGATTTGGAATTATTACATTCTTACATTATTACATTATGTTAGGGTAAAGGTAATATAAGATAAAATTATGGTAAGGTTACTGCAACAAGTTATTGCAATGTTACTACATCATATTATAATGAAGCAAAGTAATGCTAAGTTAATGAATCGTCTTATGATGGAATGTATGAAATAATCATGTGAGGAAATGACAGTGTAATCTAATGCAATATAGTGGACTATCAATGTCTTAATCATTAGTGTAATGACCATGCCGCATAGTTGGTTAAATTGCAAAATCTTTATATGATAATGTAATGATGCTAGCTTTTATGAAGATGTCATGGTAGTTTATTTAAGGGATACTAACATATGAGATGAAATGTGGATGCTACCCTATTGCAAGGTAAGTAAGGCAAATGTAGTGAAATTATTCATTCATGGTATGTTATTGTAATAATTATGGTTAGTGATAAACATATATCAGGAACTGTCCTTGAAATTAAGTACGAGGAGTTACCATGGCTTAGTAAATGGGGATTGAATTTAGTTGATTTACATATGTAAGTACAATAGTATTCTGAGTCTGTAATGAGGGTGTTGTTCCTTGTAGACACCTCCATGTAACCTTAGTATATATGTCTGTGTGTGTGATTTTTCTGTGTAAAGAATCCAGTGCCGTATCAAGAGTCTCGGGCCCTTTAAAGGCAGGGTTTCCACTCTTGCGACACACCTGACAGAGATTACTAGTTTCTACCTGAGTAGTCGGCCAGGAGCCTGTCTAATCTTCTTTCGAGAAGACATAAGACTAAAAGCCCTGCTTTTCTGTGCAGAAATAGTAAACTCTACTGTTGGATTCTTCCGTCTGTGACTGTACTGTACTTAACACCTGGTGTCATTTTCTGCTTACAGCTGCTAGTTGTATGCCTTATGTCTAGGGGCATTTATTTCTTGTTGTCACTGTGATATGTCGGGGTTGTCTTGTTGTGTTCGTCTTGATGGCATCTTGTTCTAGGTCGGGTTACTAGTTTTTGCCTGAGCAGTCGGCCAGGAGCCTGTCTAATCTTCTTTCGAGAAGACCTAAGACTAAACGCCCTACTTTCCTGTGTAGAAATAGTAACCCTAAAACCATGGATTCTTCCCTCTGTGTTCTTACTATGCACCCCCAGTATGTCTTAATGTTTGTGTTGTGCGCCTTATGCCTATGGTCGTATATTGTTGTAGTTACTCGTTGTGTGCCTTCAGTCTTCTTGTGCTGAACTTCGTGGTTGCGTCTTGTTGGTTTTCGAGTGGCGACGTAGAGTCAAGTGTGTTTGTTACTTCTACACGCGCGCACACACCTTAAACAAAAAAATTTTTGCACCTGTTTTCAGAGTTGTTGTCGTAACAAGGAGGGACGTTACAATGAATCTCAATCATTGATCACCAACTTGAAAGAAATATGTACCATCCATTCTCTACCATCCAATAATCCATCTGTGATCATCAATTCCCTTGGAGAATGAACCACCTTGTCAATGTCATCGACCCCATCATCCACGATCAATGATTTTTGTTGGAAACTAAACTTGTAACACTCTTTCGAATTTTGCAAGCCGACCATCAGAGATAGACTATTTCCTTTGGAAACCACTTCACAAGACTTCGTTGAAATTGTCAACATAACCATTAGTGATTGGTACTTCCCCGATTTATGTGGGATGTCACATGGACACTTACATGGCATGACATGTTGATGATGATGTGGAAAACTAGTTGGTGTGGAATGACATGTGCATGTTGATGTGGCATGAAATGTGGATGATGATGTGGCATGACACATCATCCTCCTCTTTTCCCTTCATCGACGATTGACAATTTATTTGGGACGAATGAAATACTTCATCGATTTTTTTGACTCGACCAATGTTGGCGATTGGAAATTTCCTGGGAAGAATGAGAAAACTTCACCAATATTTCCAAATCGACCATCAACAATCGACAATTTCCCTTTGCTGACTAAATTCAGTGATAAATTTCTCCAAACTTCGATACTTTTTTTTTTACCCAAATCGAGGATGAATCTGGGTCGTCGATATCCAAGTCAAAATGATATTGACTATTGATATGTCATACCTCTCCCAAATATGTTTATGAGTCTTGACGACTGATCTACTCCATTATGTCAAACTATGAAAATGGATCTTGACCATCGATCTGCTATATTTTTCCAAACTACAAAAATGGATCTCGACCGTTGATCTTCTCTATTCTGTCAAACTCCAAAAATGGATCTTAATCATTGATCTACTCCATTTTCCCAAAATGATAAAATGGATATCGACCATTTTTCTTCACCTCTTTTTAAAAATATGAAAATATATTTCGACCATCGATCTGTTCCATTTTTCCACACTCTGAAAATGGATCTTAACCGTCGATCTACCCCATTTTTCCAAACTCTAAAAATGGATCTCAACCATTGATTTTCTCCATTTTTTCAAACTCTGAAAAGGGATATCAACGATTGATATTCTTTGTTTTTCCAAACTATGAAAATGGATCTCGATCATCTATCAAGCCCATTTTCCCAATCTCTAAAAATGGATCGCGATCATCGATTTGCTCCATTTTTCTAAAATATGAAAATGGATCTCGATAGTCAATTTGCTCCATTATTCCAAACTCCTAAAATGGATCTCGACTATCATTCTTGTCCATTTTTTCAAACTTCAAAAATGGATCTCAACCATCCATTTTCTCCACTTTTCCAGTTTAAAAAATGGATCTCAACCGTCAATTTCCTCCATTTGATCAAACTCTGAAAATGGATCTCCATAGTTAGTTTGCTCTATTTTTTCAATTTTGAAAACTTATAAGTTTTGATCAATCTAATATGAATCTAGGCCATTGATCTCAAAATCAAATGCGATCTTGGTCATTGATCCGTAAAACATCGTTAACTTTTTCAACCACCATTAAAACATGAATTTTGACCTTTCAAGGAAAAGTTAGCTTTGCAACCTGTAGGTTGACGTCCTTAATCACCTCTTAGATGGTTCTTAGGGAAATTTCAGCCTAAATTGATTACAAATTTGGGGATTTCATTCTATTTTCATCATTTTCCCCAATTTCATCATAGGTGAAACTATGAAACAATGCATTTCTAGCAAATTTGCACAGGTCTAGGCCCATACAAGCTTACTGTTGAACCTTCAACTCTCATACCAATATGTAATGTTCCCTAGCTTGACTAAGGTTCATTACAGGTTGAGTTACAAATAAAATGATTTTTTTATGCTAACAAATCATGTACCTTACCATCTACAAGGGTACACATGGATTAAACCATTCTACTATCGTTAATTCAAATGTACCTACAACACACTGAAATAAACATGAATAAAGATAATTAACTTCATACATCAACATATAAAACCATCTTCATATACATAATTAATACAAAATAAAATAACTATAAATGTAAAATAGAACAAAATAAGGACGTATTTTTATAACAGTTGTGCAACCAACTGCTTTGGATGGAAATTCCACCCAACCATAGACTTGTTTTTCCAAATCTCAATAGAAAGTCACTCCCGAGCCAATGATCGAAATCCAAAAAAGAGGGTTTTATCTCACTTTCCACCCACATATTAGATAATCCCACAACCCACTAGAATTATCCTACAACTATCTCGAATTTCCTCCAACTCTCTTCCTCTCAACTCTCCGAACCCAAAGAATGTACCCCTTTACTTCTCTCAGTCCATTTGGTGTCCCATTTGTTTATCAAGGTCTCTCTAGTGAAAGTGACCACTAATCTCACTACTCAGAACTCAAGGGAGTTCAGTGACAATAAAACTACCAACAAACAACAATAATAACTTGATGCTATAATACAACTCTCACATGATTCCACTCTTCAGGCCTGATAACCTAATTTTTTTGCAATCCTAACAACTTGCTTCTTCAATTTTCATGTCCAAAAATGATCCAAATTTTTCCCTCCATTGTTTCTCCATCTCCAATTCTCTCTCCCTTTTCGTTCTCCTCCTTTCTCATTTAAAAATGTGACTAACCAAAATTTCCCCCTTGGCCATACAATTTTCCTCTCCTTTTGCTATTTTCTTGATGTACACTCTTCCCCAAGATGATTGTACTCATCCCCATGTTCCCAACAAATATGGGATGTGAATTTTCACACCAACCTTCTTACATGTGTTTGATTATTGGCTTTGGTAACTTTCCATCGGAAAAAAAAAAAAAGGTTTATAGGATGTGACTTTTCACACCAACCTTCTTACATGTGTTTAATGATTGCCTTTGGGAAATCTTCATCAGAAAAAATAAAAGGTTTATACATAATGATAATTTTAGAAAGTTGGTTTGAATTAATACCCATGAATATTCCCGCCATTGGGTCCCCCTCTTAGACCATCTCTTAGATTCTCTCCTCTCTCGTGGATTACTCAACCCCCATCGTTTACATGTCCCCTAGTAGTTGGTATCAAATTTCATTTATTAAATTAAGATATATAATTTTCACATATTACATTTCTTGGCCACAAACACATATTGTATCTACATTATGCATTAATTAAACTATGGATTATAGAGGGTATTTTACGAGTGCTCGATACATTACTTTTTTTTTCCTCTTAGTTCCTTGGCAAGGTATTTTAAAGTATTTTTTGCAAGTTTTAATTGATCTTGTTGGTGAAGTTTTTTTCCTTTGAGGAATATCTTCTTGTAGGGCCTTGGTCCTCTTAGCTTATCTTAATTAGTTTGGAGATTATTCTTCCTTCATGGTTCTAATATATTAATTGATTCCATAATATAGGAGTGACCAATTCTCATAGGGACAAACTTCTTTCCTCGTTGATTAATTGGGTTGGTTGTCATTCATCTCAACCCTTGAAGCAATTCTGGTAGCCCCAACAGTGTAGTTAAGGAACTTGAGGCAGTTTAAGGAACAATGTAATGGAGATTAGTAAATTTGCAGGTAATACTATTCTAGATGGATAGTACATGTTGTTCCATTTCTGGTGATATGTGGTATGTCACGTAGTTCCTCACAATTGAGGAGATATGGATTAGTGAAGTTGGAGAACCCTCATGAGTTATCTAGAAGCCCCTAGAAGTTCAAAGAAGTCATTTTATTCTAGAATCTCCTAGAAGAAGTTTACTAGTCAAAGTGGTTGTAACTAGGAGTTAATCATGAGTTAAGTTGTTGCAAAAAGAAATAATTACAAATAAATTAGTTGAAACTAGAAGTGGTGAGAATACTATTTGTGGATAAAGTGGTTGTAAGTGGACAAAGTAGTTAGAAGTGGGTTATCCCTAAAAGAAGGAAATTGGGTAAAACGATTAGAAGATAACCCCTAGAGGAAGCTACTTGTAGAGTATAAATAAGAGAGCAAGGGTATCTTATTAGATTCTATTGAGCACATTGAATATATATTATCTTGTGAAAGGTTTATTCTAGGTACTCATTGATACATCTGAAGTTACGTAAGTCTGAGGTAGTAAACGAGGGTTGACGATGAAATTTTCAGAGTTGCATAATTTGAGAAAAACCCTAGTTTATGAGGTGTACGTGGGCTACAGTGGAGGAAGGTGTGTATGTACATGAGTTGCAATCGAGGAAAGTTCGTACATACATGGGATGTAGAATATGAACTAGCGTACATGTGAAAAAACTCATGAAAAATTAAGTAGATGTTGGTGCCAGGTCCCCAGAGTCTGAAATCAAGTTCCCAGGTCAACATTCTACAGGTTCAGGTTAGCTATAGAAGTTATTGTATGGTTACATGTTTGTTTTGATGCTTAGATTTTCTTATGATATGGTTAATTCTTGAGGCAGTCTAGATATGGTTGGTCTTGTACTTGGATATGGTATATGTTGGTTGGTTGGCTAAGTGAGAAGCACTTGTATGTATGGCACATACTGTATGATACAAATCTACAGAAATACAGTGGTGGTATGACTAGTATTTATCATTGGTACATCTTGTTGTGTTGAGTGTTGAGGCATATCTTGTATTTCTTGGTACATGGTTGAGGGATTTTGGTTGTGATGTGTTGTTGAAGTTCTTGGTTTAGTTTGAGGCTACATAACAGTGAGGGTTTGATGTCTAGTCCATATGAGGGTTTATTACATATGATTATGATTGTATTCACATGTATGGAACATGACTATAGAGACACATATGCACATGGTTTGATTGATATTCTTGTGATATCCAGTATGAGATCTATGTTATCAGATCTGATCTATTGAGGAGATTCTTGGTACATGTTGTTGGTATATGTTGGTATAGGTTATTGGTACAGGTTTCTTACAGGTTACTAGTATAGGTTGACTACATATTATTGGCATATGTTGGTTAGAGGTTGTTGGCAAAAAATGGTATAGGTTTACAGTGGAATATTTTATAGTGACAGTGTGACAATGGTTTCATCAGTTATTTGACACTTATATTTCAGGTCGTTTTGATGGGAAAATGATAGGTGGTTTTAGCCACCTTATGGTTCTAGTCGAAGAACATAGGGGGTTGTATCCTCCTTCTGGTTGGAGCCAGAGAATTGGGGAGTTAGAGCTTCCCTTAGTTTGTATCCTGAAAATATAGGGGGTTGGAGCCTCCTTCCAGTTGCAGTTGGAAAAAAAAGGAACTTGGTGCTTCCAATGAATGTAATTCTTAAAGACATATAAGAAAAATAATTATGTTGTTTTCTCCTGCATTGGGTTTCCATTTAAAAATACTAGTGTATTGTGTATGTGTATGATTGTTCATTGTTTATTTATTCTGCACTTGTTGAATGATATTGGAAAATTGATCATAAAGTTAGCAACATGTATATACTATGGTTAAAAAGATAAAAAATCTATATTATTGATTCACTCCCTCACTCTCAGTAATCCAACAATTGGTATAAAAGCAGGTCATTCAAGAGACAGTTTAACCATTGGAAGGAGATCATGGATTACTCTAAGATTGGGATACCATAGTTTGATGGGGAAGATTATGCCTTTCAGAGCATAATATTGAAGACACACATATAGGAACTAGGATTTTATGTTTGAAGATCAGTGGTACATGGATACAAAGCACCGACATTCCTCGAACAGATAAATATGGAAAGAAACTTGAAGAAAAAAATTCAAGAACTACAAGTGCACTCCTGAATGGTTTGTATAAATAAATATACACCAAATTTATGCATTGTGACTCCACAAAGGACATCTAGGTCAAGTTGAAGAATATATACGAAGGAGATGATAAGGTAAAATAAGATAAACTTCAAATTCTCAGAGAAAAATTCAAACAACTAAAGATGAACGAAGATGAGAACATAGTTACCTACTTTCTACGAGTTTATGAAGTAGTAAATAGTATCAATAGGTTGGGATATGAGGTAAATGAACATATCATTGTCAAAAATGTATTGAGATCTCTACCAATGAAATTTGATTCAAATATTTCAGCACTAGAAGAGAGAGAGGATCTAGCTACACTGACCATGAATGAGATACATGGGACACTCACAACTTATGAGATGAGAACAAAGCAAGATAATATGATTACAAAAGAATCAACATTCAAAGCATCCAAGTAGTCAAAGAAAAAGGGAAAGAAAAAGGTAAAGTCAGATAGAAACATCGACGACATCTCAAAAGACGATGAAGAAGTAGCTAACTTTGTTAGAAGATTGAAAAGTGGAACTGGAAAATATAGAGGTAAGCTTCCATTTCTTTGTTTTAATTGTGATGGAATTGGTAATTTCACTAACAACTGTACCCATAAGAAAAATAAAATGAATTAAGAATATGATTCAAAAAGAAAACAAACATACAAAAGTGAAAGAACCAATTTTTTTTTTTTTCAAGAAAAGCTTTTGCACCAAAGAAGACAACACCTCATCAGATGAAGAGGAAGTCAATGAAAGTGATACAGAAAGGATTGTATTCATGGTAGTATAATATCTCAATGAAGAAGGCTAAGAAGAATAATATGAAGAGGTAGAATTCGACTTTAGAGAATAATTGTTAAGCTCCATAGAAGTTATAAAACGAGAGAAGAATAAAAACAAGTCACTTGAGGTAGAACCAAGGGGAAAGGGAGTTCATAATTCACACTCTGAAGAACTAGATAAAATGATCACTAAATAAAAAATCCAAGTATAGGAAGACAATATAATTGAAGAAACACTCAGAGAACATGTAGAAGAAAGAGATAGTATCATTGGAAATTTGGAAGTAGAGATTGTCACATTGAGAAAAGATATTCAAAAGAAAAACATGTAGAATAGCTCCAAAGTTTTGAATAAGATTATTAACAGTTGAAGGCTAAATCATGACAAGTTTTCACTATGATAAAACCAAACATAAAATGGATCAATCTCCAAAACAATAGATCAAGAAACAAAACCAAGAATCTACGCAAAGATAGTTAGAGGAGACAAGACGTTTCACAAGGAAGATCACAGAGACACTCCTCCACCCAGAATATTCATATTTCAGAATTAGTGACAGTGATAAAAAAGAAGGAGTCAAGAAGAAGAAGGGTTTAGAAGAGTAACTCATTTTATAATATCTACAACTCCCAGGTATCAAACTATATTTCTTTGTTTATGTTATTCATGTAACAATTTTGGACATAGGATATAAATTGCAAAGAAAATAAAAAGAACAGAGACAACTGTGAATGTTATGCACGAAATGATTATTAAAGAAAGCCTAGTGAAACATAAAACAAAAGATACAACATATTTGAATCCTTTAGTATTGATATGTAATTCTACAAGTTCAAAAACTTTGGACACATGGTCAAAGATTGTAGAATGACAATTACTCCAAGAGAATATCTACAGAATAACAACAGTCACATATATGAACCTAAAATGATATGGATAAGGAAGTATAATCAGTACAACAATGAAGAATGCACACTTTATCTACAAGCTAAACATAAGAAACATGGTTGGTATGTTGACGGTGGCTGCTCAAATCACATGATAGGTGATAAGGGCGTGTTTCTAACCTTGAGAAAGGAAATAGATGGATCAATCTCCTTTCAAAATGACAACTCATCCATAATCATTGGAAGAGGCACAATCATAATTGGAAATAAGGGTACCAAGAAAAAGAATTTTCTACGAGTCGAAGATATGTAACACAATATTTTGAGTGTAAGTCAAATGTGTGACCAAGGTCACAAACTTGTGTTTGATTCACCAAAGTGTGAGATAAGAAAATAATAATCAGGCAGAGTGGTAGCAACAACTATGATAAATTCAAGAAGCATATATTTACTAAATGAAAATGGAAATTAAAAGTGTTGTTTAGGAAAGGAAGATGAAGTTTGTCTATGGCACAAAAGAATGTGTCACATAAATTTTGATAATATTGTCAAGGTCAGAAAAAATGAAGCAGTCAGAGAAATTCACTAGATCATGAATCCAACCAACACTTTATGAAAGCATTGTCAACAAGGAAAGAAAACCAAGACCAGTTTCAAGTCAAAGGAATACTCCACAACAAAGCCGCTGGAAATTGCGCATACTGATATAGTTGGACCAACTAGAACAAACAGGTTGAAAGGTGAGAAGTATTTTATGCTATTGGTTGATGATTATACAAGAATGACTGCAGTTGTTTTTCTCAGGAAGAAGTTAGAATCATTCGAGAACTTCAATATATACAAGGAAATGGTTGAAAATGAGATAGATTCGAAAATAAAATGTTTGAGATTTGATAATGAAGGAGAGTTTACTTCAAAGGAATTTATGGACTTCTACAGTAAGCATGGAATAAAAATGAAATTTTTCGTTGCCAGGACACCACAACAGAATGGAGTTATCGAAAGGAAGAACAAGACAATACAGGAAATCGATCGAACTATGTTAATGTAATCCAAGTTGATAGGTGCCTTTTGGGCACATGTAGTGCATACAATAGTTCACATTCAAAATAGAGGAAATCCAAAAAAAACAGTAATAAAATGCCATACGACCTATGGAAAGGAAGACCAACAAATGTGAAGCAATTCAGAGTTTTTGGAAGAAAATGCTACATCAAAAGAGAAGATGGAAGAATGAGACTGTTTGATTCTCGTGTGGACAAAGGCATACTTGTTGGGCACTCGAGCACAAGGAAAGAATACAAATGCTTCAATATAAGGCTCAATAAAAATGTGGAAATCATCAATGTGACATTTGATGAGACAAGTGGATGAAGAAAAAAGGAAGAACAAAAGGATTCAATAGAATAGGTTCACGAAGAAAAATATAAGGAAGAAGGAGTTGTAGAATAGGAAGATGAAGAAGAGCAGTTAGAAAAAATAGAACATGAACAAAAATATCTTCAAGTACCTCCAAATACACCTAGCAGACGAATATAGAAGACTCATCCATCAAATCATATTATCGGGAACAAACATGCACAAGTTGATACTAGAATAAGATGTTAGGGGCCTAACCTCCCTAACCCCTCACATAGGTAGAATAATATAATTCCATGTAATAAAGACCAATATTAATAAGGCCTAGCAATAAGGAAGAATAAGTCAAATGTAAGAAGACATAGTAGAAGCTTCCACTTCTAGAAGGATCTTCCTCTAGATTGTTCTTTTGGATATATAGATTTAGTATAAATAGGAGTATAGGGTATGAGAAATATTGTCTTGGATATTATTGTAATAGAGATATAGTCTGTTGGTGGTTTCCCCCTTGAAGAGGCAAGTGAACATTGATATCATTAATCAAGGTGCTCTTTCTAGTGTTATTCTGGTATTATTATGGTATTGTTCTGGTTATATCATTGTTCTACCATTTCTAGCTAAAATATTTATGTTTTTCATACCATTTTATGTCTGGAATACTACAAGTGGTATCAAAGCATTTTCCTTGGAAGAAAATTGTGGATTAATTTTTTTCAGGGTATAGACATATTCCAACGTCTTAAAGCTATAGAGATATGTCATTACATGCATAAAGTCATGGTCAGGGACTCATACACGGAGGAAATACAAGTTGTACTTAAGCACACATCTGTTGGCAACCCTTGTAACCCTTGTTGGTACCCCTTCGAGTGGTAGTGCATCAAACAACACTTGTATACAGATAGACCTAGATATCTTGAATCTCTCCATAGATAAACTGATCGAACTCTTGAATACTATAATTCCACCAAGAACAACACTCGGGAAGATACTCTTTAGTACCTAGGTAGTTGGATAGTATGGATAAGGGAATAGTCTAGCCTCCTTAGTTGGTTCCCTGAGATATTTGGTCGAGTACTATTGTTGGACCTCACACATATATTAGAGAGCTATAGCACAAGGAAAAACCTTGTCTGTAGATAAATTTCATAAACTAACCCTTGGGACGGACACAAAAACAGAAAAAAACAAGATCTATTGTAGCGTAGCTATGCCTTCTGCATTCGGTTTGCGAAATTACTATACATTTCTTCCTTTTAATAATTTCAAACCTATCGCATCGGGTTCCTCTCTTCGCCCTCATTCCAGTGATACCTATCATTTTTAACACAATTTGTTTTTGTGGACCCGACCCTTATCCAACACCCTTATTTGGCCCCTATCCCATTGGATCCCCCTTTTCTCCCTTATCACAATGGTACCTATCATTTGACACCCTTCTTATCTGTGGTCCCACCCACCCCTCCCGCCCCCTTTTGGTTCCCCTATACCATTTTCCTTCCCATTTTTTCCAAATGGCTACCACCCGATCCTAATAACTAAATACCTTGAATGCTGACACCCACCATAACAAGGAAGACATCAAGAATATCAATGACACAATTAGCTCAAACAATTTTTCTATTGAGGTCCTCCAGGAACAATGTTCCTACATCAAAGACCTCAAAGACCTCAAAGCCACCTTTGAACACTTCATGGGTTGTTCCCAGAACCCTTACTCTTCTGAAAAACCATCTTATAAGGATGACCATTTCTCTTCCCATTACCAAGGTCCTCATACTACCCACTTTTCTCGAGACCTCCACCCTCCCATAATTTAGGTGAACAAATTTTATGGATAGGATCCCACATGCTGGGTCACCGAAATGGAACATTATTTCTCTTTGCATGACATTACTGATGATTTAGCCAAGCTTCATTATGGTTTCCTACATCTGGATCTGGAACGATGGAAATGGTGGCAATGGAGAAAAAAGTCACACCAAGGGTATGTTTCTTGGACACAATTTGTGGCCGAAATTTATGACCTCTTTGACTCTGACACCCACCATTTAGGATGTTTGACCAAGCTAAATCAGTATGGGACAATGGAAGAATTTATTCCCACATTTGATCACCTGGATTCCAGAATGGAGGGCATGTCATATGATTTCTTTAGGAAATGTTTTATCAGTGGCCTTAAAGATGAAATTTGTGTCCATATTCTCATGGAACACCCTTAGACTTGGTTGGAATATAATCAACGAGCCAAGAAATAACAACAAATTGTATCCTCCCAGACCTGCAAACCCTCCTTTCCTACTCACCCTAAACCCACCAATTATTCCCCTCCTGCAACTCCCCTAAAGATCCATAAATTAACTAGGGATGAAATGGATGAACGTCAACTCAAGGGTCTTTGTTATAATTGTGATGACAAATATTTTCTCGGGCACAAGTGTAAGGAACAAAATATTTTTATGGTTGTGAATGAGGATATTTCTGAAGAATATGTTGTTGCTCTTCTTGTGGAGGAACTACCACTGCCATCTGATCTAAATCCACCCTTTGATGCACCAGACTTTGACTCGATGATTTCACTTAATTCCCTCACTAGCTTCTCTTCTCCCCATACTCTCAAATTAATTGGTTACATAAAAAATAGGAAATTCATCATCCTTGTGGACAATGGTAGCACCCATAATTTTATTAATCGTCGCATTTCCCAGGAAGTCAATTTTTACATCCATGCCGTGAACAATTTTCAAATCATGATTGCCAATAGTGGTTCCATGAAATGTGGGGGGTGATGTGAAAATGTGTGACTCTGAATTGGTCAGTATGACCTAAAATCCCATATGTTTTCTATAGACATGGGTGATTGTGACATTGTTCTTGGTTCCAAATGGTTACGCACTCTAGCCCCATTCTCATGGATTTTAAGTACTTAACCATGCAATTCCAATGGGAGGGACAAAAATATAAGTTCTAACGTATCACAACAGGCTCCGCTGAGATCATCAGTTCCCATCGCATGGAAAATCTCCTTAGAAAAGGTCATTCATGAATTATAGCCTAACTCCACTCCATTCATGTTATTGAGACACCTTCTATGCATATTGACCTCCAATATATCCTCTCCCACCACCAAGTTGTTTTAACCACTCCCAAAGAACTTACCCCTTCCCATGGATTCCATGATCATTCCATCCCTCTCATCCTGGAAAATCTTCCTCCCAATGTTCGGTCGTATTGTCATCCCTTTTCCCAGAAGAATGAAATTAAGAAAATTGTTGATGAATTGCTAGAATTCAGTGTTATACATCCCAACACTAGCACATATTCTTCCCCTATGGTCATGGTACTCAAGAAAGAAGGTACTTGGTGCATGTGTCCCAATTTTCGCACCCTCAACAAACTAAAAATCAAAGACAAATTCCCCATTCTTGTCATTGATGACATCTTGGATGAATTGAGTGATGCTCAGTAATTCACCAAATTGGATCTACATTCAGGATACCACCAGATTCGTATGAAATACAAAGACATTCCCAAGACTTCATTTCATGCTCATGAGGGTCATTATAAATTCTTGGTAATTCCCTTTGGATTGTGTAATACTCCTTCCACTTTCCAAAGTCTTATGAATCATGTATTCTATACTTTTATCTGTCATTTTGTCTTATTTTCCTTTGATGATATTCTCATCTATAATAAAACTTGGCCATCCCATATCTCCCATGTGAATCAAGTTCTCCATCTACTCTCTAAAAACCAACTTTTCCTCAAACAATATAAATGTGCTTGTGGTGCCTCAGATGTGGAACATATGGATCATATTGTCGAAAAGGATGGTGTTTGAGTGGATCCTAATAAAATTGAATATATGCAGGATTGGCCTCACCCTAAAAATATTAAGAGCTTGCGTGGTTTTTTGGGTTTAACGATCTATTATAGGAAGTTTGTTCGGAATTATGGAAAAATTGCATCTTCTCTCACTTCTCTCCTTAAAAAGAATGCTTTCACTTCGACTTCAGTTTTGGATCATGCCTTCCAATTATTTAAAGATGGTATGTGCTCTACCCCTGTTCTACCACTTCCATACTTCACAAATACATTCGTATTGGAATTGTTGATTATTGCAGCAATGTGAGACATTCTCCATCTTACAAATCGATGAGATGTAGATCATTGCAGCTATGTGAGTTTTTCTCTCATCTTACAAACTTGAGAGAAAGACCCTAAGAAGGGTACATGGTCCCTTTCTAAGATAGAACTGGAATGTAGATATGACCTCCTCCATTCATAGGGTTGAGAATAACTCCAAATGATTATCCAATGGGAAAGGCGATCTGTTGAGTTAGATGTGTTTGTGGCTGAGCACAAGGTGAATGTGTGAAATCCCAAAGTGTTGGGTGCATCGTCATGTGAACATAAATGAAGATGATGTATTAGCCTCCTCTGAGCAACAGAGTTGACGAGAAAACTCTAGATGATTCTTCTGTGTGAGGAAATGGGAAAGAAGATCTGTAGAGTGGACGTGCTTGTGGACGAGCACAAGTGAATGTGTAAAGATCTGGTTCTTCTATGTAATGTAGTGAGACAGAGATATGACATCCCTATGGATGTGCCCATAGTGGATGAGAACTAGTGGGTGTATCATATCCCTTTCTATATATTATTCAAGAGTCAGACCTGCATGTAGCTCTAATTGTTATGTAAAGGGTACAGGTCAGCCCCACCTTAATGTGATTAGTAATAAATGTAAAAGATAATTAATATGGTGAATATTAATTATAATTTGACTTAGAGAGGTCAGCCTTGTTGTTCCAATAGACACTTTTGTTGATAGGACAAGTCTAATATAAGTAAAGGAATATTCCCCATTGTGGAATCATATCCTTCACACAAGTTTGGAAATTTCAACAAGTACATTCTCTTGGGAAAAGTGCGCACCTCTCTTGGGAATTAGTCTTCTAGGGTTTGAGAACCCTCTTGTGTGCTAAGTCTTATTGGCGGTGAATTTATTTCTCTTGAATAATATAACAAAGGATTTGGTTTGGTTTTCTTCCCTTGTTGAGAAGGGTTTCCCGGGATACTTCTTGTGTTCTTGTGCATGGTGTTTCTTCTTGTGATCTTGGTTGCTGCAAGATTCTTGTTTATGGTTAAGACAAATGAAAATTAAAATGAACTAAATGATTAACCTATCTTATTGAAAAATAAACATTGTATTAGAGCATATGTATTGATTATCCCATTTCACAAGCATTTTCCATCTTTTCTCTCACACATCTGCAGAAACCGTACGACCCTCCTAGGGTTTCCAAACATTCTGTACGACCTCTACTTATGATAGTTTTCAACACTCAAAACATGGACGTTGGGGATAAAAATGACATATGAGGGTACAACCTCCTTCAACGTACCTCCAATAAGTCTCAGATTTCATTTCGGGGCATTTTTATTTTTTGGCTCTAAGGGTTTCTAGGGTTTCGCCAAAATTCTGCAAAAAATTCTGAATTGTATTTTTGAAAACTTCTTGAAGAAGATCCTCTTCATACAAGGGGTATCATGTTTATCAAGGCTTATTGTTGGCAGTCATAATCCCAACAAAACCTAAAAGTGCTAGCCTATCCTAGACATTAGTTTTTCTAGCCTAGTTAACAAGGGTTTGTGAAGATGAGAAAAATCATGATGGGAAGCAAGGTCAGTTCCAAGAAGACAATACCTCAAATAAATAAAGACATCAACATATCAACACTCTCAGGTATGGTTCCTATCAATGAAAATACTTGGCTTATTGATAGTGGCGCCTCTAGGCACATGAACGGTCTTAGAAATCATCTAACACATTTCGTTGAAAAAGAGACACATCTACATGTTGTTCTTGGAGATGATGCTAGATATAATGTGAGAGGAGTTGGAACTTCTACTTTCCAACTAGATTCAAATATGCAGTTTAAACTAGAAGAAGTATAAATGAGCCCGGAATGAAGAGAAACCTTGTATCTATTTCGGGCTTGGAAGACAAAGGTTACAAAATTACTTTCTCATAAGGAAGAGTTTTTTCTTGGCACAAAGACTGTCATGTAAGCTCTTCCGAAGTAATTGGTGTCTGAGAAAACAACTTGTATAGGTTGACCATCAAACCAGTTCAAGCCTTATTACATGACATTATCAGTTTGAGTGAGTTATGGCATAGAAGACTTTCTCTCATTCATTATAGAGATCTTCCATCTCTAGGGAAAATTGTAATAGGTCTACCATATATACAGATTCAACATAAAGGTGTTTGCAAAGGTTGTTCCCTTGGAAAAAATGTTAGAGGATCCTTTCCTAACAGTGACAATAGATCCAAGGAAATCTTGGACTTGATACATTTAGATGTATGTGGGACAATGACTGTTGCATGCTTAAATGGGTACTTATACTATGTACTCTTCATAGATGATCACACCAGGAAAACTTGGATTTACTTTCTGAAGAACAATTATGGAGTCCTTGCCAAGTTTCAAGAATTCAAATCTTAGGTTGAAAACCTGACCGGAAGAAAAATCAAAATATTAAGATCAGAAAATGGAGGAGAATACACCTCAAAAGAATTTAATAGTTTTTGTATTGAAGTAGCAATCAAGAGGGAGTTCACAGTTCCTTACAACCCTCAACAAAATGGGGTTGCTAAAAGGAAAAACAGAACTATCATTGAGGCAAATAAAGAAATGATACATGATCAGAGTCTACCTATGACTCTATGGGCATAAGCATGTATGAAAACAATGTATGTTCAAAATCGTAGTCCTCATCAGATCCTAAAGAACATTACTAGAAAAGAAGCATTCACCAAAGTGAAGCATGAGATCAGTCACTTCATAATATTTGGATGTCTAGTGTACCTTCATGTACCCAAAGAAAAGAGATCCAAACTAGAATCTTCAGGAAGAAAGGGTACATTTGTAGGATACAGTGAATCCTCAAAATAATATCGAATCTACATCCTAGGTTAGAGGCAAATTGAAGTAAGCAGAGATGTTAATTTTGAAGAAGTAGTAGCCTTCTAGAAATACATAGAATCTCAGATGGAAATTGATAGTGAAACAATACCTCCTCCTGCTTCAATATTTCAGAGGGAGACATATATTATTCAAGATGAGCCAAAAATTCCAGTTGATCCATTTTCTCCATCATATTTAGTTTCCCCAAGAAACATACCCAGAGACATCACAGTTGGACCTAAAATAACTTCTTGGGATCGACAAACTTTAGAAGAACCAGAATGGCATAAATCCCCACAAGGAGCAACCAGAGAAATCAAGAGACCAAAGAGATTATCAATCTACCTTTTATCCATGACCCACATTATTGACTCAGAGCCAACTTTTCATGGAGAAGATTCAGGTGAACAAGTATGGAAATATGCCATGTCTGAAGAATACTGATCCATATTAAAAAATGATGTATGGGATGTTATTCTAATACCAGAGGGAAAGTCCGTAGTGACTTCCAAATGGATTTACAAAATCAAACATGCTTCTTATGGAAGCATTGAAAAATACAAAGAAATGTTTGTGGCTAGAGGGTTTTCACAAATAGAGGGAGTCGACTATGACGAGACTTTTGCACCTATAGCTAGCTATACCTCCATACGATCTATCATTGCACTAGTTTATTCCATGGGTTGGAATCTACATCAGATGGATGTAAAGAAAACTTTTCTCAATGGTGAAATTGAGGAAGAAGTTTATATTGAGAAGCCAAAAGGTTTCGTTATACACAACAAAAATATCATGTAGGCAGGTTGAAGAAAGCCCTATATGGTCTAAAACAAGCACCATGTGCTTGGTAAGAGAAAATGGATGGTTTTCTGATGATTTTGGGCTTCAACAAAAGTACAGTTGATCTAAAATTGTATTATCACATTGATGGCAATGAGTGTCTTATTTTAGTTTTATATGTGGATGATATTTTCCTCACCGATTCAGAGAGACTCATTGTTGAATGCAAGAAATAATTGACTACCAAATTTCAAATGAAGGGTTTGGGCCTAATGCATTATTTCTTGGGACTAGAAGTATGGCAGAGAACAAATAAGATTTTCCTAAGTCAAGGAAAATATACTATGGAGATACTAAAAAAGTTCAGTATGACAGGATGAAAATCCATGCCTACTCCAATGGTAATGGATTTAAAGAAAATGAGTGACATTGATTCAGGAGACGTAGATCCACATTTATACTGACAACTGATTGGATATTTGATGTATCTGGTTAACACTAGAACAAACATTTTCTATGCAGTTAATGTTCTTAGCCAGTTTATGAGCCAACCAAAACATACACACTAGATAGCTGCAAAACACATATTGAGATACTTACAAGGCACAATTGGTTATGGCCTAAGATATGCAGCCAATGTGGACTTAAGATTGCAAGGATATGTCGATGTAGATTGGGTAGGAAGTGCAGTAGACAGAAAGAGCACCTCAGGTTGATGCTTCACCTTAGGATCAACCATGGTTTCCTGGTGTAGCAGAAAAAAAAGCTTTGTGGCTTTAAGCAAAGTAGAGGTGCAATACATTTCACAAAGTGTGGCAGTTCATGAAGTTGTATGGATTTGCAAAATTTTTACTGAATTGTTCGATCATGAGATGGATCCGACTATTATTCATTGTGACAACCAAAGCTGTGTAAATCTCTCCGAGAACCCAATTTTTCATGACATATCGAAACACATTGAAATCAAGTATCACTATATCAGAGACATGGTGCAGAGAAAGAAAATAGACATGAAGTATCTTTCTACTCATGGAAAAATTGCATATATCTTCACTAAACCACTTACCAAGACAAAGTTCGAGTATTTTTTGTGAAGGACTTGGCCTGGTGGAAAATCCCTCCCTATCTGAGAGGGAGTGTTGATGATTGCAACTATGTGAGACATTCTCTAGCTTACAAACCTATGAGATGTGGACCATTGTAGCTATGTGAGTCTTTATCTCACCTTAAAAACCTGATAGAAATCCTGTAAGAAGGGTGCATGCTTCCTTCTTGAGCCAGAGCTAGAACATAGAGATGACCTCCTCCATTTAGAGAGTTGAGAAGTACTCTGGGTGATTATCTAGTGGGAAAGGTGATATGTTGAGTTAGACGTGCATGTGGTTGAGCACAAGGTGAATGTGTGAAATACTAAAGTGTTGGGTGCATCGTCATTTGAATAGAAATGAAGATGATGTATTAGCCTCCTCTAAGTAGTAGAGTTGACGAGAAACCTCCAGATGATTCTCCTTTGTGATGCAGTGGGAAAGAAGATTTGTAGAGTGGGAGTGCCTGTGGACGAGCACAGGTGAACGTGTGAAGAATTGTTTCTTTTGTTTAATGCAGTGAGCCAGAGATATGACATCCATATGTATGTTTCCCTAGTGGAGGAGAACTAGTAGGTGTATCATATCCTTTGCTATATATTGTTCAAGAGTAAACCTACCTGTAACTGTAATTGTTATGTAAAGGGTACAGGTCGGCCCCACCTTAATGTTATTAGTAATAAATGTAAAAGATAATTAATATGGTTAATATTAATTATAATGTGACTTAGAGAGGTTGGCCCTATTTTTCTAATAAACAGTTTTTTTGATAGGACAAGTATAATATAATTAAAGGAATATTCCCCATTGTGGAATCATATCCTTCACACAAGTTTGGAAATTTCAGCAAGTAAATTTTCTTGGAAAAAGTGCGCACCTCTCTTGGGAGATAGTCTTCTAGGGTTTGATAACCCTATTGTGTGCTAATTCTTATTGGTGGTGAAGTTATTTATATTGAAGAATATATAAAAGGATTTGGCTGGGTTTTCTTCCCTTATTGAGAAGGGTTTCCCAGGATACTTCTTGTGTTCTTGTGCATGGTGTTTCTTCTTGTGATCTTGGTTGCTACAACATTCTTGTTTATGTTTAAGACAAATTCAAATTGAAATGAAATACATGATTAACCTAAGTTATTGAAAAATCAATAGGAATGCGATGCTTCCGGGAAAGGAATTGGAGCCGTCCTCATGCAAGATGGAAGGCCTTTGGCCTTCACTAGAAAACAACTTTCATAGCGACATTTGGGCCAATCCATTTATGAAAAGGAAATGTTATCTATTTTTCATGATGTGGATCTTTGGCATACTTATTTATTAGGTCAGTGATTCCAAATCAAAACGGATCATTAGAGTCTCAAGTGTTTCCCCAAATAGTGTATTTCATCCCGAGAGAAAAAATGGGTGACCAAGCTATTTGGCTATTGTTATGAGATCATTTACAAGAAGGGAAAGGAAAATGTAGTGGTCGATGATATTTCCTGGAAATATGAAGAAGATGGGTCCCTTTTCTCCCTCTCCTTCATTGTACTATATTGGCTCCAAGTTTCTCATCAGGAATGGTTGCAAGACCCAAAACTTTCTAGCGTGCTCCACCAATTTCAACACAATTCTTCAGTTTCTCCAGGGTACTCTTGAAAAAATGAAGATATTCAATACAAAGGTCATTTGTATTTATGCAAGAAATCACAACTTAAATCCAAATTGCTTTGTAAACTTCATTCCTCACCCACAGTCAGGCATTTAGGGTTTACCAAAACCTATGAACGGGTCAAATGTTCTTTTTTCTAGGATGGTATGAAAGAGGACGTCTTCATCTTTGTGGTGGAATGTGAGGTATGTCAATGCAACAAGGGAGAAACTGTGAAAGCTTCGAGAACACTCCAACCACTTATGATTCCCCCTGCTATTTGGTTATATATTTCTATGTATTTCATTGTAGGATTACCTAAATCGGGAAATAAGTCAGTCATCATGGTGGTCATATATCGTCTCTCCAAATATGCTCCATTTTTTTCTATTCAACACCCATTCACAACTGCCACAGTTGCTGAAATATTCATGAATAACATCTTCAAGCTTCATGGCATGCCTAATTATATTGTATCTGACAGAGACTGGGCTCAATGGTTACTCCTAGCTGAATGGTAGCACAACAAATCTTACCATACAATTACTCGCATGAATCCTTTTGAAGTAGTCTATGGAAAAAATCCCCCATCGGTTCTCTCATATATGCCAAGGTTTTCAAAGGTTCAGGAGGTTGAAAAGAACCTTATAGTTCGAGAGGCTATTCTTCATGCCCTAAAAGACAATTTGGTCATGGCTCAGAATCGCATGAAGCAACAAGCAAATAAAGTTCATTTTGAATGCCATTTTATTGAAGGGGACTAGGTGTTTCTTCGACTACAACCTTATAAGAAGATTTCACTCAAAGTTGAACACTATCAGAAAATTGTGCCCAAATTTTATGGTTCTTACACAATGCTCAAGTGTGTGGGATCGATGGACTATTAGTTAGCTCTACCTAGTCAGTCAAAGCTCCATCCTGTTTTTCATGTTTCGTACTTAAAGAAGGTGATTGGAACTAAGTGCCAAACTCAAACAAGTCTCCATGAGTTGGATGAAGAAGGTTCCACATGGTTGTAGCCATAAGTGCCAGTATTGGCCCAACAAGAGCGTCATCTCCATCAGCGCACCATCAAGGAAGTGTTAGTCCAATGGAAAGATACATCTCTAGAATATGCCACATGGGAGCTAGCCACCATTCTACAACAATTTCTTCATCTTAAGCCTTGAGGACAAGGTTTTTATTCAAGGGGGTGGGCATGTTAGGGACCTAACCTTCCTAACCCCTCACGTAGGTAGAATAATATAATTCCATGTAATAAAGGACAATATTAATAAGGCTTAGAAATAAGGAAGAATAAGTCAAATGTAAGAAGACCTAATATAAGCTTCAGCTTCTAGAAGGATCTTCCTCTAGATTGTTCTTTTGGATAGATATATTTAGTATAAATAGGAGTAGAAGGTATGAGAAATCTTGTCTTAGATATTATTGTAATAGAGCTCCTCTCTACTGAAGGTTTCCCCCTCGAAGGGGCAAGTGAACATTTCTATCATTAATCAAGGTGATCTTTCTGGTGTTATTCTTGTATTATTCTGGTATTGTTCTAGTTATATCATTGTTTTTTTTTCCATTTATAGCTAAAATATTTATCTTTTGCATACTATTTTATCTATGGAATACTACAAAATAATTAGTTCACCAGAACAACTGCACTTAGAAATCTTATATACAATTGACCCAAGCAGTTTTGAAGAAGCCAACGAGGATGAATTCTGGATAAAAGCCATGGATGAAGAGTTAGATTAGATAGAGAAGAATGACAATTGGGAATTGGTTCTAAGGACAAGGTACAAGAATGTGATCAGTACAAAGTGGGTCTTCATAAACAAATTGATAGGTTACTAGGAACAACGATAGATTGGTATGTAAAAGATACACTTAGGTTGAAGGTATAGACTTTGAAGAGAAGTTTCCCCCAGTTTCCAGAATGCAAGCAATCATATTGATCCTTGCTTATGTATTCTCCAAGAATATTAAATTTTATTATATGGACGTGAAATCATCCTTCCTAAATGGGGATCTATAAGAACAAGTCTACTTTGAGCAACCAAAAGGATTTCAATTGTCAGAGAATGAAAAATGTTTTTATGGGTTGAAGAAGGCCTTGTATGATCTCAAACAGGTCCCCAGAGCATGGTATTATAGTCTAGACAAATACTTACATAGGTAAGGGTTCATGAAAAGGAATACATAAAACAACCTCTACATCAAGGTAAATCAAGATAGTATTTGGTTAATTGAAGTTATGTTGATGACATTATATTTGGAAGTGATGATGACATGATGAGTCAGAAATTTTCAAAGGATATGCATAATGAGTTTGAAATGTCATTACTTGGAGAATTATCCTTATTTTTGGGTCTTCAGATATGTCAAAGCAACCAAGGAATTTTCATCTCTCAAACCAAGTATATCAGAGAAATGCTAAAGAGGTTCGGAATGGAAGATTGCAAACCAGTCAATAATCCTATGTAGACTAGTCGTAAGTTAAGTAAAGAAGATGATTCAAAGTCTACAGACCAAAGGAAGTACAGGTCAATGATTGTAATCTTAATTTATGTTACATTATCCAGACCAGATGTAATGCAGGAATTTGGACAGGTGCCACAATTTCAAGTAGCACCAAAGGAATCACATGTTCTAGTAGTAAAGAGAATATTAAGATATCTCAAGGGTAGATAAGTGTTTTCATTATGGTATCCAAAAGGAAAGGATCTATCACTTATTTCCCACATAGATTCAGATTGGGTAGGTTTCATTAATGACTAGAGAAGTACAAGTGGAGAAACGTTCTACTTGGGTGAGTGTTAATTGGTATCTTGGCTAAGCAAGAAACAATCATCAGTATCATTTTCTACATTTGAAGCAGAGTATATAGAAGAAAAAACATGTTGTGCACAGGTCCCATGGATGAAATAAGCATTGATAGATATACAGGTTGAGTGTGATGAGCCCATTCCAATATATTTTGATAACACAAGTGTCATTTGTATCTCAAAGAATCCAGTGATTCACTCCAAGATGAAGCACATTCCAATCAAGTTTAATTTTCTACAGGAAAAGGTTGCAGAGAAAAACATTTGAGTTGAGTATGTTGGGACCAAAGAGAAGATTGTAGACATCTTTAAAAAAATGTTTCTAGGGGAATATTTTGAGTATGTTCTCCATAAACTTGGCATAGTTTTTTCCTCGCATTGAATTTTTAATGTTATTCTTATATTTCTTAGATTTACACGAGGAAACACCATACAAAGGACAATTCATTTTTGTGGAGCAGTCTAAGGGAGAGTTCAATAAGGAGGAGTAGCCCCAGGGACAATTCACTCAGGGGGAGAAACCCCGATGGGAAGCTACCTTCACCATTGATGTCAAAGGGGGAGAGATGCATCAAATGCATGGACAAAGAGTTAGATGATTGGAGAGAGAGAACATAGGCATGCTTCTAGGGGGAATGATGGTCATAGGGGGAGCATGAATGATATGACTTCAATGTTTCATCATAGTGTTTCCATCAATGCCAAAGGGGGAAATTATTGATTAATTGGGTCGATTGGCGTTGTTTTAAACTCTTGGAGCAAGTCTGGTAGAAAATTCTAGTATCCCCAACAATGTAGTTAAGGAACTTGAGTTATTTTGAGGAATAATATAATGGAGATGAGTAAATTTGTAGGTGAGACTATTATATATGGATAATACATGTCTTGTTGTTTCTGGTGATATGTGGTACGTCACATAGTTCCTCACGGTTGAGGAGATATGTCTTCGTGAAGTTGGAGAACACTCCTGAGTTATCTAGAAGCCCCTAAAAGGTCAAAGAAGTCAATTTATTCTAGAAGCTCCTAGAAGAAGTTTACTAGTCAAAATGGTTGTAACTAGGAGTTAATAATTAGTTAAGTTGTTGAAAAAAGAAATAATTAAAAATAAATTAGTTGCAACTGGAAGTGGTGAGATTACTATTTGTGGATAAAGTGGTTGTAAGTGGAAAAAGTAGTTAGAAGTGGGTTATCCCTAAAATAAGGAAATTGGGTAAAACAGTTAGAAGATAACCCCTAGAGGAAGCTACTTATAGAGTATAAATAAGAGAGCAAGGGTATATTATTAGATTCTATTGAGCACATTGAATATCTATTATTTTGTGAAAGTTTTGTTGCAGGTACTCATTGATACATCTGAAGTTACGCAAGTTTGAGGTAGCAAAGGAAGGTTGACGGTGAAACTATCGGAGTTGCAGAATTTGAGAAAACCATAGTTTTTGAGGTGTATGCGAGATGGAGTGGAAGAAGGTTCATACGTATGCGGGATGTAGTGGAGGAAAGTGAGTACGTACGTGGGTTGTAGAAGTGGAAGCAATTTACATGTGAAAAAACTCATGAAAAATGAGTAGATGTTGGTGCCAGGTCCCTAGAGCCTGAAAGCAAGTTCCCAGGTCAACATTCTACATGTTCAAGTCAGCTACAAAAGTTATGGTATTGTTACATGTTTATTTTGATTCTTAGATTTTCTTATGATATGGTGAATTCTTGAGGCATTGTTGATATGGTTGGTAGTGTACTTGGATATGGTATATGTTGGTTAGTTGGCTTAGTGAGAAACAATTTTATGTATGGAACATATTTTATGATATAGATCTACATAAATACAGTGCCGGTATGTCTAGTATTTATCATTGGTAAATCTTGTTGGGTTGAGTGTTGAGGCATATATTGTATGTCTAGCATAATTATAATCCCTTTTCTCCAAATAATCGAAGTGTTATATCAATGTAGAATTATTATCCAATAATGAGCAATAATAAATGAACAATCACACACATACACAGTACACCAGTGTTTTACGTGGAAACCCAAATCGGGAGAAAACCACATAATGATTTATCTTACATGTCTTGAAGAATTACATTCATTGGAAGCACCAACTTCCTTTGTTTTCCAGCTGCAACTAGAAGGAGGCTCCAACCCCCTAGTTTCTCAGGCTACAACCCCCTATGTTCTCTGGAAACAACTGAAAGGTGGCTACAACCACCTGTCATTTCCCCATCCAACCGCCCTGAAGTAGAAGTAGGATGATGGAACCACTGTCACACTATCACTGTGATATATATCGTTGTAAACATGTACCAATAAACCTGAACCATGCATCAACCTGTACCTCAACCTGTAATCAACCTGTACCATAAACAAGTGCATCAACCATGCACCAACCTGTACCAAACAATCTGTAATCAACCTATACAATAAACAAGTGCAACCAACCATGTACCAAGTATGTACCAATCATGTGTCAAGTACACATCAAATATGACTCATCAATATGTACCAACATCATCAACCATACACCTCATGTATGTGCCAACTCATCAACTACTTGTCTCAACCATGTACCCAACTTGTACCTCAACCAAAATCCCTCATCATTTTCATCATCCAAATATGATTTGTAACTCTGTAATAGACCTGTTGTAAATGATCACATACCTGCAAATCTTCCTTAACTTTAACAACAAGAGACTAGCATTTTCATCAAACGTTTCTTTAGTCTCACAATACTAGTTTTGGATTAGTCAAAAACCCTAACTTGAAATAATAATAACTTTGTACCTATAATGAATAAATATATGAAACTGATACACGATTTTTTTCAATGTGTTTTATGCAATTCCTCTAGGTTTCACTACTTGGAACCTCTCAGAAAAGGAGTTATGGAAAAAATGGCACACCTTGTTGAATTTTGGCTTATTCTAAAGAGCGACCTTGTAGAGCATGCCTAGCACGAAATATTTGTTGAATTGATTTGAAATTGTTACACAGAATCTAGATACTGTAGTATAACCAACACATTTGGTCTTACTTAATTTGGATCTGTTATGAAAAAGTTATGATGTTTTTACCCGAAACACATTAGAAAGCATCATCAAAAGAATTTATCCTTCCTTGAATTCCGCCCTTCTTTTCTTCACTTTCCTCATAAATTTGGCTCATATATACTTTGGTTACCTCATATGCCTATAGGTATTCAATATTCTCAAGTGTGTCTTAAATGAGAGATCCTTGCCTCTTATTTATACTCTCCAAGTAGCTTCCTTAAAAACATCTTCTAGGTCACTTTGCCCACTTTCCTTTTTTTAGGGTTAACCCACTTCTAATTTCTCCATTAAGTTTATTATTGAATTAATTTTTTTTGTATTCAATTTGAATTATAGTACACTCATCACTTCACTTTATTATTTACATTTTAAAATATCTGAAACCACTTTGACTACTTTGACCTTTTGGGGCTTCTAGATGACATATGAGGGTCCTCCAACTTCGTAAGGCCATAACTCTCAAACCGTGAGTAGCTATGTGACGTTCCAGATACCACCAGAAATGGAATGACATGTACTATCCATATATAATAGTATTACCTGAAAATATATCAAAAATCATACCATTCTCCATCAAACAAACTTGGGTCCATTACCCAAACCTGGGTTCTCCAACTTCTCATGGCCATAACTCTCTAACCGTGAGGAGTTATGTGACGTTGAACATACCACCGGAAATGGAATGAAACAAACTATCCATATAGGATAGATTCAATGAAAAATTCACCGACGTTCATCTAATTATTCCACAAATAAGCATGGGTTCTCTAACCATGCTTATAGGATAACTCAATCCGCAAAGCGTCTTCTCGTGAGGGATTTCACCATAAGGGGACCACTTTGGAGTTCATCCATTTATACTTATTATCAACCATGAAAATATAATAACGATTCATCTTTACATAAAACAATCTTGGGTCCATTACCCAACATTTGTGCTATGGGGATTTCTTCAAGGATTGACATCAATGACAACCGACCTTAATCAACAATCTCCCCCTTTGGCTTTGATGGAAATACTCTGCTGCAATACTAAAATCATATCACTCATGCTCCCCTTGGAACCATGCCTCTGTCCTCTTCATATGATAAATCTCTCCTGCTTTTTCGTCAATTGCAAAGGTATCTTTCCATGCGGGGTTTCTCCCCCTGACTGAATTGTCATCTTATGGTGCTTCCTCATGTAAATCTAAGACAGATAAGACAAGAATTAAAAAAACATTCATTTTGGAGTAGAAACAACTCCAAGTCTCTGGCGAAGATATTCAAAGGATTCCCGTGGAAGTGGTTTTGTGAATATGTCTATCACTTGTTCTTTTTTTCTGACATATTTAACTTTGATGTTCTTTTCTGCAACCTGCTCCAATAGAAAGTGATAGTTTATTGGAATGTGCTTCGTCTTGGAGTGCATCACCGGGTTCTTCGATATACTGATGGCACTTGTATTATCACAATAGATTGGAATGGGATCATCATACTCAACCGGTATATCTGTCAGAGATTGTTTCATCCAAAGAACCTGTGTACAACATGATGTTGTTGCAATATACTTTGCCTCGGCTGTAGATAAAGATACTGATGATTTTTCCTTGCTTAGCCATGATACTAAGCAATCACCCAAGTAGAACGTTGCTCCACTGGTGCTTCGTCGGTCATCAATAAAACCTGCCCAATCTGCATTTGTGTAGGAAATAAGTGATAGATCCTTTCCTTTTGGATACCATAATCCAAACTCTTATGTTCCTTTGAGATATCTGAAAATCCTCTTCACTGCTAACACATGTGATTCCTTTGCTGCTTCTTAAAATCATGCCACTTGTCCAACTTCCTTCATTACATCTAGTCTGGATGTTGTCGCATATAGTAGGTTGCCAATCATTGACTTGTATTTCCTCTGATCTGTAGACTTTGAATCATCATATTTTCTCAACTTTCAACTGGTTTTCAATCTTCCATTCCGAACCTCTTTAGCATTTCTAGATATACTTGGTTTGAGAAATAAAGATTCCTTGGTTTCTTTGACGTATCTGAAGTCCCAAAAATAAGGATAGTTGTTAAGCCCTAATATTGGCTCATTACCCCTTAATTGGGGCATATTACATTAGTAATGTTATTTTATTTATGTTGGCTTTATTCCATTAGTTGTAATTATACCTCCTAGTCTCCTATATATACCAAAGACACATTTTCATTTGGAATCGTCTTGTACTTGAAAATTTAAGTGGGGAAAAAGGAGGTTTCCTGATGCAGGAGCATCTCTCCACGTTAGCCAGCCAACCAACCAGCCGTGTCAAGGGCGTGCATTCAAGATGAAGAGAGGCACATCCCTCATCTTCTATTTTGTAATTGAATGTAATTTAATGTCTAGGCTGTTGAGCCATAGAGCCGTGCCTTTGTGAAGGCTGTAGATAAGATCGACTTTAATGTTTGTAAGGCTGAGATCTAGATCCAGATGCTGGACTAGACAGCCCATTCAATGTAATTGAATAGGGTAGGTAGATTGGAGGGAAGAGCTCGAAGAGCCCCCTCATGTAAAAAGATGAATTGTATCTCATTTTGAGTAGAGATGAGTAGAGTGGTTGTAAGATGAGAGCCAAAGAGAGCTCGAGAACACCCTTGTAAAAACAGGCATTCGCCATTTTAATATAAACAGAAGCAGTTTTTCTTGCATGAATTCTGTATTATGTGGATGTCTGTGAGTGTTCTCTATATGCTATAGATGTATGCTGTTATCGTGCATTTGCAGGGGTGTGTTTGATTTCAAGTGAAGGTCTTTGAGGTTTCATGCCATGAGGGCATGACAGAGTATTGCGGTCTCTGAATACCAGTGCACTGAAGCACTTCTGAATTCTGCGGGTTCAGACAAAGACGTGCTGCAGCATAAGAACTGAAGTCAACAACTCAGGAGAAGACCTCAAGGTTGCTGAATACCTTGGAGGCAAGGCTGTGTAGGAAAGACACAGTTGCAGACAGAATTCTGCTGTGGATTCTAAGAGCTTTGCCAAGTGGGCATTGAGCATATGCACAGTGGTGCATTTGGAAGAACTCTGCTGTGAGTTCTTAAGGAAGAACCAGAATCACTGAGGGTTTTGAGAGCTCTTCCAGGTGGGCATTGAGTAGGTGCAAGGAGTGCATGAAGGAAGGACTCTGTTGTGAGTTAAGATAGAAGCCAGAATCACTGGGGACTCTGAAGCTCTATCAAGTGGACATTGAGCAGGTGCATAGGTGCACAGAGGAAGACGGAACTGTTGGAAGTTCTGTGAGAAGAAACTCTGCCAGGTGGGCATTGAGTAAGTGTGCAGGGAGGCACAAAAGAAGAGAACTCTTTGAGTTCAAAAGTTGAAGGAGGAATCCACTAAGGGATCTTCATAGAGTTGCTGAACACCCTACAGACTCAGCAAGAGGTTGCTTGAGCAGAGGGATAGTCAGGAGGGCATCCATATTTCTCCATCCGCAGGAGAAGAAAGAAGGATAAAATCCCTTAGGGGTGTGAGTGTTTGACAAGATCAGGAGATATAACACTTGGTATGCGTGAAGACTCTGCAGAGGCACAGAAGTCAAAGAATCCCTTGGGGATTCGAGGATAAGCTCAGGGGGAGTGGTTCTTTCAGCGCATGGAGTTATAGCTGCAAGGAACGCAGAGGTCGAAGAACTCTTTGGAGAGTTCAGAGTTCTCCAAGTTCAGGAGGAACAATGTCATGGTGAACGCAGGCGAGGCTTAAAGGTTGAGAGCTTGCAGGGAGGAATTAGACAAAGGTCGAGGCCTTTGGAAACTTGGAAATCCTTCCAAGCAAGAGAAGGAAAGCGCCAAGAGCTCGGGAGGAGAAACATCGGCCATTGCATCAAACGATAGAATCTGGACCATTGGTTTTCACGTCCAGGAAGCAGCAAGAGGAGCGCAGAGGAAGGAACGATCTGCACCGTCAGATCTAGAGCAAAGAACCCGTCAGCCATCGGATTAGGTAAAGATGCTCAGAGTTTATCCTCTGGAGTAAGCGCATAGGAAGAACGGATCTGGACTGTTGGATCTTGATCTAGAGACCCGACATCCGTCGGATCTACAGAGAGTTGCGAGGGAGTTAACCTTGTGAACAGGAGGAGAAAAGTCCCGAGGAAAGTCCCGACACATATCGAGATATCGAGGCGTCGGGAATCGGCATATCGACATTCCCGTGGACAGGAGATTGGGTAAGTCCACCCTGAAAACACCGACATGAATCTAGACCATCCGTTTGAGAGAGGACGCATGTCACGTGATCATCCATTTCGGAGATCCGGGCACTAGACATCGGGATATTGGCGCTCAGGAAATTGGAGTTCTCGAGGTCGAAAGAGCCGGGACATCGGAAGTCACGAAATCGCGAGAGGCAATCAGGACTGTCCATATTGAAGGGACACGTGGCAGCGATCGAATCCTTCGGGAAAGGTCCCGATAGGAGACCCACATCGGGAAATCGCGGATCGAGATATCGGGAATCCCGTGGACATGGGGTTTATGCATTTCGACATTGCGATGTCCGAAACCCCGATAGGAGGCAAGACTGTGGTCTTGTGGGATAGTGGTCATATGGGCCAAGAGCTTAGCCAGGAGGGCTAACGTGTAAAGTGCCGTATCGGCAGATCGGTGATCGAGAGATTGTTAGGATAGAGGTTCGTGACATCGAGGATCGCGAAACCCTGAATCCCAACAGGATATATGACTGTGGTGGTATGAGAGATGGTCGCGTGGACCAGGGCATAGCCAGGAGGGGCTAAGGCCAAAGTGCATCGGTGAATCAGAGATCGGGAGTTGGAGAGGACAGAGACTCTCGACAACGGGGATTACGAAACCCCGAAACTCGAAATTGTCATCGGGGAAAGAGCGCGGTCATGTGCAGAAAGCCGTGCAGGTGAAGAAAGGACTTGTGGATCGTAATTTCAACAGGGATTCCAATCGGGAATCTAAAGAGATGCTTTGTCTTAGAAGGTAAATTTGAACGGTCCTTTAGACCGGGAGGTCAGGCGCAGAGACCCTGCGGGGTATGTAGGAGCGTCGTGCCATCAAGTGGTATCGGAGCTGGATCAACAGATGCAGCTGACAGAGGAGGAAGATATGAGGGATCTTCTAATGATTGGGGGAATTCAGATATTCCTACCTAGCGCCCAAGAAGAGGCAGAAGTCTATGTTGCGGATGGTGCGACAACAACAATAGAGGAACAGTCAGCTGTGACTGTCAGGAAAGAAGGATTGGAGTAGACTTTGGAAGCTGCCCAAGCAGGAGAGGGAAATGAGCATTCTGAGGAATGGCTCACTATTTTCAGCTGGGAGACTAAAAAGACTGCAACATGGGAGTTTGCAGAAGATGAAAAAGAAGAAGAGACAAACAACACTAGTTTGGCTGATTTGTATGAGGAAATTGAATCCCTGGAGATAAGGGTGAAAGTGCAGAGCGTGCACATCCAACGGGTGAAGTTGGAAGTTGATGAAGGAGGCATGGGAGATCACAGTGATCTGCCCATGTGCCAATTTTTTTTTTAGCTAAGGAGACTGCAAAAACAGAGCCAGCCACTGGAGCAGCTGGACCAGGTGATAGAAGATATTAGAAGGCTGATGGTAGAGTCAGCAGAAACTGCCAGCGAGGAGCAGTTGAGCAGAGGAGAAGCAGTAGCGCAGCAACAACAACAGTAGAATGGAGTAGATGGAAAACTCTAGAGGATGGTTTGGGATCCAAGAGGATTTCCAACAGCTTAGAGGGAAAGCTCATGAGAAAGAGCTCATGAATTTTGCAGCTGAGGAGTATGATGCAGGAGCATCTCTCCATGTCAGCCAGCCAGCCAGCTAGCCGTGTCAAGCGCGTGCATTCAAGATGAAGAGAGGCGCAACCCTCATCTTCTATTTTGTAATTGAATGTAATTTAATGTCTAAGCTATTGAGCCATAGAGCCGTGCCTTTGTGCAGGCTGTAGATAAGATCGGCTTTAATGTTTGTAAGGCTGAGATCTAGATCCAGATGCTGGACTAGACAACCCATTCAACGTAATTGAATAGGGTAGGTAGATTGGAGGGAAGAGCTCGAAGAGCCCCCTCATGTAAAAAGATGAATTGTATCTCATTTTGAGTAGAGCTGAGTAGAGTGGTTGTAAGATGAGAGCCAGAGAGAGCTCAAGAACACCCTTGTAAAAATAGGCATTTGCCATTTTAATATAAACAAAAGCAGTTTTTCCTGCATGAATTCTGTATTATGTGGATGTCTGTGAGTGTTCTCTATATGCTGTAGATGTATGCTATTATCGTGCATTTGCAGGGGTGTGTTTGATTTCAGGTGAAGGTCTTTGAGGTTTCATGCCATGAGGGCGTGACAGAGTACTACGGTCTATGAATACCAGTGCACTAAAGCACTTCTGAATTCTGTGGGTTCAGACAAAGATGTGCTGCGGCACAAGAACTGAAGTCAACAACTCAGGAGAAGACCTTAAGGTCGCTGAATACCTTGGAGGCAAGGCTGTGTATGAGAGACATAGTTGCAGATAGAATTCTGCTGTGGATTCTAAGAGCTCTGCCAAGTGGGCATTGAGCATATGCACAGTGGTGCATTTGGAAGAACTCTGCTGTGAGTTCTTAAGGAAGAACTAGAATCACTGAGGATTCTGAGAGCTCTGCCAGGTGGGCATTGAGCAGGTGCAAGGAGTGCATGAAGGAAGGACTCTGTTGTGAGTTAAGATAGAAGCCAGAATCACTGGGGACTCTGAAGCTCTGTCAAGTGGACATTGAGCAGGTGCATAGGTGCACAGAGGAAGACGAAACTGTTGGAAGTTCTGTGAGAAGAAACTCTACCAGGTGGGCATTGAGTAAGTGTGTAGGCAGGCACAAGAGAAGAGAACTCTTTGAGTTCAGGAGTTGAAGGAGGAATCCACTGAGGGATCTTCATAGGGTTGTTGAACACCCTGCAGACTCAGCAAGAGGTTGCTTGAGCAGAGTGATAGCCAGGAGGGCATCCATATTTCTCCATCTGTAGGAGAAGAAAGAAGGATAAAATCCCTTAGGGGTCTGAGTGTTTGACAAGCTCGGGAGATATAGCACTTGGTATGCGTGAAGACTCTGCAGAGGCACAGAAGTCAAGAATCCTTTGGGGATTCGAGGATAATCTTAGGAGGAGTGGTGCTTTCAGCACACGGAGTTATAGCTGCAAGGAACGCAGAGGTCGAAGAACTCTTTGGAGAGTTCAGAGTTCTCCAAGTTCAGGAGGAACAACGTCGTGGTGAACACAGGCAAGGCTTAAAGGTTGAGAGCTCGCAGGGAGGAACTAGACAAAGGTCGAGGCCTTTGGAAACTTGGAAATCCTTCCAAGCAAGAGAAGGAAAGCGCCAAGATCTCGAGAGGAGCAGCATCGGCCATTGGATCAGCCGATAGAATCTGGACCGATGGTTTTCACGTCTAGGAAGCAGCAGGAGGAGCGCAGAGGAAGGAACGATCTGCACCGTCAGATCTAGAGCAAAGAACCCATCAGCCATCGGATCAGGTAAAAATGCTTGGAGTTTAGGCTCTGGAGTAAGCGCATAGGAAGAACATATCTGGACCATTGGATCTTGATCCAGAGACCCGATAGCCGTCGGATCTGTAGAGAGTTGCGAGGGAGTTAACGTCGTGAACATGAGGAGAAAAGTCCCGAGGAAAGTACCGACACCTATCGGGATATCGAGGCGTCGGGAATCAGCATATCGACATTCCCATGGACAGGAGATCGGGTAAGTCCACCCTGAAAACCCCGACATGAATCTGGACCGTCCGTCTGAGAGAGGATGCGTGTCACGCGATCATCCATTTCGGAGATCCATTCACTAGACATCGAGATATTGGCGCTCAGGAAATCAGAGTTCTCGAGGTCGAAAGAGTCGAGACATCGGAAGTCGTGAAATCGCGAGAGGCGATCAGGACCATCCATCTTGAAGGGACGTGTGGCAGCGATCGAAGCCTTTGGGAAGGGTCCCGATAGGAGAGCCACATTGGGAAATCGCGGATCAGGATATCGCGAATCCCGTGGACACGGGGTTTATGCATTTCGGCATTGCGATGTCCGGAACCCTAATAGGAGGCAAGACCGTGGTCTTGTGGGATAGTGGTCATATGGGCCAACAGCTTAGCCAGGAGGGCTAACGTGTAAAGTGCCGTATCGACAGATCGGTGATCGGGAGATTGTGAGGACAGAGGTTCATGACATCGAGGATCGTGAAACCCCAAATCCCGATAGGATATATGACTATGGTGGTATGAGAGATGGTCGCGTGGACTAGGGCATAGCCAGGAGGGTCTAAGGCCAAAGTGCATCGGTGAATTAGAGATTAGGAGTTGGAGAGGACAAAGACTCTCGACAATGGAGATTACAAAACCCCGAAACCCGAAATTGTCATCGGGGAAAGAGCGCGGTCATGTGCAGAAAGCCGTGCGGGTGAAGAAAGGACCTGTGGATCGTGGTTTCAACAGGGATTCCAATCAGGAATCTAAAGAGCCACTTTGGCTCAGAAGGTAAATTTGAACGATCCTTTAGACCGGGAGGTCAGGCGCAGAGACCCTGCGGGGTATGTAGGAGTGTTGCGCCATCAAGTGGTATCAGAGTTGGATCAACAGATGCATTTGACAGAGGAGGAAGATATGAGGGATCTTCTAATGATTGGGGGAATTCAAATATTCCTACCATGCACCCAGGGAGAGGCAGAAGTCTGTGTTGCGGATGGTGCGGCAACAACAACAGAGGAACAGTAAGCTGTGACTGTCAGGAAAGAAGGATTGGAGCAGATTTTGGAAGCTGCCCAAGCAGGAGAGGGAAACGAGCATTCTGAGGAATGGCTCACTATTTTTAGCCGGGAGACTGAAAAGTCTGCAACATGGGAGTTTGCAGAAGCTGAAAAAGAAGAAGAGACAGACAACACTAGTTTGGCTGATCTGTATGAGGAAATTGAAGCCCTGGAGAGAAGGGTGAAAGTGCAGAGTGTGCACATCCAATAGGTGAAGTTGGAAGTTGATGAAGGAGGCATGGGAGATCACAGTGATTTTCCCATGTGACAAAATTTTTTGCAGCTAAGGAGACTGCAAAAATAGAGCCATCCACTGGAGCAGCTGGACCAGGTGATAGAAGATATCAGAAGGCTGATGGTAGAGTCAGCAGAAACTGCCAGCAAGGAGCAGCTGAGCAGAGGAGAAGCAGCAGCGCAGCAGCAACAACAACAAAATGGAGCAGATGAACAGCTCCAGAGGATGGTTTGGGATACAAGAGGATTTCCAACAACTTAGAGGGAAAGATCATGAGTAGGAGCTCATGAATTTTGCAGCTGAGGAGTATGATGCAGGAGAATCTCTCCACGTCATCCAGCCAGCCAGCCAGCCGTGTCAAGTGCGTGCATTCAAGATGAAGAGAGGCGCAACCCTCATCTTCTATTTTGTAATTGAATGTAATTTAATGTCTAGGCTGTTGAGCCATAGAGCCATGCCTTTGTGCAGACTGTAGATAAGATCGACTTTAATGTTTGTAAGGCTGAGATCTAGATCCAGATGCTGGACTAGACAGCCCATTCAATGTAATTGAATAGGGTAGGTAGATTGGAGGGAAGAGCTCGAAGAGCCCCCTCATGTAAAAAGATGAAT
>ML788768.1:817842-843872 GCA_009831015.1 Picea engelmannii | reverse complement strand
ATGACTTATATCTAATAATGGGGGTTGAGATTATTGGCTTTTACCTTATGATAAAGTCTTCGTCGGTTAATGATAATTAATGGAGCACTTGGGCTTGATTGATGTCTTCGGGTCTCAATAGTGGTTGGTCGATCTGAGTCCTCATGACCTGCGTCTCCCGTAGAGGTCATGATTGTCCCTGATTTGATAGTACTTGGTGGTATTGTATTGCATAGTCTGTTCCTGTCGGGCGGGATATAGATGCCTCTTGTAGCTTAGTATTTATGTCTGTGTGTAAATCCGGTGGAAGGAATCCCATGCCGTATCAAGAGTCTTGGGCTGTTTAAAGGCACAGTTCCACTCTTGCGACACACTCTGAGCCGTATCAGTAGTCTCGGGCTGTTTAAAGGCACAGTTTCCACTACTGCGACTCTACTGTTGGATTCTTTCATTCTGCAACAGTACTGTACCTAACCCCTGGTGTCTGTTTCTGCTTACAGCTGCTAGTTGCACGCCTTATGTCCAGGGGCGTTCTTTTTTTTCTTGTTGTCCCTGTGATATGTCGGGTCATTTTGATTGTGTTCATCTTACTTGCGTCTTGTTGGTTCGAGTGGTGACGTAGAGTCGAGGGGGTTGTTTCTTCTACACGCGCGCACACACTTAAACAAACAAAAAAAAAAATTTGCACCTGTTTGCGGAGTTGTTGTCGTGACGAGGAGGGTCGTTACATTCTTCAAACATCATATGATAAAGTCTAATTTTTTTTGATTCCCATACAATTTGTGAATAAATTTGCTAAGTGTTACTTCTCTAAGGTAGACAACTATAAAGTTCAATCGTAAATAAGAAGGGATGGGATATCCAAGGGCCTTCTTGAGTATCCAACAACGAACTAAGGAGTGAGGGAACTCCATCCACAACATACGCTCAAGGTAGAATGAAAATTTTCTCAAATACATTCTTCCTTGAGGGGGGGTTTAAGAACCATTTAAACAGAGGTTTCCCAATTGTGGGAAGTGAACATGTGAGGGTAGAGGATCTTCTATATTTTCTTAGACTCCAATAAAGGAATTCAGATGGTTAATCCACATACAACCACTACTCGACCACAGTCATCACTCAACACTTACACAATGATGAGAAAAGGATATCTTACAAGGCGCAACCCAACTGCATTCATAATTTAACTGTTTGTTCAAATTTTTGAAGATTCAAGACATAAAAAATTTAATATAATTTTTTAGGCTATCAGGGTTCAGAGATCGCGCCAACTAGTAGTGTGTTGGGAACAAGTTAGTTAGGACCCAAGGGAGAATCCACAGTAGCGCTCTCACCATGAGATATCATCATGGAAGGTAAATCTAAGACTATGCTAACATTTGACATTAAGGATAGAGTCCAACAATGAATCACCTTCTTAGGGATTCAAGGCAGCGATCGCATCTTCCCTAACCAGGGATAGAAATTTAGGTTTAACACCAAGGGATAGGGAAACATGCTACCAATGCCCAAGTCTCCCAATCTAAAGGTCAATAAAAGGGGAGAGCATGCAAAACAACAATAAAAATGTGGGGCAGAACCCGACTCTTTTAAAACGCGCAGGTCATCCAAAACTTATGTGGAGGGTGTCAGTCTTCCTTGCCAAGGTTATCGAGTATCCTGAGGCTAGTGATGAGGATGAAATATCCAAAGACCAAAAGAATCAAGACCAACATTTAGAAAAATATTCTACCCAATTACCATTTCGACCGACGAAGCAAATTAAAATCTTAACACTAAAATTCCACAACGCTTGTAAACAGAGTTTTAAACTTCGGAATTTAACTCAAATTCTAATTTCATGGGTTATTTGTTTCTTCAATATCTTGGCCAAGAACCACACAACAATACCACATTCTTCTAGACATACCATACAAGAAATATTTCGTTGTGACAACCCATTCTACGAATATTAATTTTGAGTTTAACATTTGATATGCCATTCAATGGCTGCAACAAGTAAAATAAAAATGGATTAGAAATAAGGAGAGCTAACACGAAATTTCCAATACTTAGTTAGAAATTTGGATGGCATTCCACTCCAAAAAATTTCTTTATTGTACAAAATCCATCAAGGAATTGCCCAATCCATTTCTGAAATGAATTACAGTTTACGAAAAATATTCTAGGGAACTTATATATGTAAAATTAGCTTATTGAAGTTACAAAACCCAATAAAAATACCATATCTGAAGCCGACGAAGATGAAGGTTTTCCCCAGCAATGGCGCTCCCTCCGACCTCCCGCTTGCTAATCCTTGATAATTTACCGGTACCTCCCAATCAACGATAGGGGTACTCTTCTCCCCCCTTAGCCCCTCGAGCCACAAAGGGGCCACACACACAAAACCAAAATCCTCTAGCTCCCATCCTTCCTCGCAAGGTAGACCCACCACTCTCTCTCAAGCTGGGTATCCCAAATCTCACAAGTAAAACCAATCAAAAATCCTGCAACATAACATTACCCATAATGAGTGTGATCCATTTTTCCCTCTAGACCATTTGATTTATAGGAGTTTCCTTAATGACACATCCCCACTTGCACAATTAATTCACTTTTTAATTAGATAAATTATAATTATTCCCCCTTAAACTTGTCACCCCTTCCCCCAAGTTGAACAAGAAATTGCACATTTTATTTAATTAAAGTCAATTTCCACTAATCTTCCTAAAAGTGTTCCTTAATTCACTCCTAGTTGTCTCTTTATTACCCAATTTCCCATTAAATGACTGGTGCCTTACTAAATCTGAGTTGAGTTAAAATAGGAGTCTTCTCCGAGTTAGACTAGTGTTAACTAGACTCTAGATACCACTCTATGTGTACACATATTCTTTCATGCTTTATTCCTTTCTTATCTTAATTTTCTAATTTGGTATTTTCTTGCACACATGTGTATTATATTAATTCTTTAGACTTAATTCTTTTTCTTAATTTTTTAAATTGATTTACCTCATTCCCCTTTTTATTTAATTTATAATTTAGTTTTCGTCTTCTTACCAACTTAGAGTTAGGCTTAATTTTTGGAATAGGCTTAGACTATCATTTGGGGATTTATAGTAATCATTTCAATCCTTAACTAATTAATTAAATCTGGCAATGCTTAAAGTTTTTACAAGGTTTAATTATTCTCCCAAGGTTATCTAGGCCACCTAGATTCATTGACCAAAGTGTTACTTCTGCGACGTGCCCTTCAAGACGCACTTCGTGCTCCAAGGGTGTCACTCGCCTTTGACTGGTTTTGGTAGTTGTCCAACCCTTGGAGTCAACACTCCATTCAGGCAACCTTGTGAGAGACTACGAGCCTCTAAGGTATAAGGACCCTACCTTATTACGCACCCCTTATAAATCTTCATGAGAGATTGTCTCAGTCTACCCTCACGACATCGTGGACCTCTCGAACTAGGTAATCATTAACCTACAATTCTAGCCACAGAGAGAGTTCTAGTAGGTTTTGACAGGGATGTTGCCACACCTCTCCCTCAATATATGGTCTATGTGCATGGCCCCTTTACTCCTTATGTGACTCTGATTAGCAAGCATCCGTCATCCTGCATTCATCAACGAAACATTGTTAATGATTCATATACAAAATCATACAATAATCAATCATATGTCATATATGCATAAATGAAATAATCAAACCAATACAATCCACTCCCTGACTCAATCTAGAGTCCAAGGAGGTCCATTGATTCCCTCATCATCCACAATCCATCAAGTGTCCTGCACACTCAAGGAAACTCGTCAATAACATCTGTCAATATGCATATAACAAATAACATAAAAATCATAATCCATCAAGATCATCATAAGAATCCATAAGATAAACAAATAACCATGTACTATAATCGGATCACTTGCACGCACATGTCCTCAAAGAATAAGTAAATAACATGTGATTGCAAGAACAGGATGTTACATACACCCCCTCTTGTTTTAAACTTCATCCCAAAGTTGTATAGTATATAAAATGTAGTAATACAAGTATATGACAATATCTATATGTTAATCTATCAAACAAGTAAGGAAATAAATGGCGCATATCATATGTTTCCTCCCAATTAGCCTAGTGTGGACTATAATTGTCCCACTAGACCTTGACCTAATTGATTGTTCGACGTCATAGTTGTCGTATGCGATGGTCCAGAATGCGGATTGGTTCCAGCGTGAGTGCACCCTTGTCCGAAACCTACAAAGAAATCATGTCAATCACATGTGTAGGATCATTAACATAATGTCTCAAAACAGATACATGAAAAAAATCGAGCATATGCGTCAAAGAATCAGGAAAGGCTAGTCGATAATCCATGGGTCCTTTCTTTTTCACAACTTTGAAAGGTCCCACAAACCTAGGAGAGATTTAGCACCCCTTCCAAACTTAATCGAACTCTTGTGTGGTTTCACCCGTAAGAATAATTGGTTGCCAACTTCATAATTGTGGTCAACACGATGCACATCAACATAACTCTTCTTCCAATATTGTGCTTCTTTTATCCTTTGTCTTATCATTTTCATTTGTTCTTCCATTTCTTGGATCACTTCTGGTCCTACCAGGAACCTATCCTCAAGTCAATCCCAACTCAATGGCGTCTGACATGGTCGCTCGTAAAGAAACTCAAACGGTGCCATATTAATGGTACTTTGATATCTATTATTGTACACAAACTCTACCAATGGTAAGAACTCTTCCCAATGCTTTTTTTGGTCCATCACATACATACGCAACATATCTTCCAAAATTTGGTTCATTATTTCTATATGCCCGTTTGTCTCAGGGTGATATGATGTACTAAAGTTCAATTGTGTCCCCAAGGCCTCTTGGAAACTGGTTCAAAAACGTCCTGTAAACATCGATCCTCTATCAGATATGATCCTTTTTTCGCATGCCATGTAACCTCATAATCTCACTGATATAAAATCTAGCAATGCTTGGCGCCTAATACTTCATACACACAGGGATAAAATGTGCACTCTTCTTCAGAGTGTCAACTACCACCAAAATCGAGTCGTGCCTCCTTGTTGTCAACGACAATCCAACAACAAAGTCAATCAAAGTGACCTCCCATTTTGATTCTGGAATAACGTCTGGATGTAGTAATCATGTCAGATGTCTATGTTCAGCCTTCACTTGCTGACATTATAGACATCTATCCATGTAGCTAACTATGTCCACCTTCATTCCTTTCTAGAAGAATAAGGGCTTAAGGTCTTCCCTCATCTTCTTGACTCCTGGATGAGCCATGTACATTTCTCTATGAGCTTCTCTTAAGATCAAACTTCTCAATTTTTCATTAGGTGGTATATAAATCTAGCTATTATACCTCATCAATCAGTCATTGTCCAATGTATAACCTTCAAACCTTGGTAATGTCACGGTGTCTTGTCCGATATTTTCCCTAACCTATTTATACCAGTCATCGTGGAAACGTATAGTTAGAATATTTTCATGAATATTTGTCTGAAGAGGTATCACCGAAAATATGCATGGTCTCCGACTCAATGCCTCTTCCACTCTGTTCATTGTTCCTTTTATGTAAAAAATTTCAAAATCATATTCGCTAAGCAGTTCTTACCAATTCCTTTGTCACCCATTCAATCTAGTCTACGTAAATATGTGCTGCAATCCACAGTGATCTGTTTTTAGTTCGAATTTCCATCCAATCAGATAGTCTCTCCACAATCTCAAGGAATACAAAATTGCCAATAAATCCAAATCACGTGTTGTGTAGTTCTCCTCATGCTTTCTTAAATTCCTTGAGATGTAAGTGATGACTCGACCATCTTGCATCAAGACTCTGCCTAATCCTTCCTTGGATGTGTTTGTGCATACAAAGAATTCATTGTCCATGTCAGGGAATTTTAGTATCGGTGTTGCCATCAATAGGCCCTTGAGCCTTTGAAATTATTGTGTGCACTTTTTGGTCCATACAAACTTCTTGTTTTTCTTCTGCAATTTCATGATCACATTTTCTATCTTCGAAAAACCTTCGACAAACTGTCGCTAATATCATGCTAAACCCATAAAGTTGTGTACTTCCGGTACATTTTTCGACACAGGAAATTCCATAATATCCTCTACCTTCATTGGATCCACAACGATGCCTTCATTGGAGATAGAATTCCCTATGTAATGAATCCTCGATTGGTAAAAAGAGAATTTCGACAGTTTCCCGTATAATTTGTTTTCTCGTAAACACTATAGTACCAAGCATAAATGTTCTTCATTTTCTTCCATCATATGAGAATATATTAGTATGTCATCAATGAATACTTGAACAAACTTGTCCAAGTATTCGTGAAATACCCCATTCATAAAGCTCATGAATACTCACTAGGGTTTTGTCAGTCCAAACAGTAAAATGGTAAACTCGTAGTGTCTGAACCTCGTCTTGAATGTGGTATTAGGAATATATTCCTCTTTAATTCGTAACTGGTGATAACCTGATCTCAAGTCGATCTTTGAAAACACCATCGTGCCTTTCATTTGGTCAAACAAATCGTCTATTCTTGGCAACAGATACTGGTTCTTGATCGTTGCCTTGTTCAATTGACGATAGTCAATACAGAGTCTCCACGATCCATCCTTCTTTCTTATGAAAATAATAGGCGCACCCAAAGGTGACACACTTGGACATATAAGTCCTAGGTCCAACAACTCCTTCAGTTTCATTTTCAACTCCTGTAACTCAGGTTTCGACATATGATAAGGCATTCTTGCTATAAGTTCAGTTCCAGGTTTCAAGTCGATTATAAAGTCCAACTCTCTTTCAGGAGGAAAACCTGGTAAATCTTCTGGGAACATGTCAACAAACTCTCATACTACCGTAAGGTTTTCTAATCCTTTTGCCTTGCCCTTATCATTTAGCACTAATATTGCATGTAACTTACATCCTTTGTGCAAGATCTTATGTAGTTGTAGGGAATAAATGAACCTCAAGGACACTCCCTGGTTTCTTCCCACGATCACTCTTCTCTTCCCCACATCATTGGTCAAACTTAATCATCTCGTCTTACAATTGAGTATTGCATCATGCGATTCCAACTAGTCCATATCGATCACTATGTCGTAAGATCCTAATATCATGACATATAGGGTGTCCTTCGTTACGAAATATCCCAGGTTAATGATACAATCTGTAACCCTTCCTCCAACCTTCTGTTTTCCACCCAAATCCATTTCTATGTATCTAAACTCATCCTGTTCGACTACCTTTACCTTAATTATTTTCAGTGTTGCACTAGAAATAAAGCTCTATGTAGCACCGAGATCTATCAAAATACTAAAAGTTTGGTCGGTGATGGTACCTGAATTTTCAAGCACAGTAGATTAGTGTTCGGCTTGGCAGTTATTCACCGTTGTGTGAATCGTGTGGGCCTTGCCCAAATATACAACTGTAGTGTGTCCTTTTGATTCGGCCACTCTAGCCTTCTCAACTAGACAATCTCCCTAGTAATGTGACTCTCCACATGTCCAACACCTGGTCCTCGGTCCAGTACTCCTGGTCCTAGAAGTAGAAGTTGTTGGCCTACCATCCTGAGCTCCTGATCTGTTCTATTGAACAGGCCTAAAATGTTGCTATTGCGGGTGTCGTTGTTTTTGATGCGGTGGTCCTCTGTAGGGAGTCCTCTACTGAGGAGTTGATCATCGAGGTGTTGTGAATGTGGATCCTCTAGACGTATCTCAATATGTCGATGTCTGTCTAGTTGGTGTTTGATGTTGCTGCGCACCTAATCTCATCGGTCCAGTTGGTCTCACAGGAGATCTGCCTTGACCTCCAATGATCAACTCTTCCTCCGCTATGAGGGCCTTCTATACTGCATCGTGCAATGTCTGATTAATTAGGATCCTCAACTTCACATGAATGTTGAGTTTATGTTCGAACACAAACTTGTTGACCTTTATCTTCATGGTGTTCAGATGTGGGGAATACCTAAGAAACTCCATGAATCAGGCCTCATACTCTGGCACTGTATGACCACCTTGTCGTAAGGTGTTGAACTCATTGAGATGGTGCTTGATGAATTCCTTTGATAAATTCGTCTCCCGAAACCGCTCCTCGAACACTTCCCATGACACATATTTGACATTCAGGTTTAGTTGAGGAAAAAAAGTCTTCCACAATAGAAGAACACTTCCCTTCAAATGAAATACCACCATGCGCACTTTCATGTTGGAGGTGTAGTCACAAAGTGGAAAGCACATTGCCATGTTCTCCAACCATCCCTCGGTGGCTGAGTTGTTTGTGGCACCCATGAACTCGAGAAACTTAACCTTCTTAGGTTCTCTATGAATACTACCACTGCCAGTTGGAGCGTGTTGTGAACCCTCATTGGGTATAGGCTCCTTGGCCTCATATCTATCTAGTCGGTTAATCAAGGCCTCTGACACCCTCTAAAAGGACCTCATCAAACCAACCACATCCCCCATAACAATATTCTCTTATCCAATGACGTGTTCTTCTCCTTTAGGGTTAGACCCCTCTGATGTGGATGCTACAGGAGGTGTCACACCTCCTCCCCTAGCACCACATTGTCTACCTCCACGACATCCTCTAACCATCACTACCTGCATGTACAATTTCAATTTTAGTTAGCGATAAGTTATTAATCAAGTGCTTAATACAGTGGAAGGCGTAATAATCCCAAGTTGCGCGATTGAACCCTCTTTGATACCAATTGTAGCGACCCCTCGGTTACATCCACAATTGGTGATGTACAAAAGGTTAAAATATTTTTTTTATGCATTAGGAAATTAAAACATCACAACATAATTAATCTCTTCACAAGACCACACTATCGTAATTATTAATGACACAAATCAACGCATTAACATAATCATTAGCGACACATGATCAACACATAATCACCAATAGCAAAATGATTCAACACATCACACTCTTGAAGAAAAATACAAATAAATGATCAACCATGTCATTGAGCATTTAAAGAACTACCCACCCAACCTATATTGCATGGCTAGGACCTCCAGGACACATAAGCAACGCTAAAGCCTAGGATTCATCCGATTTATTTTGACGACTTAAGGTCTCAGGGATGGCGACTGTTCTGAGGAACAAGGAGGTGTCTAATTCCCTTAATCCCTCACAAATCATAATTCTAGACTATCTTATCAGTCATACATCATCATTATTCATGGCACAAGAAAAATATAAATACTCGATCAATCATACATCAATATTATTCATGGCACAAGAGACATCTAAATACTCAACCAATCATACATAAAAAATATTCATGGCACAAGAGAAATCTAAATACCCAATCAATCATACATCAATATTATTCATGGCACAACATAAATTCTACAAAAACAATCATTAATTTAATAGACGCAGTTACCACCTATGGAATATAACAAGAAATAAATTTTAAAAATAAGAAGAGAAACAACATGAAAAGTTATAAGTCCCTTAAAGAGGTGTGAATACAAGAAAATGTTTCAGTAGAAATAACTCTCCTAGACCCGACTTCCAAGAATATAAGTAGACATTGGGCCACCTGTAATGTAAAGGAGGTCATAAATTCTTCCACTTCACTCAAAACATCCTTCGAATTACGTAAATTCCAAGCATGCAAGTACCTTTTTCCATCTATACTAAAGTTTTCTTGAAATGTGGTAAGATAATTGTTGGCATGTTTACAGGCAGGTGTGCTTTTCATTGATGGCAAGATCAGAGTATGCAGAGAAGAAAAAACAGGGACAATGTAAGCTTAGAAGAGAAAGTGCAGAAGTGTACACAGAGTGCAAGAGTGTGCTTGTTCATTTGATGGCAAACATGCAAGCAAGAAAGCTCAACAGCGTAGGGATAATGGCATGGAACGATCAGAAGAGTAAACTCAATTTTAGAGTTTCGGATACCAGGAGATTGAGAAGTCAAGAGTTGAGACTCTTCAACACAGGAGTCCCAGAGTTTCGAAATCTGGAATCCCAAAATCCCAAAATCCCAAAAGAGGCACATCAACAAGAGTTTTTTAGACCAGGAAATAACTCCATTTCAAAGTCTCAGATACCGGTAGTTGAAGTGTCAAAACACTTCACCACAGGAGTGCCGAAACAGTGAAATGAGAAACTCCGAAATCTAGAAATAAGCACATAAATGAAGAGTTTCGTAGACCGGGAAATAAATCCATTTCGGAGTTTCGGATACCGGGAGTTGGAAGAGTCAAGACTCTTAATCATCAGAAGTCCCAAAATCGCAAAATGTGAAATGCCGAAATCCCAGAAGAAGGAGGAAAGTTTCGGATATCGGGAGTTGGAAGAGTCAAGACTCTTCATCATCAGGAGTCCCGGAATCACGAAATGTGAAATGCCAAAATCCCGGAAGAAGGAGGACAGTTTCAGATACTGGGAGTTGGAAGAGTCAAGACTCTTCATCATCAGGAGTCCCGGAATCGTGAAATGCAAAACGCCGAAATCCCTAAAGTAGGAGGACAGTTTCGGATATCGGGAGATGGAGGAATCAAGACCCGAGACTCTTCATCATAGGAGTCCCAAAGTGCCGAAACGTGAAATTGCGAAATGCAGTTTTTGAATAAGGCTATGGTCACAGCCGGTGGTCACATCGTCAAAGAGCTGTAGAGAAGAGTTCGAAGAGTTAAGCTCCTTTTTTCGGAGTTTTGAAGATCACGATTTGGAGATTCGAGATGATTCACAATAGGATTGCCGAAATGCCGAAATACAAAACATGTTTTGGCTCAGCCTGTCGTCACAGCCATTGGTCACATCGATGGAAGATGGAAGAAAGAGCTAGAGAAACCAAGCTCCATTTCGAGGATTGCGACATGGAGTGTTGAGACACTTGATCACACGAATGCCGAAATTCTGAAATGGTAAAATGTCTATGCAGCCGGTGGTCACGGAAGTGGAAGGATCTAGCATAGCTAGGATCCATTTCAAGGTTTGCACTGTAACTACTAGAAACCACTGATGGTTTCGGCCAGAGGACTCAAAGAGACTTCTGTTTGATTGTCAGAGGAGTGGAAAAGTCTCAAGGAATCTTCCAATGGGATGAAGACTAGTCATAGAGGCGATTGACAGCTGGAAGAGCGTTGAAGCATGTAACTACAACAGAGAGGTTGAGCTCGACTGTAATAGAGAATATGAAGAGTCTCGACTACTGGAGAGGTGAAGTAATCTTGGCATGACACCCAGTGATGATAGATGCATGGGCTCAACTGCCAGAGAAGCTGAAGAGTTTCTATGATGATCAGGTGGAGCACTCGACATGGAGAGAGCATGCAAAAGCATGGGAGATAACATGCACAAGGGGCACATAAACTATAAGTAAGCAAAACAAAGAAGAGAGAGGTTGTTATTTTTTGGAGAGGATTTGAGATGAGTAGAAGGAGGAGATTGCAGTAGCTGAAATACAGAGAAGAGGAATGGTGCATGGGATGGAGATGGCACACAGAGAATAAAAGTGAGAGGCATAGAAAGTGCAAGGCATGGGTGCAGCAATACAGTGATACAATGAAGAAAGGATGAGGTGGCCCTGTAGAGAAAAACAGAAGATCAAAAAGGGAAATAAGATGCATACAGAGAGACACTTATACAGGAGAGCAGAGAAGCATAATAGAACAGTGATAAGCTTGGTAAGCCAATGATCAATATTGTATCACTATGATAAATTAATATACATAGAAAACTTTAGAAACTAGGGAGGTAGGGACGTGCTAGGGAGGACTATTGTCCTCAAAGGTTCAAGTGGGTGCTTGAACACAGGGAGTTGTAGCTTCCATCTGGATGCAGCCAGAGAAATCAGAGTGGCAGGGTGGTGCAAGGGAGAACTGTTGTTCTCTGTTTTACAGGTTGGTGCCTGTATGATTGGAAGTTGGTGCTTCCATCCAGTTGGTGCTGGAACACTTGGAGAGTTGGTGCTTCCTTCTAGTTGGTACTAGAGAAACCAGGGAGTTGGTGCTTCCTTCTAGTTGGTGCTATAGAAAACAGAGAGTTGGTGCTCTCAACAAGTAGCATCTTGCAAAATAGAGGTTGCAACCTCATTATGAGTTGGTGCTCATATGTATGATAATGTAAAGAATGTAAATAATACTTATCATATAAAGAAGAAGAGGTCTTTAACCTCTATGGGTTTCCTCGGGAAATATTTGTCTCTGTGTATCTCATATGTGTGACTAATGGTAAATGTGTTATTGCTTATTTCCCTGCATTATTGTGATTTTCATTGAGTGCCTTGTAAAGAGTTTAAAAGAAGCATAATTGTTTAAGCACGGTAACAACTGATTCACCCCCCTACTCTCAGTTGTCCAAAAATTGGTATCAGAGCAGGCCCCTTTGATCTAAGGGTAGATCCTAGAGCTTCAACATGTCAAGACATGAAGGAAATTTAACCAATAAGGCCCCTATGTTCAATGGAACAAACTTTTCCTTCTGGAAAGTTAGAATGAGAACCTACATAATGGATTTAGGTGTAGATGTATGGGATGTGGTAGATACAGGTTATGTAAAGCTGGTTGTACTAGCTAATAAGGATGACAAGCTAGAATTTAGCTTCAACGCTAAGGCTATGAATGCTATCTTGAGTGGGCTTGCAGAAGCAGAATTCGTAAAAGTTATGCACCTAGTAACTGCCAAAGAAATGTGGGACAAACTCATTAGCAGATATGAAGGTAATGAGAAGGTAAAGGACGCCAAGCTTCAAACCTACAAAATACAGTTTGAACAACTGAAGATGAAGTAAGATGAAACTGTTGGAAAATACTTTCTGAGAGTAGAAGAAATAGTAAATGCAATGAAAGCACTTGGTGAAAAAATTGAAGAATCTTCTTTAGTTCAGAAAATCTTGAGATCTCTCCCAGATAGGTTCAACCCGAAGGTCTCTGCTATAGAAGAACTTAAAGATCTAAAAACCTTGGAGTTTGATCAACTTCTAGGAACATTGACTGCATATGAAATGAGAATAGATAAAGACAAACCCACCTCCAGAGAAGCATCATTTAAAGAAAACAAGAATGAGGATTCTGAGCCCGATGAAATTGAAGAATTTTTTTTGAAGAGACTGAAGAAGGGATCAGGAAAATACAAAGGTAAACTGCCTTTCAAATGTTTCAACTATGGTAGGATAGGTCATTTTGCAAATAAATGTCCCCACAAAAGAAAGGATTAGACATGTGATGATGAGGAGAAGCACAACCACATAAATTTCTTTAAAGAGAATAACTTTAAGAAGAAAAGTCTTTGCGTAAACAATGATGATGATCCTTCAGATGATGAAGAAAATGACTCCTCTATTGAAGATAAACTAAATGACTTCGTGCTTATGGCCAAAGAGGATTATGATAATAACAACACAGGAAGTGATGTTAATGAAGAAGAAGCTGTGGTTGACATGGAAGGAGAAATGATCAGTGCACTGGAAGAGATTGACAGACTAAGAATTAAGAACATAAAGCGAAGACAATTGCTGATACAGTTCAAGAAATACAGTAAAGAACCTGATGAAGATCTTGTCCTACTAAACGTGGAATTAGAAGAGGCAAAGAAAATCGAAGACATTCTAAAATGACAGCTATCAGAAAAGAAGGTAAGATGTGAAGCATTAGAACAAGAAGTAGTGAAAACTAGGAAAGAGATGGAGAAGTTTTAAGCCTTGTAAAATCAAAATGTGTCAAGTATCAAAGCCTCAGAAGGATTAGCCACCATTCTGAATCAACAAAGGAATACAAAGTTGAAAACTGGTTTGGGTTATGAAGAAGGATCGAGTAGTGGTAAGCCAAGAAACGAAGAACCCATCAAGTTTGTCAAATGTACAACCAATGACAACAACAAACCTGTAGAAACAAAGGAAGACAATCAGCCGCCCAGGACGAGTAAAGAAAAAGGTGCCAGGACCGAATCTGTAGAACAAAGAAATAATGCGCTCCCTGCTGAAAGATGTCATCAACATGGAAGAAATCGATTTTCTCAAAGAAGACAACCATTTTCCAGGTACAAAGAATTTTTCTATGGCTATTGTTTCTACTATTCTAACTTTGGTCACAAAGCTGTAAATTGTTCCTTAAGACTTAGACATGAGCAATTAAGATTTCAAAGGAATAAATACTTCCCACAACAAATAATGATACAGCTAAGTAACAAACCTTCACAGATTGAAAATTGCCAAATTAAGTCTAGGGACATGCAATTAAGGAGGTCCAGAAATAATCAATAGTCAATGAGTAGACAACACTACAACAATAAGTTTGACCTATTGAACAATGAGATTGAATCCTACATCTGTCATAACTGTGGACATAAATCTGTTGACTGTCGATTAAGGAACTATGAACTAGATTTGAATTCCCCTACTGAAAATATCAAGTTTTGGAAGACGAAAGACAGTGACAAGTGTGGATTAGTGTTGTTAGCTCAAAGAAAAATGAATCCTTGGTATATAGACAGTGGATGCTCCAAACATATGACGGGAGAAAAAGGTAAGTTTCTATCTCTAAGTGAAAGAAAATCAGGAAACGTAACCTTTGGAAATGATGCTCCAGGTAAAATAAAGGGTAAAGGGATGGTGAGCTTAAGTAATGGAAAAGGAAAAGCCCAAGATGTTATACTTGTAGATGGGCAGAAAAATAATCTGCTCAGTGTAATTCAAATGTGTGACAGAGGATGTGAAGTGGTTTTCACATCCAAGGACTGCAAGATAAAGTTTGTAAACTTAGGACAAGTGGTGGCCAAAGGCATAAGGATAGAAAATAATGTATATGTACTGAAGGAAAATAGAGAAGAGTGTCATCTAAGCAAACATGATGAAACATGGTTATGGCATAAGAGACTTGGACATCTAAACTTTGACCACTTAATCAAACTCAAAAATCTCGGGGCAGTAAAAGATATTTCCGAGAATATCAAAGCCCCAAGATTCAATGTGTAAACCCTGCCAAGTAGGAAAGCTAACCAGGACACAGTTCAAGGCCAAGAGCTTTACTTCAACAGAGAAACCACTCCAACTAGTTCATATGGATTTATGTGGACCATCAAGACAGGAAGGCACAGGGAAAGAAAACTACTTCATGCTGATTATTGATGATTACTCCAGACTTATGTGGGTTGCTTTTATCAAGGAAAAAGTTGAAGCATTTGATAAGTTTAAAATATTTAAGGCTTTAACTGAGACTCAAACAGGCAAGAGGTTAAAGGCAGTAAGATCAGACCAAGGAGGAGAGTTTATGTCAAGAGACTTCAAGGAATTTTGTGATAAGCATGGGATCAAGAGAGAATACACAATCCCAAGAACTCCACAACAAAATGGAGTAGTTGAGAGGCAAAACATAACAGTGCAGGAAATGGCCAGGTCAATGGTGAATGAGAAGAACATTGGTCAAACCTACTGGGTAGAAGAAATACACACAACAGTCCATGTTCTTAACAAATCTCACCTCAGACCACAAAGTGACAATACACCTTATGAACTGTGGTTTGGGAGACCTGCTTCAATTAAACACTTCAAAGTCTTTGGGAGTAAATGCTACATAAAGAATAATGATGAGAACCTTAGCAAATATGATGATAGATTTGATGAAGGTATCTTCCTAGGGTATGCTACAAGCAGTAAAGGATATAGATGCTATAATAAGAGGCTGCATAAAATGGTTGACTATATTGATGTAAAATTTGATGAAGGAATCCCAACAAGAGAAGTGTACAGTAATGAGTCTTCTACAGAAGACATAGCTAAATCTGAAGATGAACAGATCCAAGAATCAAAAAATGAATACTCTGAATCAGATGAAGACATAGATACTTAGACAGACTCAAATCAACAGTCAACTTCAAATTCCTCCTCCAGAATCATTCAAAAGAATCATCTTGCAAGTCAAATAATTGGAGAAAAAGACAAAGGTGTACAAACCAGGAGAAAGCTAATAAAAAACACCGAACAATATCATATAGCTTTCATATCCATGCTGGAACCCAAGAATTTTAATGAAGCCAACAAAGATGACCATTGGGTTAAAGCAATGAATGATGAACTTGATCAGATTGAGAAAAACAATACATGGGAGATGGTTCATAGACCTGAAGGTAAAAATGTCATTGGCTCCAAATGGATCTTTATGAATAAGTTGAATGAGCAGGGACAAGTTTTCAGGAACAAAGTAAGATTGGTCTGTAAAGGATATGCTCAGATAGAAGGATTGGATTTTGATGAAACATTTGCGCTCGTAGTAAGATTAGAAGCTATCAGAATGTTTCTTGCCTATGCTTGTCATAAAAGGTTTAAAGTCTATCAAATGGATGTCAAGTCAGCTTTTCTAAATGGAGATTTAAGTGAAGAAGTCTATATGGAACAACCAGAGGGTTTCGAATTGTCTGATAACCCTGACTTAGTATGCAAGCTGAAGAAATATTTATATGGGTTAAAACAAGCCCCTCAAGCCTAGTATCATAGACTGGATACATATCTCAAAGACAAAGGGTTCAAGAGAGGAACACCTGACAACAATATGTATATTAAAACAAAGGATAATAATATGCTCATCGTATTGGTCTATGTAGATGACATCATCTTCGGATGTAATAAGGATTCATTGGTACAATGGTTTTCTTCTGCCATGGAATCCAAGTTTGAAATGCCTATGATAGGTGAACTATCATGTTTTCTTGGTCTACAAATTACTCAGAGGTATGAAGGGATGTTCATTTCTCAAGAAAAATATCTAAGAGAGATGTTGAAAAGGTTTCAAATGGAAGATTCTAAACCTGTGGGCACACCTATGGTTACTGGATGCAAATTAAACAAGGATGATGACTCACCTGATGTTGATCAAAGTTCATATAAGTCAATGATAGGCAGCCTGTTGTACATCACAACATCTCGCCCAGACATAATTCATGCTGTTGGAATGGTAGGAAGATATCAATCTGCACCTAAACAGAGTCATTTTCTAACTGTCAAAAGGATATTCAGGTATTTAAAAGAAACAATGACTTATGGTCTTTGGTATCCCAGAAATCAGAATTTTCAGTTAACTGCTTATTCAGATGCAGATTGGGCAAACTATATTGATGAGAGAAAAAGAACCAGTGGAGGAGCATTCTTCCTGGGTGACTCATTAGTAGCATGGCTTAGTAAAAATCAAAGTTCCATTTCTTTATCAACCACAGAGGCAGAGTAAATTGCTGCTGCTACCTGTTGCACTCAAGTATTATGGATGATTCAGACACTTGTAGACTTGGAGGTAAAATACGCTACACCGATCCCAATTCATTGTGATAACACTAGTGCCATCAGTGTGTCCATGAATCCTGTATTCCACTCCAAGACCAAGCATATTCCCATAAAATACCATTTTCTAAGAGAGTAGGTCACCAATCAGGTTGTTCAGGTCCATTACATTCCAACCATAGAACAAATTGCAAACATCTTTACTAAACCCCTAGCCAAGACACCATTTGAATATCTCCGATAGGAGCTGGGTGTCATCCCGTCTCACACCTAAGAGAGTCCATCCTGTTAGGGGGAGTTTTTGTATTGATTGAATATCTGATACCTCCTAAAATTACTGCAACATCTCAGGGGGAGCATGTTTTCTTTGAAATTGATGTCAAAGGGGGAGAAAAGGAGTGGTTCAGACTAGATGCTACAGATGGAGGTCCAAACAGTTTAGCGCACTCGTTCAGGGTTGCCATCAATGCCAAAGGGGGATATTGTTGGCATGTTTATAGGAAGGTGTGCTTGTCATTGATGGCAAGATCAGAGTATGCAGCGAAGGCAAAAGAGGGACAACATAAGCTCAGAAGAGAAAATGCATAAGTGTACGCAGAGTGCAAGAGTGTGCTTGTTCATTTGATGGAAAACAGGCAGGCAAGAGATCTCAGCAACATAGGGATAATGGCATGGAACGATCAAAAGAGTAAACTCCATTTCGGAGTTTCGGATACCCGAAGATTGAGAAGTCAAGAGTTAAGACTCTTCAACACAGTAGTCCCAGAGTTGCGAAATCCGGATTCCTGAAATCCTGAAAGAGGCACATCAACAAGAGTTTTGCAAACCAGGAAATAACTCCATTTCGGAGTCCCGGATACTGGGAGTTGAAGTGTCAAAACACTTCACCACAGGAGTGCCGAAATGCCGAAACGACGAAATGAGAAACGTCGAAATCCTGAAATAAGAACATAAACAAAGAGTTTCACAGACCAGGAAATAACTCCATTTCGGAGTTTCAGATACCGGGAGTTGGAAGAGTCAAGACTCTTTATTATCAGGAGTCCCGGAATCGCAAAATGCGAAATGCCGAAATCCCGGAAGAAGGAGGACAGTTTTGGATACCGGGAGTTGGAAGAGTCAAGACTCTTCATCATCAGGAGTCCTGGAATCGCGAAATGAGAAACGTCGAAATCCCAAAAGAAGGAGGATAGTTTTGGATATCGAGAGTTGGAAGAGTTGAGACTCTTCATCATTAGGAGAAACGCCGAAATCCCGAAAGCAGGAGGACAAATTCGGATATCAAGAGATGGAGTAATCAAGACCCAAGACTCTTCATCATAGGAGTCTCGAAGTGCCAAAACGCGAAATTGTGAAATGCAGTTTTTGAATAAGGTTGTGGTCACATCGTCGAAGAGCTGTAGAGAAGAGTTCGAAGAGTTAAGCCCCTTTTTTCGGAGTTTCTGAGATCGCGATTTGGAGAGTCGATATTCTTCACAACAGGATTGCCGAAATGCCGAAATACGAAACACGTTTTGGCTCAGCCTGTGGTCACATCCATTGGTCACATCGGTGGAAGATGGAAGAAAGAGCTAGAGAAACCAAGCTCCATTTCGGGTCACGGAGGTGGTCACCGTCGATATTCACGGAGGTGGAAGGAGCTAGCATAGCTAGGCTCCATTTCAAGGTTTGCACTGTAACTGCTAGAAACCACTGATGGTTATGGCCAGAGGACTTGAAGAGACTTCTGTGTGATTTCCAGAGGAGTAGAAGAGTCTCAAGGAATCTTCCAGTGGGATGAAGACTGGTCATAGAGGCGATTGACAACTGGAAGAGCATTGAAGCCTATAACTGCAACAGAGAGGTTGAGCTCGACTGTAATAGAGAAGATGAAGAGTCTCAACTACTGGAGAGGCGAAGGAATCTCGACATAACACCCAGTGATGATAGACGCATGGGCTCAACTACCAGAGAAGCTGAACAGTTGCTATGATGATCAGGCAGAGCACTCGACATGGAGAGAGCATGCAAAAGCATGGGAGATAGCATGCACAAGGGGCACAGAAACTATAAGTAAGTAGAACAAAGAAGAGAGAGGTTGCTATTTTTTGGAGAGGATATGAGACAAGTAGAAGGAGGAGATTGCAGTAGCTGAAATACAGAGAAGAGGAATGGTGCATGGGATGGAGATGGCACACAGAGCATAAAAGTCAGAGGCATAGAAAGCACAAGGCATGGGTGCAACAAGACAGTGAGACAATGAAGAAAGGCTCAGGTGGCCCTATAGAGAAAAATAGAAGATCAGAAAGGGAAAGAAGATGCATACAGAGAGACACTTATACAGGAGAGCAGAGAAACATAAAAAAGCAATGATAAGTCTGGTAAGACAATGATCAATATTGTATCACTGTGATAAATTAATATACATAGAAAACTTTAGAAACCAGAGAGGTAGGGAGGTGCTAGGGAGGACTGTTGTCCTCAAAGGTTCAAGTGGGTGCTTGAACACAAGGAGTTGTAGCTTCCATCTGGATGCAGCCAGAGAAATCAGGGTGGCACGGTGGTGCAAGGGAGAACTGTTGTTCTCTGTTTTACAGGTTGGTGCCTGTATGATTGGAAGTTGGTGCTTCCATCCAGTTGGTGCTGGAACACTTGGGGAGTTGGTGCTTCCTTCTAGTTGGTGCTAGAGAAACCAGGGAGTTGGTTCTTCCTTCTAGTTGCTGCTAGAGAAAACAGAGAGTTGGTTCTCTCAGCAAGTAGCATATTGAAAAACAGGGGTTGCAGCCTCATTATGAGTTGGTGCTCATATGTATGATAATGTAAAGAATGTAAATAATACTTATCATATAAAGAAGAAGAGGTTTTTACCCTCTATGGGTTTCCTCGAGAAATATCTGTCTTTGTGTATTTCATATGTGTGACTGATGCTGAATGTGTTATTGCTTATTTCCCTGCATTATTGTGATTGTCATTGAGTGCCTTGTAAAGAGTTTAAAAGAAGCATAATTGTTTAAGCACAGTAAAAACTGATTCACCCCCCTCTCAGTTGTCCAACAATAATAAATTAATTCATTTATATGCTATGCCAAGGAATTTTGTACTCTATCATTTCAAGAACCACCATTTAAGGTAAGAACACAAAGTTGAAGAACAAATATTAGGTTATAGTAATGATATTCAAAAGGACATTCCCCTGATTGAATTAAGTGTAGGTCAAATATTCCCATTACCCGTTTCCATAGATTAGATTATCTACACCCTAGGTCATACACATGACATCGTGAATTAGGTAGTTGGGTCCAAAATACAAGTTATCAATGGTTATTGGGTGGGGAAGATTTACTTATAGTAATATTAAAACAATTAAATGTTCCATATTCAAGCCAGTGGAAAGAGAAACCATTACCAAGAAATTATATTTATAACAGTGCAAGCTTAAAACCCTTGTGTGCCATTTCCATGGGAAATGATAACCTTAAATAATAAATTATAAATATCCTCACCCTCGTCATATCTATTTACAAGACTAGGAAGCTTACTTATAGTAGTAGTAATTCAATATTTGATTTGTTTCTCTTATTATCTTCTTCAAACATTATATACTAAAGTCTAAAAGTTTTTGATTCCCAAAAAATTTGTGAATAAATTTTCTAAGTGTTACTTCTCTAAGCTAGAAAACTATAAAGTTCAAACGTGGGGAGATCATGCAAAACAACAATAAAAACGTGGGGCATAACCCGACTCGTCTAAAATGTGAAGGTCATCCAAAACTTATGTGGATAGCGTAAGAATTCCTTGCCAAGGTTATGCAGTATCTTGATGCTGGTGATGAGGATGAAATCTTATAAGACCAAAAGAATCAAGACCAACATTTAGAAAAATATTCTACCGAATTACCGTTTCGACCGACAAAGAAAATTAAAATCTTAACACTAAAATTCCACAATGCTTGTAGACAACGTTTTAAACTTCAGAATTTAACTCAAATTGTAATCGCATGGGTTATTTATTTCTTCAGGATCTTTCCCAAGCACCACAGAGCAATACCTCATTCTTCTAAACATACCATATAGGAAATATTACGCTGGGACAACCCATTCTACAAATATTAATTTTGAGTTTAAAGTTTGATATGTCATTCAATGGTTGCAAAAAGTAAAATAAAAATGGATATGAAATAAGGAGATCTAACATGAAATGTCCAATGCTTATTTAGTAGTTTGGATGACATTCCACTCCATAAAATTTCTTTATTGTACAAAATCCATGAAGGAATTGCCCAATCCATTTTAGAAATGAATTACAGTTTACGACAATACTCTAGGGAACATATATATGTAAAATTAACTTATTAAAGTTACAAAACCCAATAAAAACACTGCATTTGAAGTCAACGAATCTGAAGGTGTTCCCTAGCAATGGTGCTCCCTCCAACCTCCCACATTCTAATCCTTGAGACTTCACCGGTACCTCCTAGCCAACACTAGGGGTACTCTTCTTCCCCCTTAGTCCCTCAAGCCACAAAGGGGCCACGCACACAAAACTAAAAACATCTAGCTCCCAACCCGCCTCGCAAGGTAGAGCCACCACTCTCTCTCAAGCTAGGTATCCCAACTCTCACCAGCAAAACCAATCAAAAATTTTGTAGCATAACTTTAGCCATAACCAATGTGATCCCTTTTCCCTCTAAACCATTTGCTTTATAGGAGTTTCCTTAGCGACACTGTTGGATTTACTTCACACACACCTAGGATTTATTTTTCCTAAGATTATAAGGTTTTTCCTATGTTTATTAGTCATTATTCAGTCTCCTAAAGTTTAGGGGAGAATATTCCACTTGGAGAATATTCTCTTCAGTTGACACTTCAGTTAGACTAGTTGAGTTGAGTCTAGATGTTGCATTGGTTTTTTCACCATGCAACATTGGGATCATCAACATGATAATGTCCATTAGCCTTGGTTTTATCACGAGACTGGCACATTACCCATGATTCCTTGATCTACTCCTCACTACACTCTGTTTCAGTCAGTTAACTGAAGATTGGTTGACTAGTTAACTCAGCTAGGTGGCAGTTCACTCCAGTGACTGCTTGAGAGACTAGACTAGGTGGAAGTTCACTCTCGTAACTATTGGTGTGTGTCTAGATCACTCTAGACCACCACTATGGTGCATTGGTTCTCCTCCATTGCGCATTCATTGAGTTATACAAAGTATATCATATGTAAATTGTTCATTATTCATTACAATTAATGATAATTCTTCCATTCTTTCTCTCTTGCTTCTTCTTTCTCAATTTGTCTCTGCAAATGTGTGTGGTAATTTCTAGCTAGACCTATTCTATGAAGTTTCAACAAATTTACATGGTATCAGAGCTGATGGACTGCTAAGAAAAATCTACACCAAATTTTTTACAAGTATAAAAGATTGAAGAGAGCGGAAAGATGGATTTCCCAAAAGAATTCATTCTTACACCATACAATTAATTGCATGGAAGGAGAAAATTTTCATACATCTCTAAACCATAGGATTGTATAGGTTAACCTTGAATACATACAAAGAACCGACATCATCCATAGAAAAATCCAAGTATCTAAATCGAATGGATGAAGCATTATGAATGATTTGCGGTGTTATTTCTCCCGATCTCCTTTTTCACATATCTTCCTGTAAAACCCCCAATGAATCCTGGACCACCTTGGAAGGGACCTTTGGAAAACAGGATGAGATGAGGGGACACATGCTGGAGGTTGAATTTCTCACATTGGATCCAAAAATCTTCGACAATATCCAATATTTATTTACAAAATGCAAGGATTTACTGTCGCAACTCAAAGCTTCCGGGGTTGATAAATATAAGGGGGAGAAACAAATGGTTCTCTCCATTCTCTCCAAACTTGGTCCTTAATTATCCGTTTTCATATCAACATTCCATTTATTCAAATTCTCCTCTCGATCCACTTGGAAGATGCTTTCTCTTGAGGACTTTATCGAATCCCTGACACAAGAGCAAACCAATCTCATCAACATGGAAAAAATCAAAGGCCCCAAGGCGCATGCACTTACTATGCAAGATGGAAGCCATCAATATCGTAAATCGAAATATAAAGATAAAAGGAAATATCATGCACATCTGAAGAAGGAAGGGTATTCAAAACCCTTCACCGATGCCTCTAGATCCAAAGGTGGAAAGGTAAGAAAATGGGAGAAATGAGTGTATTTCCATAAAGGATTCCATACAGAATATGCATGCATGAAGAAAAAAATATATCTAATGACTCAAATACTTCATAAAAACAACCTTGGATATCGCATCCCCGAGGGTGCCAAGAAGTAGAAGCTAGAATATTAGAATCCCAAGAAAGGCAATTCTAACCATGCCTTGATTGCCATCAACTCCTCTCTCGATGCTTGGATCATAGATTCGGGAGAATAACATCACATGGATGCTAAAAATGAACTTTATTCTTCATTAGATGCATTCAAAGGTCCTCCTATTTTGATGGGGGACAAATCTCCAGTCAAGGTCACTAGCAAAGGAAGGATTGAGCTCACCAACAGAAGCTTCGAGAATGTGTTGCATGTTCCCAAAATTTTCGTCAATAATCTCTTCGTGTATTAGATGATGAATTCTGGCACTGGAAATAAATTCATATTCACACCAAATACAGTGGATGTATATGACATGAAAACCAATTCCAGGGTTTCTACTGGTTAGGTAAATCATCAATATAGATTGTATACATTTTCTGAATTTATTGAACGAGATTTTTATTTACTACTTACCCATGCTTATGAAAGTAGTAAGATATGACATGAACGGTTCAAACATTTGAATTTCATATATATGAAAAAAAATAGAAAGAAAATATTGGTTGATGGTCTACGAGACATCCATTTCTCCAAAGGAGTCTGTGAGGGATGTGTTCTTGGAAAACACCCTCAAGAGAAATTCAACAAATGAAAGACTTAGAGAGCTTCCTCTCCTTTAGATCTGATCCATAGTAACCTCATGGGTCCTTTTTCACATCCATCTATCATCAAATTGAGTTTTTTTCTCATTTTTGTTGATGATTTCTCATGTTTCACATGGATATACTTTCTCATGCAAAAATCTGAGGTCTTTCAACACCTCAAAGATTTCAAAGCCCTAGTTGAGACATAGTTAGGAAATAAAATCAAAGTCCTTTGAACTGATAACGGGGGAGAGTATGTAAATCATGAGAATCAAAATATTTGTCATGAGGAAAGGATTCAGTTGCAACACACAATTCCCTATACTCTGCAACAAAACGAAGTTACTGAGCGAAAAAATAGATCTCTAAAAGAGATGGCTTCTTGCATGCTACATGCAAAGTCACCACCACGGAGACTATGGGTCGAAGCACTTATTTGTGAAAAAAACATCCAAAATAAATCTCCCCATAGATTTGTCAAGGATAAGACCCCCTACGAGGCTTGGAGCGTCGTCAAACCGGAAGTGACCCACTTTCGTATTTTCGGTTCACGTGCATGGGCCTGAATTCCTTCTGAAAAGAGGAAGGCACTTGATCCACAGAGCACTGATTATATTTTTGTTGGATACCTCGACAGTGTGAAGGGATACAAACTTATTGATCTTTCCTCAGACCGAATCATCATTGAGCGAAGTGTCCAATTCGAGTAAAGTGTCCCACATGTACCTCAACAGACCCATGCAGACACCTTCATTCTTCCACCTGTCTGAGACGATGAGCATGCACATGCTGACTCTTCTTCATACAAGAGTTCTGATTCAATGGAATCAGATGATCCAGATACATAGTCAGTACAGTCATATGCAGATTCATAGCATCCAGATGCATATGCAAAGCCAGAGCAGAGGCCCAAGTGGGCACATACTACTCTTCAGGATGCAAGGGATCTTATTGGTGATCCAACCGATACTAGGAAGACTCGATCTGATTTTGAGGATCCTCCTATTGCACTCACTGGCACTGAACCATTACCCTCCAGGCATATTTTCTTGGTTCATTCTTCAGATCCATAGTGTTATGGAGATCCTACTGGAAATTAAATTATTAACAATTAAAAAAATTCAATGTTGAAACAATTAACCATTAATGAATTAACATAGTAACAATTAACCAATTTCAATTGTTACTATGTTGAAATTAATGAATTTAAGTATTATATTAAATTATTTATCTAGTACGAATTATATCCGTCGATATGTTTTATATTTATGTATCTTTAGATATACTTCAGTGAATTTAAGTATCCTATTCTATGTTTATTGGTTGATTCTTAAATAATTATGTATCGTATTCTATTAATTAAATCTTCATTTTGTACTAGCCTGAAAATAAAATATTTTATCAAGTACTAAGTATATTGGTTGATTCTTAAATAATTAAGTATCCTATTTGATTCTTTATCTAGCATTAAATTATTTTTTGATTCTTAAACAATTTTCATGTCAAATTCTTTTTATGTTCTACTAATTCTATTTTGATTCTCGATCTTGTACTAAATTGTCATAAAAATAAAATATTTTATCTAGTATTAATAGTAAGTATATTGGTTATTTGTTACTATGTTGAATTTTTTCATCTTATGCTAATGGTATTAGGTGAGAATTAAGTTCTATTTTGATTCTTCATATACTAACAGTATTAAATGCGTATTAAGTTCTATTTTGATTCTCCATATTATACTAAATTGTCATAAAAATAACATATTTTATTTAATATTAATATTAAGTATATTGGTTAATTATTATCATGTTGAATTGTTCATCTTATATTAATGGTATTAAATGATTCTCTATCTAATACTATGTATATAGTCTTCATCTTCTA
>ML788768.1:785468-799033 GCA_009831015.1 Picea engelmannii | reverse complement strand
GATTGGAATGTGCTTCATCTTGGAGTGAATCACTGGATTCTTTGAGATACAAATGACACTTGTGTTATCAAAATATATTGGAATGGGCTCATCACACTCAACCTGTATATCTATCAATGCTTATTTCATCCATGGGACCTGTGAACAACATGTTTTTTCTTCTATATACTCTGCTTCAGATGTAGAAAATGATATTGATGATTGTTTCTTGCTTAGCCAAGATACCAATTAACACTCACCCAAGTAGAACGTTTCTCCACTTGTACTTCTCTGGTCATTAATGAAACCTACCCAATCTGAATCTATGTAGGAAATAAGTGATAGATCCTTTCCTTTTGGATACCATAATGAAAACACTTATCTACCCTTGAGATATCTTAATATTCTCTTTACTACTAGAACATGTGATTCCTTTGGTGCTACTTGAAATTGTGGCACTTGTCCAAATTCCTGCATTACATCTGGTCTGGATAATGTAACATAAATTAAGATTACAATCATTGACCTGTACTTCCTTTGGTCTGTAGACTTTGAATCATCTTCTTTACTTAACTTATGACTAGTCTACATAGGATTATTGACTGGTTTGCAATCTTCCATTCCAAACCTCTTTAGCATTTCTCTGATATACTTGGTTTGAGAGATAAAAATTCCTTGGTTGCTTTGACATATCCGAAGACCCAAAAAGAAGGATAATTCTCCAAGTAATGACATTTCAAACTCATTATTCATATCCTTTGAAAATTTCTGACTCATCGTGTCATCATCACTTCCAAATATAATGTCATCAACATAACTTCAATTAACCAAATACTATCTTGATTTACCTTGATGTAGAGGTTGTTTTATGTATTCCTTTTCATGAACCCTTACCTATGTAAGTATTTGTCCAAACTATAATACCATGCTCTGGGGGCCTGTTTGAGATCATACAAGGCCTTCTTCAACCCGTAAAAATAATTTTCATTCTCTGACAATTGAAATCCTTTTGGTTGCTCAAAGTAGACTTATTCTTATAGATCCCCATTTAGGAAGGATGATTTCACGTCCATATAATAAAATTTAATATTCTTGGAGAATGCATAATCAAGGATCAATATGATTGCTTGCATTCTGGAAACTGGGGGAAACTTCTCTTCAAAGTCTATACCTTCAACCTAAGTGTATCTTTTACATACCAATCTATCGTTGTTCCTAGTAGCCTATCAATTTGTTTATGAAGACCCACTTTGTACTGATCACATTCTTGTACCTTGTCCTTGGAACCAATTCCCAAGTGTCATTCTTCTCTATCTAATCTAACTCTTCATCCATGGATTTTATCCATAATTCATCCTCGTTGGCTTCTTCAAAACTGCTTGGGTCAATTGTATATAAGATTTCTAGGTGCAGTTGTTCTGGTGAATGAATTCTTTTGTAGTATTCCATAGATAAAATAGTATGCAGAAGATCAATATTTTAGCTATAAATGGAAAAAAAAAAACAATGATATAACTAGAACAATACCGAAATAATACAAGAATAACATCAGAAAGATCACCTTGATTAATGATAGAAATGTTCACTTTCCCCTTCGAGGGGGAAACCTTCAGTAGAGAGGAGATCTATTACAATAATATCTAAGACAAGATGTCTCATACCTTCTACTCCTATTTATACTAAATCTATCTATCCAAAAGAACAATCTAGAGGAAGATCCTTCTAGAAGCTGAAGCTTATATTAGGTCTTCTTACATTTGACTTATTCTTCCTTATTTCTAAGCCTTATTAATATTGGCCTTTATTACATGGAATTATATTATTCTACCTACGTGAGGGGTTAGGAAGGTTAGGTCCCTAACATGCCCACCCCCTTGAAGAAAAACCTCATCCTCAAGGCTTAAGATGAAGAAATTGTTGTAGAATGGTGGCTAGCTCCCATGTGGCATATTCTAGAGATGTATCTTTCCATTGGACTAACACTTCCTTGATGGTGTGCTGACGAAGATGACGCTCTCGTTGGGCCAAGACTGGTGCTTGTGGCTGCAACCATATGGAACCTTCTTCATCCAACTCATGGAGACTTGTTTGAGTTTGGCACTTAGTTCCAATCACCTTCTTTAAGTAGGAAACATGAAAAACAGGATGGAGCTTTGAATGACTAGGTAGAGTTAACTAATAGTCCATCGATCCCACACGCTTGAGCATTGTGTAAGAACCATAAAATTTGGGCACAATTTTCTGATAGTGTTCAACTTTGAGTGAAATCTTCTTATAAGGTTGTAGTCGAAGAAACGCTTAGTCCCCTTCAATAAAATGGCATTCAAAATGAACTTTATTTGCTTGTTGCTTCATGTGATTCTGAGCCATGACCAAATTGTCTTTTAGGGCATGAAGAATAGCCTCTCGAACTATAAGGTTCTTTTCAACCTCCTGAACCTTTGAAAACCTTGGCATATATGAGAGAACCGATGGGGGATTTTTTCCATAGACTACTTCAAAAGGATTCATGCGAGTAATTGTATGGTAAGATTTGTTGTGCTACCATTCAGCTAGGAGTAACCATTGAGCCCAGTCTCTGTCAGATACAATATAATTAGGCATGCCATGAAGCTTGAAGATGTTATTCATGAATATTTCAGCAACTGTGGCAGTTGTGAATGGGTGTTGAATAGAAAAAAATGGAGCATATTTGGAGAGACGATATATGACCACCATGATGACTGACTTATTTCCCGATTTAGGTAATCCTACAATGAAATACATAGAAATATATAACCAAATAGCAGGGGGAATCATAAGTGGTTGGAGTGTTCTCGAAGCTTTCACAGTTTCTCCCTTGTTGCATTGACATACCTCACATTCCACCACAAAGATGAAGACGTCCTCTTTCATACCATCCTAGAAAAAAGAACATTTGACCCGTTCATAGGTTTTGGTAAACCCTAAATGCCTGACTGTGGGTGAGGAATGAAGTTTACAAAGCAATTTGGATTTAAGTTGTGATTTCTTGCATAAATACAAATGACCTTTGTATTGAATATCTTCATTTTTTCAAGAGTACCCTGGAGAAACTGAAGAATTGTGTTGAAATTGGTGGAGCACGCTAGAAAGTTTTGGGTCTTGCAACCATTCCTGATGAGAAACTTGGAGCCAATATAGTACAATGAAGGAGAGGGAGAAAAGGGACCCATCTTCTTCATATTTCCAGGAAATATCATCGACCACTACATTTTCCTTTCCCTTCTTGTAAATGATCTCATAACAATAGCCAAATAGCTTGGTCACCCATTTTTTCTCTCGGGATGAAATACACTATTTGGGGAAACACTTGAGACTCTAATGATCCGTTTTGATTTGGAATCACTGACCTAATAAATAAGTATGCCAAAGATCCACATCATGAAAAATAGATAACATTTCCTTTTCATAAATGGATTGGCCCAAATGTCGCTATGAAAGTTGTTTTCTAGTGAAGGCCAAAGGCCTTCCATCTTGCATGAGGACGGCTCCAATTCCTTTCCCGGAAGCATCGCATTCCTATTGATTTTTCAATAACTTAGGTTAATCATGTATTTCATTTCAATTTGAATTTGTCTTAAACATAAACAAGAATGTTGTAGCAACCAAGATCACAAGAAGAAACACCATGCACAAGAACACAAGAAGTATCCTGGGAAACCCTTCTCAATAAGGGAAGAAAACCCAGCCAAATCCTTTTATATATTCTTCAATATAAATAACTTCACCACCAATAAGAATTAGCACACAATAGGGTTATCAAACCCTAGAAGACTATCTCCCAAGAGAGGTGCGCACTTTTTCCAAGAAAATTTACTTGCTGAAATTTCCAAACTTGTGTGAAGGATATGATTCCACAATGGGGAATATTCCTTTAATTATATTATACTTGTCCTATCAAAAAAACTGTTTATTAGAAAAATAGGGCCAACCTCTCTAAGTCACATTATAATTAATATTAACCATATTAATTATCTTTTACATTTATTACTAATAACATTAAGGTGGGGCCGACCTGTACCCTTTACATAACAATTACAGTTACAGGTAGGTTTACTCTTGAACAATATATAGCAAAGGATATGATACACCTACTAGTTCTCCTCCACTAGGGAAACATACATATGGATGTCATATCTCTGGCTCACTGCATTAAACAAAAGAAACAATTCTTCACACGTTCACCTGTGCTCGTCCACAGGCACTCCCACTCTACAAATCTTCTTTCCCACTGCATCACAAAGGAGAATCATCTGGAGGTTTCTCGTCAACTCTACTACTTAGAGGAGGCTAATACATCATCTTCATTTCTATTCAAATGACGATGCACCCAACACTTTAGTATTTCACACATTCACCTTGTGCTCAACCACATGCACGTCTAACTCAACATATCACCTTTCCCACTAGATAATCACCCAGAGTACTTCTCAACTCTCTAAATGGAGGAGGTCATCTCTATGTTCTAGCTCTGGCTCAAGAAGGAAGCATGCACCCTTCTTACAGGATTTCTATCAGGTTTTTAAGGTGAGATAAAGACTCACATAGCTACAATGGTCCACATCTCATAGGTTTGTAAGCTAGAGAATGTCTCACATAGTTGCAATCATCAACACTCCCTCTCAGATAGGGAGGGATTTTCCACCAGGCCAAGTCCTTCACAAAAAATACTCGAACTTTGTCTTGGTAAGTGGTTTAGTGAAGATATATGCAATTTTTCCATGAGTAGAAAGATACTTCATGTCTATTTTCTTTCTCTGCACCATGTCTCTGATATAGTGATACTTGATTTCAATGTGTTTCGATATGTCATGAAAAATTGGGTTCTCGGAGAGATTTACACAGCTTTGGTTGTCACAATGAATAATAGTCGGATCCATCTCATGATCGAACAATTCAGTAAAAATTTTGCAAATCCATACAACTTCATGAACTGCCACACTTTGTGAAATGTATTGCACCTCTACTTTGCTTAAAGCCACAAAGCTTTTTTTTCTGCTACACCAGGAAACCATGGTTGATCCTAAGGTGAAGCATCAACCTGAGGTGCTCTTTCTGTCTACTGCACTTCCTACCCAATCTACATCGACATATCCTTGCAATCTTAAGTCCACATTGGCTGCATATCTTAGGCCATAACCAATTGTGCCTTGTAAGTATCTCAATATGTGTTTTGCAGCTATCTAGTGTGTATGTTTTGGTTGGCTCATAAACTGGCTAAGAACATTAACTGCATAGAAAATGTTTGTTCTAGTGTTAACCAGATACATCAAATATCCAATCAGTTGTCAGTATAAATGTGGATCTACGTCTCCTGAATCAATGTCACTCATTTTCTTTAAATCCATTACCATTGGAGTAGGCATGGATTTTCATCCTGTCATACTGAACTTTTTTAGTATCTCCATAGTATATTTTCCTTGACTTAGGAAAATCTTATTTGTTCTCTGCCATACTTCTAGTCCCAAGAAATAATGCATTAGGCCCAAACCCTTCATTTGAAATTTGGTAGTCAATTATTTCTTGCATTCAACAATGAGTCTCTCTGAATCGGTGAGGAAAATATCATCCACATATAAAACTAAAATAAGACACTCATTGCCATCAATGTGATAATACAATTTTAGATCAACTGTACTTTTGTTGAAGCCCAAAATCATCAGAAAACCATCCATTTTCTCTTACCAAGCACATGGTGCTTGTTTTAGACCATATAGGGCTTTCTTCAACCTGCCTACATGATATTTTTGTTGTGTATAACGAAACCTTTTGGCTTCTCAATATAAACTTCTTCCTCAATTTCACCATTGAGAAAAGTTTTCTTTACATCCATCTGATGTAGATTCCAACCCATGGAATAAACTAGTGCAATGATAGATCGTATGGAGGTATAGCTAGCTATAGGTGCAAAAGTCTCGTCATAGTCGACTCCCTCTATTTGTGAAAACCCTCTAGCCACAAACATTTCTTTGTATTTTTCAATGCTTCCATAAGAAGCATGTTTGATTTTGTAAATCCATTTGGAAGTCACTACGGACTTTCCCTCTGGTATTAGAATAACATCCCATACATCATTTTTTAATATGGATCAGTATTCTTCAGACATGGCATATTTCCATACTTGTTCACCTGAATCTTCTCCATGAAAAGTTGGCTCTGAGTCAATAATGTGGGTCATGGATAAAAGGTAGATTGATAATCTCTTTGGTCTCTTGATTTCTCTGGTTGCTCCTTGTGGGGATTTATGCCATTCTGGTTCTTCTAAAGTTTGTCGATCCCAAGAAGTTATTTTAGGTCCAACTGTGATGTCTCTGGGTATGTTTCTTGGGGAAACTAAATATGATGGAGAAAATGGATCAACTGGAATTTTTGGCTCATCTTGAATAATATATGTCTCCCTCTGAAATATTGAAGCAGGAGGAGGTATTGTTTCACTATCAATTTCCATCTGAGATTCTATGTATTTCTAGAAGGCTACTACTTCTTCAAAATTAACATCTCTGCTTACTTCAATTTGCCTCTAACCTAGGATGTAGATTCGATATTATTTTGAGGATTCACTGTATCCTACAAATGTACCCTTTCTTCCTGAAGATTCTAGTTTGGATCTCTTTTCTTTGGGTACATGAAGGTACACTAGACATCCAAATATTATGAAGTGACTGATCTCATGCTTCACTTTGGTGAATGCTTCTTTTCTAGTAATGTTCTTTAGGATCTGATGAGGACTACGATTTTGAACATACATTGTTTTCATACATGCTTATGCCCATAGAGTCATAGGTAGACTCTGATCATGTATCATTTCTTTATTTGCCTCAATGATAGTTCTGTTTTTCCTTTTAGCAACCCCATTTTGTTGAGGGTTGTAAGGAACTGTGAACTCCCTCTTGATTGCTACTTCAATACAAAAACTATTAAATTCTTTTGAGGTGTATTCTCCTCCATTTTCTGATCTTAATATTTTGATTTTTCTTCCGGTCAGGTTTTCAACCTAAGATTTGAATTCTTGAAACTTGGCAAGGACTCCATAATTGTTCTTCAGAAAGTAAATCCAAGTTTTCCTGGTGTGATCATCTATGAAGAGTACATAGTATAAGTACCCATTTAAGCATGCAACAGTCATTGTCCCACATACATCTAAATGTATCAAGTCCAAGATTTCCTTGGATCTATTGTCACTGTTAGGAAAGGATCCTCTAACATTTTTTCCAAGGGAACAACCTTTGCAAACACCTTTATGTTGAATCTGTATATATGGTAGACCTATTACAATTTTCCCTAGAGATGGAAGATCTCTATAATGAATGAGAGAAAGTCTTCTATGCCATAACTCACTCAAACTGATAATGTCATGTAATAAGGCTTGAACTGGTTTGATGGTCAACCTATACAAGTTGTTTTCTCAGACACCAATTACTTCGGAAGAGCTTACATGACAGTCTTTGTGCCAAGAAAAAACTCTTCCTTATGAGAAAGTAATTTTGTAACCTTTGTCTTCCAAGCCCGAAATAGATACAAGGTTTCTCTTCATTCCGGGCTCATTTATACTTCTTCTAGTTTAAACTGCATATTTGAATCTAGTTGGAAAGTAGAAGTTCCAACTCCTCTCACATTATATCTAGCATCATCTCCAAGAACAACATGTAGATGTGTCTCTTTTTCAACGAAATGTGTTAGATGATTTCTAAGACCGTTCATGTGCCTAGAGGCGCCACTATCAATAAGCCAAGTATTTTCATTGATAGGAACCATACCTGAGAGTGTTGATATGTTGATGTCTTTATTTATTTGAGGTATTGTCTTCTTGGAACTGACCTTGCTTCCCATCATGATTTTTCTCATCTTCACAAACCCTTGTTAACTAGGCTAGAAAAACTAATGTCTAGGATAGGCTAGCACTTTTAGGTTTTGTTGGGATTATGACTGCCAACAATAAGCCTTGATAAACATGATACCCCTTGTATGAAGAGGATCTTCTTCAAGAAGTTTTCAAAAATACAATTCAGAATTTTTTGCAGAATTTTGGCGAAACCCTAGAAACCCTTAGAGCCAAAAAATAAAAATGCCCCGAAATGAAATCTGAGACTTATTGGAGGTACGTTGAAGGAGGTTGTACCCTCATATGTCATTTTTATCCCCAACGTCCATGTTTTGAGTGTTGAAAACTATCATAAGTAGAGGTCGTACAGAATGTTTGGAAACCCTAGGAGGGTCGTACGGTTTCTGCAGATGTGTGAGAGAAAAGATGGAAAATGCTTGTGAAATGGGATAATCAATACATATGCTCTAATACAATGTTTATTTTTCAATAAGATAGGTTAATCATTTAGTTCATTTTAATTTTCATTTGTCTTAACCATAAACAAGAATCTTGCAGCAACCAAGATCACAAGAAGAAACACCATGCACAAGAACACAAGAAGTATCCCGGGAAACCCTTCTCAACAAGGGAAGAAAACCAAACCAAATCCTTTGTTATATTATTCAAGAGAAATAAATTCACCGCCAATAAGACTTAGCACACAAGAGGGTTCTCAAACCCTAGAAGACTAATTCCCAAGAGAGGTGCGCACTTTTCCCAAGAGAATGTACTTGTTGAAATTTCCAAACTTGTGTGAAGGATATGATTCCACAATGGGGAATATTCCTTTACTTATATTAGACTTGTCCTATCAACAAAAGTGTCTATTGGAACAACAAGGCTGACCTCTCTAAGTCAAATTATAATTAATATTCACCATATTAATTATCTTTTACATTTATTACTAATCACATTAAGGTGGGGCTGACCTGTACCCTTTACATAACAATTAGAGCTACATGCAGGTCTGACTCTTGAATAATATATAGAAAGGGATATGATACACCCACTAGTTCTCATCCACTATGGGCACATCCATAGGGATGTCATATCTCTGTCTCACTACATTACATAGAAGAACCAGATCTTTACACATTCACTTGTGCTCGTCCACAAGCACGTCCACTCTACAGATCTTCTTTCCCATTTCCTCACACAGAAGAATCATCTAGAGTTTTCTCGTCAACTCTGTTGCTCAGAGGAGGCTAATACATCATCTTCATTTATGTTCACATGACGATGCACCCAACACTTTGGGATTTCACACATTCACCTTGTGCTCAGCCACAAACACATCTAACTCAACAGATCGCCTTTCCCATTGGATAATCATTTGGAGTTATTCTCAACCCTATGAATGGAGGAGGTCATATCTACATTCCAGTTCTATCTTAGAAAGGGACCATGTACCCTTCTTAGGGTCTTTCTCTCAAGTTTGTAAGATGAGAGAAAAACTCACATAGCTGCAATGATCTACATCTCATCGATTTGTAAGATGGAGAATGTCTCACATTGCTGCAATAATCAACAATTCCAATACGAATGTATTTGTGAAGTATGGAAGTGGTAGAACAGGGGTAGAGCACATACCATCTTTAAATAATTGGAAGGCATGATCCAAAACTGAAGTCGAAGTGAAAGCATTCTTTTTAAGGAGAGAAGTGAGAGAAGATGCAATTTTTCCATAATTCCGAACAAACTTCCTATAATAGATCGTTAAACCCAAAAAACCACGCAAGCTCTTAATATTTTTAGGGTGAGGCCAATCCTGCATATATTCAATTTTATTAGGATCCACTCAAACACCATCCTTTTCGACAATATGATCCATATGTTCCACATCTGAGGCACCACAAGCACATTTATATTGTTTGAGGAAAAGTTGGTTCTTAGAGAGTAGATGGAGAACTTGATTCACATGGGAGATATGGGATGGCCAAGTTTTATTATAGATGAGAATATCATCAAAGGAAAATAAGACAAAATGACAGATAAAAGTACAGAATACATGATTCATAAGACTTTGGAAAGTGGAAGGAGTATTACACAATCCAAAGGGAATTACCAAGAATTTATAATGACCCTCAGGAGCATGAAATGAAGTCTTGGGAATGTCTTTGTATTTCATACGGATCTGGTGGTATTCGGAATGTAGATCCAATTTGGTGAATTACTGAGCATCACTCAATTCATCCAAGATGTCATCAATGACAGGAATGGGGAATTTGTCTTTGATTTTAAGTTTGTTGAGGGCACGAAAAATTGGAACACATGCACCAAGTACCTTCTTTCTTGAGTACCATGACCATAGGGAAAGAATATGTGCTAGTGCTGGGATGTATAACACCGACTTCTAGCAATTCATCAACAATTTTCTTAATTTCATTCTTCTGGGAAAAGGGATGACAATACGATCGAACATTGGGAGGAAGATTTTTCGGGATGAGAGGGATGGAATGATCATGGAATCCATGGGAAGGGGTAAGTTCTTTGGGAGTGGTTAAAAAAACTTGGTGCTAGGAGAGGATATATTGGAGGTCAAGATGCACAGAAGGTGTCTCAACAACATGAATGGAGTGGAGTTAGACTATAATTCATGAATGACCTTTTCTAAGGAGATTTTCCATGCGATGGGAACTGATGATCTCAGTGGATTCTATTGTGATACGTTAGAACTTATATTGTTATCCCTCCCATTGGAATTGCATGGTTAAGTACTTAAAATCCATGAGAATGGGGCTAGAGTGTGTAACCATTTGGAACCAAGAAAAATGTCACAATCACCCATGTCTATAGAAAACATATGGGATTTCAGGTCATACTGACCAATTCAGAGTCGCACATTTTCACATCACCCCCCACATTTCATGGAACCACTATTGGTAATCATGATTTGAAAATTATTCACGGCATGGATGTAAAAATTGACTTCCTGGGAAATGCGATGATGAATAAAATTATGGGTGCTACCATTGTCCACAAGGATGATGAATTTCCTATTTTGATGTAACCAATTAATTTGAGAGTATGGGGAGCAGAGAAGCTAGTGAGGGAATTAAGTGAAATCATCGGTTCAACGTCTGGTGCATCAGAGGGTGGATTTAGATCAGATGGCGGTGGTAGTTCTTCAACAAGAAGAGAAACAACATATTCTTCAGAAATATCCTCATTCACAACCATAAAAATCTTTTGTTCCTTACACTTGTGCCTGAGAAAATATTTGTCATCACAATTATAACAAAGACTCTTGAGTTGACGTTCATCCATTTCATCCCTAGTTAATTTATGGATCTTTAGGGGAGTTGCGGGAGGGGAATAATTGGTGGGTTTAGGGTGAGTAAGAAAGGAGGGTTTGCAAGTCTAGGAGGATACAATTTGTTGTTATTTCTTGGCTCGTTGATTATCTTCCAACCAAGTCTAAGGGTGTTCCATGAGAATATGGACACAAATTTCATCTTTAAGGCCACTGATAAAACATTTCCTAAAGAAAGCATATGACATGCCCTCCATTCTGGAATCTAGGTGATCAAATGTGGGAATAAATTCTTCCATTGTCCCATACTGATTTAGCTTGGTCAAACGTCCTAAATGGTGGGTGTCAGAGTCAAAGAGGTCATAAATTTCGGCCACAAATTGTGTCCAAGAAACATACCCTTGGTGTGACTTTTTTCTCCATTGCCACCATTTCCATCGTTCCAGATCCAGATGTAGGAAACCATAATGAAGCTTGGCTAAATCATCAGTAATGTCATGCAAAGAGAAATAATGTTCTATTTGGGTGAACCAACATGTGGGATCCTATCCATAAAATTTGTTCACCTGAATTATGGGAGGGTGGAGGTCTCGAGAAAAGTGGGTAGTATGAGGACCTTGGTAATGGGAAGAGAAATGGTCATCCTTATAAGATGGTTGTTCAGAAGAGTAAGGAGTCTGGGAACGACCCATGAGGTGTTCAAAGGTGGCTTTGAGGTCTTTGAGGTCTTTGATGTAGGAACATTGTTCCTGGAGGACCTGAATAGAAAATTTGTTTGAGCTAATGGTGTCATTGATATTCTTGATGTCTTCCTTGTTCTGGTGGGTGTCAGCATTCAAGGTATTTAGTTATTAGGATCGGGTGGTAGCCATTTGGAAAAAATGGGAAGGAAAATGGTATAGGGAAACCAAAAGGGGGCAGGAGGGGTGGGTAGGACCACTGATAAGAAAGGTGTCAAATGATAGGTACCATTGTGATAAGGGAGAAAAGGGGGATCCAATGGGATAGGGGCCAAATAAGGGTGTTGGAGAAGGGTCGGGTCCACAAAAACAAATTGTGTTAAAAATGATAGGTATCACTGGAATGAGGGCGAAGACAGGAACCCGATGGGATAGGTTTGAAATTATTAAAAGGAAGAAATGTATAGTAATTTCGCAAACCGAATGCAGAAGGCATAGCTACGCTACAATAGATCTTGTTTTTTTCTGTTTTTGTGTCTGTCCCAAGGGTTAGTTTATGAAATTTATCTACAGACAAGATTTTTCCTTGTGCTATAGCTCTCTAATATACGTGTGAGGTCCAACAATAGTACTCGACCAAATATCTCAGGGAACCAACTAAGGAGGCTAGACTGTTCCCTTATCCGTACTATCCAACTACCCAGGTACTAAAGAGTATCTTCCCGAGTGTTGTTCTTGGTGGACTTATAGAATTCAGGAGTCTGATCGATTTATCTATGGAGAGCTTCAAGATATCTAGGTCTATCTGTATACAAGTGTTTTTTGATGTGCTACCACTCGAAGGGGTACCAACAAGGGTTACAAGGGTTGCCAACAGATGTGTGCTTAAGTACAACTTGTATTTCCTCCGTGTATGAGTCCCTGACCACGACTTTATGCACGTAACGACATATCTCTATAGCTTTAAGACGTTGGAATATGTCTATACCCTAAAAAAAATTAATCCACAATTTTCTTATAAGAAAAATGCTCTAATACCACTTGTAGTATTCCAGATATAAAATGGTATGAAAAACATAAATATTTTAGCTAGAAATGGTAGAACAATGATATAACCAGAACAATACCATAATAATACCAGAATAACACTAGAAAGAGCACCTTGATTAATGATATCAATGTTCACTTGCCTCTTCGAGGGGGAAACCACCAACAGACTATATCTCTATTACAATAATATCCAAGACAAGATTTATCATACCCTATACTCCTATTTATACTAAATCTATCTATCCAAAAGAACAATCTAGAAGAAGATCCTTATAGAAGTGGAAACTTCTACTATGTCTTCTTACATTTGACTTATTCTTCCTTATTGCTAGGCCTTATTAATATTGGTCTTTATTACATGGAATTATATTATTCTACCTATGTGAGGGGTTAGGGAGGTTAGGCCCCTAACATCTTATTCTAGTATCAACTTGTGCATGTTTGTTCCCGATAATATGATTTGATGGATGAGTCTTCTATATTCGTCTGCTAGGTGTATTTGGAGGTACTTGAAGATATTTTTGTTCATGTTATATTTTTTCTAACTGCTCTTCTTCATGTTCCTATTCTACAACTCCTTCTTCCTTATATTTTTCTTCGTGAACCTGTTCTATTGAATCCTTTTGTTCTTCCTTTTTTATTCATCCACTTGTCTCATCAAATGTCACATTGATGATTTCCACATTTTTATTGAGCCTTATATTGAAGCATTTGTATT
>ML788768.1:722728-750054 GCA_009831015.1 Picea engelmannii | reverse complement strand
TAACTATAGCCCGAATTTCTAATTTTGTGATTGTTTCATTTTATATAGAGATGAGAGTTATTTATCTTATCCCATATTTGTCATGTGTGACTTTTTTCAATGAAAGACAAACTTGTTTAATTTTTTATATATTTAAATCAAAAACACATTTTTTTACATGAACCATTATTAACAAATAATCCAAGAATTATTTTTTAAAACGAATTTCAAACTCTATATATTAATTATAGTATTCTATTATATTTTTTCTTATCCCATAGAGATGAGAGAGTTATTTATCTTATCTCATATTTATCATGTATGACTTTTTTCAATGAAAGACAAACTTGTTTAATTTTTTATATATTTCAATCAAAATCACATTTCAAAGTATATACATGAACCATTATTAACAAATAATCCGAGAATTATTTTTTAAAACAAATTTCAAACTCTATATATTAATTATAGTATTTTATTATATTTTTTCTTTTCCCATAAAGATGAGAGTTATTTATCTTATCCCATATTTATCATGTGTAACTTTTTTCAATAAAATACAAATTTGTTTAATTTTTTATATATTTAAATCAAAATCACATTTCAAAGTATATACATGAACCATTATTAACAAATAATACAAAAATTATTTTTTAAACAAATTTCAAACTCTATATATTAATTATAGTATTCTATTCTATTTTTTCTTTCCAAAGATTAATGTTATTATCATTATATAATTATAAACTATTTTCTTTTCAAAATCACCTACTACAAGATCAAGACAACATACATAGTTATTATCATTATATAATTATAAAATATTTTATTTTAGTTTTATAATTATAATTATAAAACTAATATTATTATCATTATATAATTATAAAATATGTTTTTTTCAAAATCATATGAAGAATATATACATAGTATAGTATAGTGTGAAACTAATATTATTATTATTATATAATTATAAAATATTTTCTTTTCAAGATCATCTACTACAAGTTAGAAGATGAAGACTATATACATAGTATTAGATAGAAAATCATTTAATACCATTAATATAAGATGAACAATTCAACATAATAATAATTAACCAATATACTTAATATTAATATTAAATAAAATACGTTATTTTTATGACAATTTAGTATAATATGGAGAATCAAAATAGAACTTAATATGCATTTAATATTGTTAGTATATGAAGAATCAAAATAGAACTTAATTCTCACCTAATACCATTAGCATAAGATGAAAAAATTCAACATAGTAACAATTAACCAATATACTTACTATTAATACTAAATAAAATATTTTATTTTTATGACAATTTAGTACAAGATCGAGAATCAAAATAGAATTAGTAGAACATAAAAAGAATTTGACATGAAAATTGTTTAAGAATCAAAAAATAATTTAATGCTAGATAAAGAATAAAATAGGATACTTAATTATTTAAGAATCAACCAATATACTTAGTACTTGATAAAATATTTTATTTTCAGGCTAGTACAAAATGAAGATTTAATTAATAGAATAGGATACATAATTATTTAAGAATCAACCAATGCAACACAAGATGGTCTAAGAATCAACCAATAAACATAGAATAGGATACTTAAATTCACTGAAGTATATCTAAAGATACATAAATATAAAACATATCGACGGATATAATTCGTACTAGATAAATAATTTAATATAATACTTAAATTCATCCATAATCATTGGAAGAGGCACAATCATAATTGGAAATAAGGGTACCAAGAAAAAGAATGTTCTACGAGTCGAAGATATGTAACACAATATTTTGAGTGTAAGTCAAATGTGTGACCAAGGTCACAAACTTGTGTTTGATTCACCAAAGTGTGAGATAAGAAAATAATAATCAGGCAGAGTGGTAGCAACAACTATGATAAATTCAAGAAACATATATTTAATAAATGAAAATGGAAATTAAAAGTGTTGTTTAGGAAAGGAAGATGAAGTTTGGCTATGGCACAAAAGAATGTGTCACATAAATTTTGATAATATTGTCAAGGTCAGAAAAAATGAAGCAGTCAGAGAAATTCCCTAGATCATGAATCCAACCAACACTTTATGAAAGCATTGTCAACAAGGAAAGCAAACCAAGACCAGTTTCAAGTCAAAGGAATACTCCACAACAAAGCCGCTGGAAATTGTGCATACTGATATAGTTGGACCAACTAGAACAAACAGGTTGAAAGGTGAGAAGTATTTTATGCTATTGGTTGATGATTATACAAGAATGACTGCAGTTGTTTTTCTCAGGAAGAAGTTAGAATCATTCGAGAACTTCAATATATACAAGGAAATGGTTGAAAATGAGATAGATTCGAAAATAAAATGTTTGAGATTTGATAATGAAGGAGAGTTTACTTCAAAGGAATTTATGGACTTCTACAGTAAGCATGGAATAAAAAGGAATTTTTTCTTTGCCAGGACACCACAACAGAATGGAGTTATCGAAAGGAAGAACAAGACAATACAGGAAATCGATCGAACTATGTTAATGTAATCCAAGTTGATAGGTTCCTTTTGGGAACATGTAGTGCATACAACAGTTCACATTCAAAACAGAGGAATTCCAGAAACAACAGTGATAAAACGCCCTACGAGCTACGAAAAGGAAGACCAACAAATGTGAAGCAATTCAGAGTTTTTGGAAGAAAATGCTACATCAAAAGAGAAGATGGAAGAATGAGAATGTTTGATTCTCGTGTGGACAAAGGCATACTTGTTGGGCACTCGAGCACAAGGAAATAATACAAATGCTTCAATATAAGGCTCAATAAAAATGTGGAAATCATCAATGTGACATTTGATGAGACAAGTGGATGAATAAAAAAGGAAGAACAAAAGGATTCAATAGAACAGGTTCACGAAGAAAAATATAAGGAAGAAGGAGTTGTAGAATAGGAACATGAAGAAGAGCAGTTAGAAAAAATATAACATGAACAAAAATATCTTCAAGTACCTCCAAATACACCTAGCAGACGAATATAGAAGACTCATCCATCAAATCATATTATCGGGAACAAACATGCACAAGTTGATACTAGAATAAGATGTTAGGGGCCTAACCTCCCTAACCCCTCACATAGGTAGAATAATATAATTCCATGTAATAAAGACCAATATTAATAAGGCCTAGCAATAAGGAAGAATAAGTCAAATGTAAGAAGACATAGTAGAAGTTTCCACTTCTAGAAGGATCTTCCTCTAGATTGTTCTTTTGGATAGATAGATTTAGTATAAATAGGAGTATAGGGTATGAGAAATCTTGTCTTAGATATTATTGTAATAGAGATATAGTTTGTTGGTGGTTTCCCCCTCGAAGAGGCAAGTGAACATTGATATCATTAATCAAGGTGCTCTTTCTAGTGTTATTCTGGTATTATTCTAGTATTGTTCTGGTTATATCATTGTTCTACCATTTCTAGCTAAAATATTTATGTTTTTCATACCATTTTATATCTGGAATACTACAAGTGGTATTAGAGCATTTTCCTTGGAAGAAAATTGTGGATTAATTTTTTTTAGGGTATAGACATATTCCAACGTCTTAAATCTATAGAGATATGTCATTACGTGCATAAATTCGTGGTCAGGGACTCATACAGGGAGGAAATACAAGTTGTACTTAAGCACACATCTGTTGGCAACCCTTGTAACCCTTGTTGGTACCCCTTCGAGTGGTAGCGCATCAAACAACACTTGTATACAGATAGACCTAGATATCTTGAAGCTCTCCATAGATAAATCGATCAGACTCCTAAATTCTATAATTCCACCAAGAACAACACTCAGGAAGATATTCTTTAGTACCTGGGTAGTTGGATAGTACAGATAAGGGAACAGTCTAGCCTCCTTAGTTGGTTCCCTGAGATATTTGGTCGAGAACTATTGTTGGACCTCACATGTATATTAGAGAGCTATAGCACAAGGAAAAATCTTGTATGTAGATAAATTTCATAAACCAACCCTTGGGACGGACACAAAAACAGAAAAAAACAAGATCTATTGTAGCGTAGCTATGCCTTCTGCATTCGGTTTTCAAAATTACTATACATTTCTTCCTTTTAATAATTTCAAACCTATCCCATCGGGTTCCTCTCTTCGCCCTCATTCCAGTGATACCTATCATTTTTAACACAATTTGTTTTTGTGGACCCGACCCTTCTCCAACACCCTTATTTGTCCCCTATCCCATTGGATCCCCCTTTTCTCCCTTATCACAATGGTACCTATCATTTGACACCTTTCTTATCAGTGGTCCCACCCACCCCTCCCGCCCCCTTTTGGTTCCCCTATACCATTTTCCTTCCCATTTTTTCCAAATGGCTACCACCCAATCCTAATAACTAAATACCTTGAATGTTGAGACCCACCAGAACAAGGAAGACATCAAGAATATCAATGACACCATTAGCTCAAACAAATTTTCTATTCAGGTCCTCCAGGAACAATGTTCCTACATCAAAGACCTCAAAGACCTCAAAGCCACCTTTGAACACTTCATGGGTCGTTCCCAGAACCCTTACTCTTCTGAGCAACCATCTTATAAGGATGACCATTTCTCTTCCCATTACCAAGGTCCTCATACTACCCACTTTTCTCGAGACCTCCACCCTCCCATAATTCAGGTGAACAAATTTTATGGATAAACAAATTTTATGGATAGGATCCCACATGTTGGGTCACCCAAATAGAACATTATTTCTCTTTGCATGACATTACTGATGATTTAGCCAAACTTCATTATGGTTTCCTACATCTGGATCTGGAACAATGGAAATGGTGGCAATGGAGAAAAAAGTCACACCAAGGGTATGTTTCTTGGACACAATTTGTGGCCGAAATTTATGACCTCTTTGACTCTGACACCCACCATTTAGGATGTTTGACCAAGCTAAATCAGTATGGGACAATGGAAGAATTTATTCCCACATTTGATCACCTGGATTCCAGAACGGAGGGCATGTCATATGCTTTCTTTAAGAAATGTTTTATCAGTGGCCTTAAAGATGAAATTTGTGTCCATATTCTCATGGAACACCCTTAGACTTGGTTGGAACACAAGGGGGTTTGAGGGGGTTCAGTGGCAGCACCCCCAAGAATTTTTTTTTCTCGAGAAACATGTCACATGTTTTCCTCATTTTCGGTGTCACATCAATTTTCATGTTCATTGTTGGATAGTTTTCGGCACATGGTTTTTTTCGATGGTTTTCTATTTTTTGTTAAGGAATTAGGGTTGTTGACTAATATAGGGAATTGGGTTAGGGTTTTGGATGCCGTTGGATCCTATATGTATATTGTATTGTAAACAATGTATCACTATGAATGAATATATAATATGTTGGTTTTCTCGGTTTGGGTTTCCAAGGGAAAAATATCTATGTAATGTGTGTATTTTCCATTGTATATTTTGTGTTCTTTTCCTGAAAATTTGTTTGCAGTAAATATTGTACAAGGTTAAAATAAACATGTTTGTGCTGCTAATTTCTTGAAGGTAGTTATATAATCCCAAAGTAATTATGGTACCCTCAAATCCCAATCATCTCTATTTACATTACAAATATTTATCAAGGAATTCTCCAAAATCTCGTTGAAGGCTTCTATTGTGCCATTTGCTTGAGGGTGGTAAGGAGTACTCTTTTGGTGGTATACCTTAAAATCTTCAAGCATAGCCTCAATTGTATTGTTGATGAAGTGAGTCCCTTGATGACTCATCAATATTCTTGGACATCCAAATCTTGTTACTACATTCTCAAATACAAAAATGTGTGCAGTCTCTGTGTTGGAATCATTTATTGGTGCTACCTCTTCCCATATGGTTAAGTATTCTATTGTTGTAATAATTTATCTGGATCCTTATCTTCTTGTTGGTTGATTAATTGGACCTAAAAAATCTATTTCCCATTTCTCGAACACTTGTAAAGTAACCTGCGGTCTCAATGGCATCTCATCCCTCTTGTACAACTTCCCTACTCTTTGAAAAACTTCACACTTTTGATAGTATTCCTCTGAATCCTTATGAACTATGGGCCACCATAATCCTACCCACAATACCTTATGTGTGGTTTCTTTTCCTGCATAATATCCTCCTCCAATTCCTTCATGTGCTTCTGCCAAAATAATGGGTCTTTAATTATCCATAAAACATCTCCTCAAGATGTTATCTACTCCAAGTTTGTATAAATGATCTTCAATCAACTAATAATATACAAATATGACCACCAAATTTTTATTTTTCACAGTAGTAAATTCTCTTGGTGTAAATCCTGTACTCAAAAACTCAATAATGCCAACAAAATATTCATCTGCAATTTGTACTGAAATAAATTTTTCATCCGAAAAGTTGTCTTCCAAGTTACCGTGTTCTTCTCCATTTGTTATCTCGGATAAGTGATCTGGTCCAGAATTCAATATTCCAGGTTTCACCACAACTTCAAAGTAAAATTCCTTAAATAATAATAGACATATGCATATCCTTCCCCCCAACATTGGATTATTAACTAAGTATCTCATAGTTGAATGATCTATAAACATCTTAAAGTGTTGTCCTAGCAATTGAGTCTGGATTTCTACAAAGCATACACCATTGCTAATACTTCTCTTTATGTAGTGTTGTAGTTATGTTCTGAATCTCACAACTTTCTTCTTGCAATTTCAATAGGGTGATCTATATCACCTTCTCTTGGTTGGGTTAATACTACTCCTAATTATATTGTAGATGCATCTACATGCATATGAAATTATTTATGCCAATCTGGAAATACTAAAATAGGCGCAATAACCATATTCTCCTTCAAAATATCTAGACTCTTCTGCCATTCATCATTCCACTCATACTTAGTATCCTTCTTCAAAATATTGTCCATTAGCATAGCGATTTGTAATACCCTGTATGACCCAATGTGCTCTTCAACTGGCGTACTAACTTTGGTGGTGGTAAGTTAATTATGATAGTAATTTTAGCAGGGTCAACTAGTAGACCCTGTTTACACACCACATGCCCTAACAAAATGCCAAAAGGTGCACTGAAAATATACTTCTTAATATTTAATGAGATATGACACTATCTGCATCTATCCAACATCAACCTTAATTATTCAACATGATCTTTCAACAAACTGAACATTGTCCAATCATCCAAGTAAACCTCCAAAAATTTATGAATAAATTCCTTGAAAATTGCTACTACTACTCTTGAAAAAATAGCTGGTGCATTCTTCAATCCAAATGGCATGACTGTATACTGAAATGAGCCCCACTCTCTAGAAAAATTTGTCGTGTGTCTATCTTCTAGCGCAATTCTTATATGATGATGACCTGAATATCCATCTGTAAAAGAATAAGCTTCTTGACCCCCTACATTTTCCAAAACTTCATCTGTAAATGGGGTAGGAAAAGGATCATGTAGGAAAGCATCATTCGATTTTCTCAAATATACACAAATCTCGATCCATCCTTTCTTTGTTTCTTGCACCACCATGAGACTGATCCATTCTAAATGTTTTATAGGTTCTATAACACCCACTTCGAGCATCATGTCAATTTCTATCTTTACTTTTTCTTTGTATATTGGATTCAATAAGTACGACCTCTGTCTGATAGGTCTTGCTTCTGGCTTCAATGGGATATTCATCTCTATTAGATCTCTTTCTATTCCCTTCATCCCTGAGAATGTTGCTGGGAATAAGTCATTGTACTCACACAATAATTATGTGATCATCTCTATTGTCTGATGATCCCAATAATCTCCAATACTAGCCATCTTTGGATTTTTTGCAGTGCCAATATTTATCATCTTGATATTTAATGGTGCAGAATAATATTCTGAGCCTATCTTGGGACCTTCTACTTCCCTTTCACCTTCTACTTCATGGATTTGGATATTGTATGTGTTATATTTTTTAGTTTCTTCTGCTTCTTCTACATGATAACAATTTAGTAATCGTTTGACTATTTGACTATCCTACCTCTGAGATGTTGTAATTATTTCAAATTCTAGTTCTTCAAATATCTTGTCTCTTACCACTTTCAGTGCCGTGTCCATCTCCAGATTGTCATTCTCAAAGGAAATTGTAACTACAAAGTTCTATTGTATTTCTTCTTACTTGGAAATTTCTTTGCGTTATTCTTGTTCTGTGTACGAGTTCTTCAAAATGTCTTCTAGTGTGTAAATAAAATGATGTGGCCATTATTCTGGTGGTATTAATATCCATTGAACTATGAACTTATCTACATGCTCTTGGGGTTGTCGTAATCCTTCATATTTCTCCTCATATTTGTGTTCTTGCTCTGCACTGAATCTGATGTGTAGTAACCTTTTGCACTGGAACCAATTGTTGATCTTTGCATGTACTCCACCATATTGCAGGTGTAGATTTTAAAGAAATATCAAGTGCTGGTAATATATGATTTTCCATAACTTTTACCTCATATTTCATAAGAAATTCTTCTAAATCATTTAATCCATAAAAAGTGGGAGGTTTTCTTACCTCTGTACCAACCCATTTCAGTGCGTGCATCATTCTAGCACATCTACTGGTAGATAATTCATGTAACCACTACTACCAGTTCTCCAATCCCGTGTCAGAGTATGAAGAAAAATAACTAATACTCCTCCAACTAAGCATGCCATATGAATTTGGGTTGATATAATCTTCTTCGTGTGCGATAGTTCTATATAACTGGTTTACATCCTTTGTAAGAATATTATCTGTAGGTTCCATATACCTACCTGCTTCTAAGGGATACAATGGCGCAATAAATTTGTATTCTCCAGAGTTGAATATCATGTTCCTTGTCTTCAAATTGATAATATTTTGGTTATCAAAGGCCAAATCAAGACCTAACAGTGATGGATATGGAGAAGTATTATCCACTAAGTCAATGAATTAAAAGTTAACCCTAGTGTGCACACCATCTAGATCAATTGGAATCCCCTTCAACCTTCATATTAGCACCACTTTGTGCTAATTTTCCATCTTCAATTGAATAGGTGAATACCCTAATTTTGGTTCTCCCATGGCTTCCGAAGTTTTCTTTGGAAAAACATTGAATTCAGATCCTAAGTCTAGTATAATATCCCCCGTATTGAAATCTCCTATGTTGCATTTAATATGAATTCCCTACTGGTTCTTTTATTTTTTCGGACTTGATTTACACTTTTTGCCACTTCTTCCCTAGGCTTACACTTTTCTAACAAATTATGTAGTACTTGTAAGGAATTTTTATCACTTAATAATTTGACACAAGCTCCCAAAACGTTTCTTTAAGTTACTTGTTATGAATACTTCTCTTGATTAGTTTGATAAAATAGTGAAGGCATGTCATAGACTGGTATCTCATCTATTGGGTTTGTTCCTAAAGTGGACAAAATGTTTTCCTTCAAGATCTATTGTTTAGCTTCTTTGAATATATCTTTCTCTTTGCACGCATCAAACTTCTGTTTAGGAAGTATGTTCTTCCTAGTCCACTGATATTGGTCCTGATATTTCTTAGATGCATCTTCTCCTGTCTTGGCTCCACCTATAGTCACTTTGTTAATATTCTTCCCATCTTCTTCTCTTTTTTCCACCCAGATCCATTGCACATTCTGATTATTCTGGTTGCTCTTGTCCTATATTTTTATCAATAGTGTTGGACAATCCTCTGTTTCATGGTCTGTTGCGCGACAATACATACATGTCGTAGGTGAATATGGGTAATCTATTTCATGGTGCCCTAGTTTCTGACATTTATGACACACTACCAGTCCTCGACCTCTTCCAAATCCTCTTCCTCCATGACCTCCTCATCTCAATCCTCCTTTGTTGTCCTGATTGTCTTCGCGCAATGTATTATACTGAGGTCCTTGATGGTACTGTGTCTACAGTTTGTTTTGCTACTGTGGTGTTGAGCACTATTGTGTAGGGTTATATTATTGTTTTCCTTGAAATGTCTGCACATTGTATTATGGTTGTGCTACAAATTGTTGCACGATATTGTACTGTAGCTGTTGTGTAGTGTTATACTACATTTTCTTTGCAGATTACACTATTACATGTTCATCTTGCACCCTGTATGTATCTAAAATAATTTATTTAATCATCTCTAAGGTTCTATAATCCTTGTCTTCATGTCAAACTCACTTACAAAAGTTACAAAATGTACTTTTCAGAATTTTCTGGTAATTCTACATCAAGGGAAAATGATAGGGATCATGCACATATGTTTTGCAAATATCACACCATGGTCCTCCTAAAGAAAAATGATTTGGCATACCCACTCCAATATACTGCGAAAATAATGGACACTCATGATTGTGATGACATTATGTCTTCCACATTGTACACCATGCATCTTCTATTTTCTCCTCTCCTTTATTATGATTTAACTGGAATGTTAAGTTATTAATATCTTGCTTCAACTCTTCCACAACTGGATCTGTATGATTGTATTGGTTTTTTTATAGCTGTAAGGATTCCTGTAGGGCCTCACCCTGAATTTGGAATTTATGTTTTCGTAAAGGATACTTCAAGTGTGGAAACAAATACTTAACAAACAAATGCCTATGTTGTGTATTATTAATAGTGTATTTTAACTTACCTTTTAACCTTTTGAATTTCTGGTCCACTTCCCAGACTGATTCTCTTGGTTTTTGTTTGATCTCTATCATTTCATTCATAAACTGGTTCTCTGAAATTGGCTTCTGAAATTCATTTATTAACTACCTCTTCACATCTGCTACAATTTTAGGTTTTCTCGTTGGATTATTTGTTGAGAGGCCCGTGTACCAATCTAATGCGTGGTCTCAAAAAGTGATTTCTAACTGTGAAAACTTTGTATCCTTGTCTGTAATCTTCTTTCTTCCCCATATCTTCTCACAGATGAACACATGTTTTTTCTGGGTCATCTGACTCATCCCCTTGGAACTATGGTAACCTAATGGTTGGATATTGTCCTGCCATGGTGAAATTTTTTGAACTACTGCCTCCGCGTGGTGTAGATACTTGACTGCTACTTGCACTTTTGCTACTGGACCCACGTCCTGGAAATATTATTCTACCACTAATCACTTGTTGGTTAATTTCCACACTAATTCTGATCTAGAATGGAGAGCCTTCTTGTTTTCCTCTCATATGTGGCATGCAAGGGAGGAAGGAAGGGTCCAGATACTTGCGTCCTTCTAAGGGATCCAATGGTGAAATAAATCTTTATTATCCAGACTTGAATATCATCTTCCTTGTCTTCAAATTGATAATAGCATGGTTATCAAAGGCCCAATCCAGACCTAACAGTTCTAGATATGGATAAGTATTATCCACTATGTCAATGAATTAAAAGTCATCCATGGTGCGCACACCATCTAGATGAAATGGAATCCCCTTCAACCTTCATATTGGCAACATTATGTGCTTATTTTCCAGCTTCAATTAAATAGGTGAATACCCTAATTTTTGTTCTCCCATGGCTTCCCAATTATTTTTTGGAAAAACATTGAATTGAGATCCTAAGTCTAGTATAATATCCCCCATATTGAAATCTCCTATGTTGCATTTAAGTTGAATTCCCTACCGGTTCTTCTCTTCTTTCAGACCTAATTTACCCTTTTTACCCCTTCTTCCCTGGGATTACACTTTTGTAACAAATTCTGCAGTACTTGTAAAGAATTTTTACCACTTAGCAATTTGACACAAGCTCCCAAAAAGTTTCTTAAGTTACATGTTATGAAGACTATTCTTGATTGGTTTGATCAAATAATGAGGTCATGTCATAGACTCATATCTCATCTATTGGATTTCTTCCTAAAGTGGACACAATGTTTTCCTTCGAGATCTCTTGTCTAGCTTCTTTGAATATCTCTTTCTCTTCCCACGCATCAAACTTCTATTTAGGAAATATGTTCTTCCTAATCCATTGATACAGGTCCCAATATTTCTTGGTTGAATCTTCTCCTATATTGGCTCCACCTCTAGTCACTATGTTAATCTTCTTCCCATCTTCTTCTCTTTTTTCCACCCTGATCCATTGCACATTCTGATTATTTTGGTTCCTCTTGTCCTGTATTTTTATAATTAGTGTTGAACAATCCTCTGTTTCATGGTCTGCTACATGATAGTACATACATGTCATAGGTGGTTATAGGTAATCTCTTTCATAGTGCCCTAGTTTTTGACATTTATTACACACTACCAGTCCTCGACCTCCTCCAAATCCTCTTCCTCCACAACCTTCTCCTCTCAAGCCTCCTTTATTGCCCTGATTGTCTCTGCGTAGTGTGTTATAATGATGTCCTTGATGGTACTACGACTACGGATTATTGTACTATTGTGGTGTTGAGAAGTGTTGTGCAGGGTTATACTTCTATTTCCCTTGAAAATTCTGCGTGTTATACTATGGTTGTGTTGAAAATTATTGCACAGGATTGTACTGTGGCTGCTGCGCAGTGTTATACTATGGTTCATGTGTATATTTTCATGTTACATGTTCATCCTGAACATTGTATGTATCTACGAACCTTTCTTTAATCATCTCCAAGGTTCTACAATCCTTCTCTTTGTGTCCAATTTACTTACAAAAGTTACAAAATGTACTTTTCAAAATTTTCTAGTACTTCTGCATCAAGGGGAAATGATAGGGATCATGCACATGAGTTTTGCAAATATCACACCATGGTCCTCTTGAATATAAAGGGTTTGGCATACCCACTCCAATATACTGCTAAAATAATGGACACTCATGCTTGTTATGACCTTATGTCTTGCACATTGTACACCATACATATTCTCTTTTCTCCTTTCCTTTATTTTGATTTAACTGGAATGTTAAGTTCTTCATATCCTGCTTCAACGCATCCGCAACTGGATCTATATGCTTGTATTGGTTTTCTTATAGTTGTAAGGCTTCCTGTGGGGCCTCACCCTGACTTTGGAATTTATGTTGTCTCAAAGGATACTTCAAGTGTGGCAACAAAGAATTAACAAACAAAATCCTATGTTGTGTATCAATAATAGTGTATTTTAACTTACCTTTTAACCTTTTGAATTTCCAATCCACTTTCTAGACTGATTCTCTAAGTTTTTGTTTGATCTCTATCATTTCATTCATAAAATGGTCCTATGAACTTGGTTTCTAAAATTCATTTATTAACTACCTCTTCACATCTTCTATAGTTGTAGGTGTTCCCGTTGGATTATTTATTGAGGGACCCATGTACCAATCTAATGCGCGGTCTCGAAAAGTGATTTCTAACTGCGCAAAATTTGTATCTTCATCTGTAATCTTCTTTGTTTCCCATATCTTCTCACAGATGAACAAATGTTTTTCTGGGTCATCTGACCCATCCCCTTGGAAGTTTGGTAACCTGGTGGTTGGATATTATCCTGTCACGGTGAAATTTGTTGAAATACCACCTTCACGTGGTGCATATAATTGAATTCTACTTGCACTTTTGCTACTAGACCCATGTCCTGGAAAAATTCTTCTATCACTAATCACTTGTTGGTTAACTATTTTTTCTTTTTTAGTTGTGTTATTCACACATGGAGTTGTGGGTTCCACACTAATTTAGATATGGAATGGAGATCCTTCTGGTTTTCCTCTCATATGTGGCATGCAATATATCCTTAATCTTCTCTGTGGCATGAATATCCTCTACCTCTTCCTCATCATTTCCCAATCCCTCTCGCTCTGCTACAACCCTCTTCGTTTTATTCATCCTATACTAGTAGGGTTGTCCATTGCACTTCACACCTCCATTTATTATGATTTCCCTGGTTTGTTCATCATCCATCATGATGGGGTCCATTTCCTCCTTTTAGCTACTCTCCAGATCCTTATCCATTTCTTATATCCTCCTTAGTGCCTCCCCTAGTTCCACCATGTGCGCAGAGTGATTTAGTTATCTGATTCCATGGTCATCACACCTTTATCATGTAATACGATCTTGATCGACATGTAAAGAGACCTAATATACCTCCCTCTAGGTCCCTTCAAGAAATCCCTCTCTGTAGCAGTGTATGAATTCGTTGTATCAACTACAAAATTAGTGATAAACCCTGCAGTAATGATGTCTAACCAAAAATCTATCGCACACATGAATTTATTATTAACTATTTCCAACCGTGCAATGTTTTCAGCAGTCCACACTACTAGTCTAATCCGATCAGTCAGATGGGTATCCTTCAACCTTAAAAACCATTCATGTAATAACTGTGGAAAGAAACAAAAATATTCTTCATGTAGATCAATAAACACATACCTCTAGAGGTACTAGCACGGTGTATACCTAGAACACTTATTGTCTTTCTGCATGAACTCCAACTTCTTTATCTCTAAGCATCTTTCAATATCTCTCTTCATAGGATTACATGGCCTGAACATCACTTTATACCACTGCATCTTCTTCACCAAACCCATTCCTGACTCTCCTTCTGAGTTCTATCCATAAATGGAACCATTTGTTGGAATTATGGGATGACTTGGGTTATACCTTAGTTCTCCAACAAAACCATTATCACCATTGGCCCTTCTAGTAAACCAAAAGGATACACTACGCACAGAGTGCAAAACCTAGTCTCACCTGAGATATTTTATGGGGGACTGCAGAACACAAATGTCTGTAGTCATGGAAGGGATTGGGGGATGTTCTTTCTTTTTAATTCTTATTTCTACTTAACCATGCATTCTATTCTACTATTCACCAGATCCATTCATTCATTTTCATATTTAATCTAGTGTGTGTTGTAAATAAATCATCCATTCATCTATCTAACCATTCAATTATAACTGTAGAATTAATAAAACATTAAAACACATTACACACATGGATTTATTGTGGTTCACCCCCTATGTCTATGTCCACAAATATCTTCTGCTTCTTTATTCTTATTCATCAAAAATAATTGCACATGTTACATTAGAGTAGAGATTAGTGAGGTGGACCAGGATCACACTAAGCTCCACAACTTGCGACCTGACTGTCACCTACTTCGACTTCATTCGAGCTCAAAATATCTCAAAACATACTTCCAATCCCAAAAACTCCAAAATAGGTTCTCCAACACAGACTTGTCGCACTCATACCATTAACAATTTGACTCCTATCCTCTACCTCATATCCCTTATTTATATTACAAAAATGGGTTAGAAACCCTTATAATACATCCCAAAAACCTAACCCTAACTAGGATAGGTTTGTCCACATTTGTGTTTGATTTCCGCAAGTCATGTCACACGCATTGATTTTCCTCAAAATGTGGCATGTTGTTTTCCCTCGATTGTTGCGATGTTCTGTAAACATGCCTACTCCAACAATTCCACTGGTCACCATTCATCAAAATAGGTCTTGGCTATGATGAAAATCAAAATACCCCTAAGGGAGATGCAAGCACTAAGGTCACAAATCCATCATAAAAGGAAAATGAATAAAAACTTAAAATCTATGCCAATATTATCAAAGGCTCCATCAAGAATGAAAGTAGTAGCAGGAAAAGAAATGATGACTAGTAGAAATATGATTCTACCTACAAGAATGAATTCAGAAGAAATGTTCCACCAAGAATACCTTTCACAAACTGCTACCAAAATATCTTTCTTGGATATTGTTTTTCTTGCAATAATTTTGGTCATAACCAATAGAATGAAAATATTATGCATGAAGTGATCATGTAATAGATATAAACAAAAGTTCTTATAAAACCACAAGGAATGATTATATGAGAAACAAAACTAGAAGTTCTTGTGGGTTTGTTTATAGAAACTATAATTCATTTTCTCCCATACTTGATTACAATAATGAATATTATAAGTGAAATAACTATGGGAACATAACATGTGATTGTAGAAGTAGAATAATAAAGAAATAAGAAGATGTTCTTGCCAAACATAAATAATAATACACAAAGTTGTGGAAAAGGAAGCAAGAAGAACATAGGAAGGAAAAATGCAAACTTGCACTTTATGCTCAAAATGAAGGGAACCAATGGTACATTGATAGTGGATGCTCAAAACACATGACATGGGACCAAACCAAGTTTCTTACATTGAAGGAAGAAAAATGAGGCAAGGTTACTTTTGCAAATAATAGATTTGGAAGGATAGTTTGAAAATGTACTGTTAGTATTGATAATGGAAAGAATAAGACATAAAATTCCCTGTATGTTGAAGGGTTAAATCACAATCTTCTAAGTGTCAGTCAAATGTGTGAACAAGGATGCAATCTCACATTTCATTCTAAAGGGTGTGAAATAAGGAAATCAACTCTAGGAAGATTAGTGGTAAATGAAAATATAACCTCAAGTGATGTATACATAATCGATGAAGTCAAAAAAGAAAAATATTGTATGGAACAAAGGATGGGAGTGATATCCCTCCCATGTTTTCAATAAAGGAAAGCACAAGATAAAGGGGAGCAAACCTTTTCCATTGATTTCAAAGGGTGAGCTGTTGCAGATAGAGGAAGAATTACAAACACAAGGATAGTTGTAGATAGGGGGAGTATTACATAATTGAATAAGGGTTGCCATGAATGACAAAGGGGGAGATTGTTGTAAATATTGTTGTCATCGATGTCAAAGACAAGGGGAGACTACATATGTCCAAGATAAATATTACAAGCCTAAAGATGTCCAAAAAAAAGATTGCAAGATGGAGATTGTTGAAAGTATTCATTTTGGATTTTTGTGGTCACTTTGAATACTCTATATTTGAAAGAAATTTTAACCTACATACCTAGCTCAAATAGGATCACACATTATATTGTTGAAATTGTTATTTTGAGACCTTTCCAATGGTATATTTCATTTCATCTAACTCCCTGGGAATGACGAGATATGATTTTTTTTGTTCGACAACCCAACCAAAAAATTGAGGTCGACTCAACCAATATTTACAGGTTGTCCCAAAAAGTGGGAACAAAATTACTATAAATACAATATAGATGTGCATATTTTTAAAGTAACCAAGCAAGATATCAAGTACAAGGTATGTAGAACTGATATGAGGTGTGCTAAATATTATGGGGTGTCTTTCTAAGATATAAACTTGTGAAAGATAAGTGTAATGGATTTTCTTGTGGTATTTCTTGTTCTCAAGGTGCACTATGAATTACTTAAGGTATGTGATGCTTCCATGTGCACTATTTCTAGGTTTTGATGTTGTCGTTAGTGGATGTTTCTATTAATGGATGTTGTAATTAGTTGATGTTTCTGTCAATGATTAGATTATGGGAATGATGCAATGAGGCTTGCTAGGGTTTGAAGGATTGTCTATGAAATGAAGCATGTAGGTGAAGTCAGAAGTATTATGTGTATGAAGATATTGTATTGGTGTCTACACATATATTATTGAGTTGGTGCTCAGTTGAAGAGATTCGTGTCTCTACTAGGTTGGTGTCTATATCTTTTTGAGTTGGTGATGATTTGAGGATATTGGTGTCTTCAGTAAGTTGGTGGCTACATATTGCTGATTTGGTGCCTATTTAAGGAGAATTGTGTCTCCGGTAGGTTGGTTCCTATAGACATTTATAAAGATAATTTTTTGTGGTTTTCTCCCGCAAGGTTTTCAACATTAAAATATGTGCATTATGATTTGAGCTTATATGTGCTTATTGTTTCTCAGCTAATGAATGATTGATGAATGGTTAAAGAAAGTAAAAAATTATCGTATACTGATTCACCCCCCCAAGTATAAGCATAAGTTCAAAAATATCTTTAGATAATATAACTATAATTTCTCCATTTGTAGCAACTTGTACCAATGATTTACTTCCATGAATTCATAACATGTTCCTTGAATGAATTGTTGATGCTTAATTAATTACGAGACACATAAATATGTATAAAAATGGTTTGGCACAAGTGATTATATATAAATACATCTTCTAATTATTTAAACCATAAAATGCATCTCTTATTATCTTTCCCAAGTGGCTATGTGATTGGCGGTGGTTGGTTCTATTGGAAGATTGGTTGTTTTCATTGATGTCAACCCTAGTCATTGGTTTTCGACTGCAAGATTGATGAAGATATTTGGACATGAAGGAAAATTCACTTGTAGATACAACACCCATGGATGGATAGTATAAATCATGTTGTTTTTTATGGTAGGTGGCACGTAACATGGATCCTCATAGTTGAGGATAAATGAATTTTTGAAGATGACAAAATGAATTGAAGAAGGAAGTACAGATTGGCACTGAAGTTAATTAAAGAAAATAATTACAAAATAAGAAAGTGACAGGTCATCCCTAATGTTAAGAGGAAGTGAAATAAAGGGTATAAACACATCTCATTGAACATTGATTTTTCAACACACACAAGCTTTTTATTGAACAAGGAGATACAAGTCGAATTTCAGAGGAAATCTGAAGTAAAGAAGGCCGGATTTCAAGGGAGGATGAATTATTTTGGTGATGTGTTCTAAGGTATGTTATTATAGGTCATCTTACCATTTTCTCTATAATTGTTTTTCTAGAACGATTCAGATGGTAAAATTGGTATGGTATTGATAAGAGATATCTAGGTATCTGTGGTAAAAATTCCATCTCTTTGTTCACTATAATTGTGGAGCTACACTCTCTGGAAGATAGGTTTTTTACTAGTCCCGAAGCTAGTCATAAACAGGTGTTCCGGGTAAAATAGTCATAATGTCTTCATAGAGAATCCAAATGAAGTGAGACCAATTGCATTGGAAATAGTACGGGATTTAGTTTCATGTGTAACTATTTCAGAATATGATGTTAAAAATTGAGTGTGGGGCATGCTGTACAAGTTTTCTCTCCTGAATAAACTGGAATTGAATAAGGTCTACCATTTTCTCTATAACTCCTTTTCTGGGAGGATTCAAGGAGTTAAACTTGGAGGAGTTTCAGAAAATACATTGAGTTATATTATCTACAGGATCAAAGTGTTCTAAGAAGTGAATAATTGCAAAAGTTGAAGAAGTCCTAGGAAGCATTATCAGGTTCTATGTGATGGTTAGTTGATGGTGATGATTTAATGTAAAGTTTTATTATCTCTCATATATTATTGGGTGGAAGGAAGGGGCAAGGATGGAGAGGTCAACCCTTTCTTGATATTGGAGGATTGTATCTTCCTTTTGGAGTTTTATCCTTCCTTTTATATTTGGAAGTTGTAGCTACCTTTGGAATTCATTACTTCCCTTGAACAATAACTATTGGTTACTTCTTCTATATTGTGCATGGTGTATTGTGGTATATTGGTGTAACTCTTCTACTATTGTTCATTGCTCATTGGATATATTTGAATATATAATCTGGTTGAAGTATAAGTTGAAACATTTTCCAGATTGAACTTGATACTAATTCACCCACCTCTGAGCATCAACAATTCGTATCAGAGCAGGTTGCCTTCATAACAGTTTAACCACTGGAAGGAAAATCTTGAGCAGACATGGATGACCATGAACACATTTCAAATGGGATTCAAAGATTTGATGGAAGAAATTATGCATACTGGAGTGATAGAGTGAAAACTTACCTAACATATTTGGGAGTAGACATTTGGTACTCAGTTGTAAATGGCTATGTAATCCCAAATAATGCTCCAACCGACCCAAATGAGAATAAGATTATGAGTTGTAATTCAAAAGACATACATGTTATTCTAGGAGTATTGGCACCAACAATTGCTAGAAAAGTGATGGGCTATAGCACTGCTAAAGAGGTATGGGACAAACTTAAGAGTATCTATGAAGGTGATCCAAAATTTAAGCAGGTCAAGCTTCAATGACATAGAGAAGAATTTGAAAATTTGAAGATGGATGAAAAGGAAGATATTGCAACATATTTTATTAGAGTTGATGAAGTTGTCAATGCTATTAGAGGATTAGGTGAAGAGCTCAATGAATCCTTGGTTGTAAAAAAGGTGTTGAGATCACTTCTCTTGAAGTATGATGCTAAGGTATCTGCCATTGAAGAAACTAGGGACTTGACCCAAATGAAAATGGATGAATTACATGTATCTCTTATAGCATATGAAATGAGAACAGACATAGAAAGTGACCAACCAAACAATGAAGCAACCTTTAAAGCCATAAAGAAGAAAAAATATAAGGATAACAACCTTGATGAAGAAATATCAAAATTGTAAGAAGGTTTCATAAGGTAAGTGGAATATACAAAGGTAAGTTTCCTCTCAAATTCTTTAATTGTGGTAGAATAGGACATATTGTTGAAAACTACTACTATGAAAAGAGAAGTCTCAAAAATAAAAAGAGATTCTACTCCAAGAATGATGACATCTCCTCATATGAGATTGATGAAGAAGATAATGATGGAGGAGAAGTCCTATTCATAACCCAAGAAACCTAGGATGATGATCACAAGAGTTCTAGCAAATCCAAAATGTATTTCCGGACCTGCTTTTTCGGCCCCGCTTTTTTGGCCCTGAAAAATAGGCCCAACTTTTTTGTCCTTCTTTTTTTATTGGAATGACTTGCAGTCGACTCACTTCCTCTGTTGCTAATTCTCCCTTACTCACTCTACAAAATCAACTTCTTATTCCTCAATCAGTGCCCTCACTCATCATCTCAACACCCAATTTGTTATGTCCTTCACTGTCAACCTTGTTTTATCACTCTAACTCACCTTTTATTGAGTCTTCTATAAGCCTCCATAAATTCACTTTAGTGAATTATTAATTTCCAAAAAGTCGCTTTTAAGGAATCTGAATGAAAAGTCAATAAAATTCATTTAAATGACTTTTATACTTTTCCTAAATTAAAACTTAGGATAAAATGAAAATGTTGATATAGGTTAGTGTCTATCAACTAACCTATATCAAAATCCTAAAATATATACCTCTTTTATTTCTACTATGACTTTTTGTCAGCTTAACCATTTTTCAAATGAGTTAGATGTCACACTAGAAAAGACCGATACCTACAACAACAACAAAAATCATGCACAAACGAAAGGTGTTATAGTTTCAACGATATATTGCCTTCCATAATTTAAAAAATATATAAAATTAATATTAGAAATTTTGAAAAATTTACATCGCACTAGAAAAATAGGTTCTCTACAATTATAGAAGATTTTGGAAGTAAATTTCATTCTTAATGTACTCAACAACCGCACGAACGAAGTCATATACTTTATATTTTGATGGAAAAATAACATACCACTATTTGAAAAACTCAAATTCCACATAGTTATTCACAATTTCTATAAATAAATGTTGCATATTCAGAATGATAATTCAATTTCCTACATTTCATCTTTTTACACCATCTTCAAATTCATTGTAACAATACCTTGAATAAGCCATCCAAGTTAACAATTTTTTGTTTTTCTATGTTTGCATTGCCACTAACGTGTCATGAGAGAACATCATTATCTTTCACTCACCGAGTTTTTACTTTCTCAAAATGATACCTATAAGATTTTTTTTTTTCATTTTCCTAAGTCCTCTCATGTAGAATTGTACCGTGTCTCTTAGAACATACTTGGAATTTGAGAAATTAATGAAAATTAAACATTATTGAATATATTTTAAGCCTCATGGGCCATATGATTGTTAGAAACAACAGGATCACGGAGAAATAAAATAAAACAAATGCAGAAATAAAACATATAAGATACACAATACAATAGAGACATGGATATACGTGGTTCACCTAGTGTGAGGTACGTCCACCAGATAAATTGTCAGGTCCTTCCTTTAGTATTATCTAGAAAATGAAGGGATACAGCCTACAACATACTCGTTGTAACTTCCTCTTATTTATATCATGGTCCCCTCTCTTAGAATACAATATTCACTCACATACACATATGAAATACAATTCCCTCTTAAAAGAGTGTTTCCTTCTAGGAAGAAAAAACCTAACATAATTTCTACTATCATATCACCGAGCTTATAATGCATGGTCCATATCGACTAATAAATTACCATATTTTACAAGAAAATATTCCCAAAAATATCTCTTCGGGGCCGCTTCCCCCAAACCCCTTCCAAAGTGGGCACCAAAATTTCTCATCCCCCCCACCCGTAGACTCCCCTAGTGAGGTATATTGGGTGGAAATCCCACACACACACACCCCGTCAGGTAATGGGGTCCAAACAAAGTTGAAACAAGATCTATGAATCAGGAAGATAATCAGGCTCCACAACCAACAATCTCGCACTTGGAGACTGATCAAAACAACTCCACTATTGATGTACCTATTGGACTATGATCCACCTTGGACCTGAAAAATTTCTCATATTCACCTTCATTCTTGAAGGCCAACTGAAGTTGAGCAGGAACTCAATTTCTCCCTAGTTACTATCTTTGTGAACATGTCTGCAAGATTCTGGCTAGTATGTATCATTTCCAACTTCAATTGTCCATCTTCCAAAATAGATCTTATGAAATGGTACCTAAGTTGTATATTCTTATTCTTAGAAGGGAATGTTGATTTCTTTGCAATATGAATGGCACTCTGGTTGTCACGGTACAACTTTCTATTCTTCTTGTTCTTTCCCAATTCCTCCATAAACCCCCGTAACCAAATCATATCTTTAATAGTATATGTAGCAAAGCGATACTCTTCTTTTGTTGTTTAAAGTGAAACAACCCTTCGCAGTTTTGAAATCAAACACACTATTGTTCCACCTATAAAAAAAACATACCCTGTGGTGCTTCTCATGCTATCTTTATCACCTTCCATATATGAATCAGCATATCCTTGGAGAACATTGTTTGGACATCCAAAACATAATGCATGAGTATAAGTACCTCTCAAATACCCAAGAATACAATTTATTTCCCCCCAATGTTCTTTAACTAGATTGTTCATATACATGTTCACAACTCCCAGTGTATGTGCAATATATGGTCTTGTGCACACCATAGCATACATAAAGTTGTCAAATGTTGATCAATAAGGGACCCTAGACATGTATTCTATATGCTCTTGTGTCTTGGGACACATTTCCTTGGTTATTTTAGATGTCTTACCAAATGTGTACTAATTGGTTTTCCATTCTTCATTCTTCATTCTAAACCTCTCCAACACCTTCTCTATGTACTCACCCTGAGACAATATCAACTAGCAATTTTTACTATCTCTTGTTATACTCATGCAAAATATTTTCTTTGCAACACCCAAATCCTTCATTGCAAATGAATTATCTCATATCTCTTTGAGAACATTTTTATCTTTCATGTTAGACCCTGCAACAAGCATGTCATCTACATACAATAGAAAGATAATATAATTTCAATTTTATAGCCTCTTAAAATAAACACAATGATCAGAATGAAATCTACTATAACCTTGTTTTGTCATAAACCTATCAAACATCAAATTCCATTGACTTGGAGCTTTCTTTAGGCCATACAATATCTTATTCAACTTGCATACCAAATTTCCCTTCCCTTTGACCTCATACCCTTGTGGTTGCTACATATAAATCTCTTCCTCCAAATCCCCATGGATAAAGGTTGTTTTTACATCTAACTATTCAAGATGAAAATCTTCTACTTCCACAAGACTTAAAATAGTCCTAATTGAAATAATTTTAACAATAGGAGAAAAATTCCATCAAAATATATACATTTATTTTTTTCAAAAACCTTTACAACAAGTCTAGCCTTGTACTGACCTTTTTCTCCATCTTCTTCCTTTAAACTGCAAAACCATTTATTATGCAATGCTCTGTTTCTTGCAGGAAACTGAACCAAGTCCCAAGTCTGGTTATTTACCAAGGAATAAATTTCCTCTTTCATGCCTTGATTTGACTTATTTTTAGTGTTTACCTGCATTGCCTCTTCATAACTTTCTGGTTCACCAAAGCCAGTCAACAATAAATAACACAATTAAGGGGAGTATCATTCAAGGAGTATACTTAACTTGGTATATCTTCTAACAACACTTCCAGGAGTTTGAGGTGTGATGCAGGAGCATAGCCCACGTCAAGCGAGCCAGCGCGAAAACGAGAGACAGTTGGACAAGCCAGCATGATTTTCTTTTTGGATTGCACCTTGATATTTTTGCGCCAAACATTAATGTGTAGAGTTAATGAAGCGCACTTGTATATTGTAAATGGACCTTAAGCGGATAGCTCACATCCTTAGGTAGCTGAGGCATTTAATAGATTTAATGCAGGTAGATAGGATATTTAATTCTAGATTTGATAGCTTTAGAATTGTGAGGGAAAACGGATATAGACACCCTCCTTTGTATCATTGTAACATTAGCAGCATTCAGAAGAGAAGAGAAAGTAGAGAATTTGTGAAGAACACCCATGTACAGATGTTTTTGAATTAATAGAAGAGAGTCTTTGATTCAAATTCATGGTTGGTGTTGTTTTCTCTGTGTATGATGTTTATGTGTTCATGAATATTTGTTTTTTGGTTATGCATTTGCTTTGAATATGCTGTGCATGTGATTTCATAGGTTTTAACTGAAGTCTGAAAGAGAAGAGAATAAGTTTCAATTGTTTCTCTGTCTGAGCCAGGAGATTTCTGCATAGAGTGCAGTTGAATTCATCCGTATAGAGTGCGTTGATGAGGCTCGACAGTTAAACCCTTATTCTCATTCGCCCAGAAGTTGATTTGGGGTTGATAGAGCCGTGTAGGAGAAGTGCAGGCTGAACTTAAAGTCTCAGTGGTTAATCTGAGTAGAAGAAGTTAAGGATGGTTGTTGCAGAAAGTGCATAGAGTCCAAAAGATTCAACATCAGGGAGTTGTTGACCGCTATACGCAGGGAGCAGGCGTAGGGACCCTCTCAGAGAGTCGAAGGTGACAAGCTCAGGAGGAATAGGCCTACCAGTTCACCGTAAGAGAAGTGCCAGTGTCACTGTGGGAAGCCGAGAGAAGCACCACAGGTTGGCAAGAAGGTAACAAGTCTTCATGAAGGAAGCGCTTGATTCATTCCACAAGAAATATCAAAGGGAAGATGGACGGTTGAAATCTCCTAGAGAGATTCCACGAAAATCCGAGGATCGTAGATCTTGCAAAGGTGTCAGGGGTTTACGAAGTGAACCATTCATAGGTTCGAAGCGCAGGAGGAAGGAGAGTTGTTGACCTAGAGTCACAGGGACCGTTTGATCCACACGTGACATCGCATATCGGGGATTCGTGAGGAGAAGTCTCAAGTTGGCGCATCAAGTATTGCGATATCGCGAGGAGCGATACCCCAATATACCTGGAGCTTTCGATTGCGTGAGACACGTGTCAAAATATTCCGGAGAGTCGGGGACCGGAGAATCGGGGTTCTCAAAGTCAGAGAACACTTGCATGTTGGATCCGTGATTTGCGATATCCCGAAGGTGACGTGGCAGTGTGGGACCACAGGGATGGTGGAGTACAGGTGGCATCGTATCGGGGATCGGGAAAAGGTAAGTCCCGAATCCATCGACATCAGGACTCGTGATCCCGTGAGTTCCTAAATTTCGATAGAAGGCAGAAGGTGGGGAAGTCAAGTCCGCACGTGCCTTGGAAAATCGGCACATCGGGATTCGGAGATTGGAGTTTCATTTTGTTGACATCACGAGTAGCGATTCTCTGATAGAGAGAACTCCGATAGAAAGGGGAGAAAGTCAACGATTGACCCATATCGGGGTTCAGGGACTCGTGAGGCACAAGGCACGCGAGCATAGAATTCGCGATATCACGAATTCTGATTTTCCGACTGTTAAGGGAGATCATTGGAGAGTGTTGTGGGTGAAAAATTCCCGACGGGGAATTAGAGGAGCATTGACGCTCTTCGGGCCAAAGATTTGAGAAGGTCCTGGTGGGAGCGATCGTTCTCCGGGGAGTGGGGAAAGTCAGCGTCAGTTGTGGTATCAGAGCTCGAAGTTCTTTGCTTTCAGTAGCAAAGAAGGAGAAGGAGTAAATACACCATGCCGCCTAGAAGGGAGAGACAGTCACCAGATCCGGAAGATAGGGAGGTGCGAAGAAGAGGCAGGCCGGTAGGAAATCCAGAAATGGAGCGGCAGATGAGAGATCTCTGAGCAAGGCTTGAGGAGATGGAGACTGCACAAAGACGCGGAGTCGGTGCAGGGGATCTTAGTGATTCTGAGGTCGAAGAAGAAGCTGGACATGATGAAGAGGTCACAACAGAGGATGCATCAACTGAGTGATTGATTAAAGCCACTTCCAGGATGAGTTCCAAGACCAAAATGGACATTCCAGTCTATGAAGGAACCCTGGATGCAGAAGAGTTGCTGGACTGGATCAGAGCTCTTGACACCTACTTCGATTATGAAGATATCGAAGAGGATAAAAAGGTAAGGCATGTTGTCACTAAGTTGAAAGGACACGCAGCATTATGGTGGGACGAGCTACAGGCAGATAGACATTCCAAAGGTAAACCAAAGATCAAAAGCTGGGACAGGATGATCGCGAAGATGAAGGCGAAATTCATCCCCAGGGATTACCAGATCACTCTGTTCAGGCGAATGCAGAACCTGAGACAGAAGTTGATGATGGTGAAAGAGTACACCAAAGAGTTTTACAAGCTTAATATCCGAGCAGGTTATCGAGAGAGCGATGATGAGAAGGTAGCCAGATACCTGAATGGTCTGAGATACGACATTCGGGATGAATTAAGCATGGAAACTATCAGAACGGTTGAGGATGCTTATCAGATGGCTCTGAAAGCTGAGGAGAAGCTGAGCAGTAAGCAAGGTCAGCGAGGGCGAGGAAGAAGCCAGCCAAGAGGCAAAGCAGTTGCCCAGGAGAAATATCAGAATCCCAAGGAGGAATGGAAGAAGCCTCAGGGTAAGACTGAAAGAGGTGGAACCTCATAGCGAGGACAGCAATATGCTAAGCCGAGGAGACAACATACAGAGCAGGGTGGCAGATATGCTGACGCGAACACTTTTCCTCATACTAGAGGTAGGGGAAGAGGCCGAGGTGGAATCATCACATGTTTCACGTGTGGGAAGGATGGACATAAAGTCGTTGATTGTCCAGACAGGAAAACGGACAGAGGAGAAGCTCACATCACTGAGGCGCAGAGGCGTGATGTTGAGAACGAAGACACCAGAAGTGGGAGGTCACTGACGATTCACAAAGTTCTCTTAACACCTGAGAAAGAGGTAGAGGACACAGCTCAGAGAACTAGACAGTTCAGAACCACATGAAAGACCAAGGGCTGGAAATGCAAGGTCATTGTGGACAGCAGAAGCACCGATAATCTCGTTTCAACCGAGATGGTGGAAAAGTTGGAGCTGGAAACAACAGATCACCCGAGTCCATACAAGGTCTCATGGTTGCAGAAGGGACATCAGGTGAGTGTCACTAAACAATGTTTAGTTGATTTCAAAATGGGTGAATATAAGGATAAGGTCCTATGTGATGTCATTCCCATGGAT
>ML788768.1:687270-721455 GCA_009831015.1 Picea engelmannii | reverse complement strand
GGCCATCACCGAGAAATGTTTTCGAGGTGAGGAGTTTCCATGGTTTGGCTAGTTTCTACAGAAAATTCATCAGGAATTTCAGTGGAATTAGCGCAGCAATGATGGACACGGTGAAGAAGCGACACAAGTCTTTTCATTGGACAGCAGAGGCTGAGAAGAGCTTCAATCTGTTGAAGCAGAAGATCACAGAGCAACCAATTCTGGTGTTGCCTGATTTTCAAAAGACATTTCAGGTGAAATGTGATGCCAGCGGATATGCCATAGGAGCGGTCTTGAGTCAGGAGGACAGACAAGTTGCTTATTTCAGCGAGAAGTTAGATGACGCAAAGCTGAAATACTCCACGTATGATAAAGATTTTTATGCCATCATACAGGCATTAAAGAAGTGGAGGCATTACTTGATCCCAAAAGAATTTGTATTGTATAGTGACAATCATGCATTGCAGTTTGTGAGTCAACAGGATAAGTTGAATCAGAAGCATGCAAAATGGGTAGAGTATATGCAGAATTTCACGTTTGTGATCAAACATATTTCAGGAACTGCTAACAAAGTGGCTGATGCTTTGAGCAGGAAATGTTTGTTGTTGCAAGAGTTCCGAGTCAGAACATTGGGTTTCGAAAATCTCATGGACATGTACGCAAGGGATGCAGACTTCGGAGAAGCGTATGAAGCAACTGAGAACCCAGTTCTTAGAGACTGAAGCCCATGGATAGACTACATGATCCAAGAAGGATTGTTATTCATAGGCAATCAACTGTGCATTCCAAATTGCTCCATCCAGGAGAATTTGGTGAAGGAGAAACATAGCGGTGGCTTAGCAGGACATTTTTGTCATGATAAAACATTCGCAAAGCTGAGTGAATCGTATTTTTGGACGGGCATGCGAGCAGATGTCAAGAAGTTTGTTGACAGGTGTCGAATTTGTCAGCATTCGAAGGGGAGAAAGCAGAACGCATGTCTTTATCATCCATTACCCATACCCGAGAGACCATGGGAGGCGATAAGCATGGATTTTGTATTGGGTTTGTTGAGGACACAGAGAGGGGTTGATTCCATCTTTGTGGTGGTAGACAGGTTTTCTAAGATGGCACATTTTATTCCATGCCAGAAGACCAGCGATGCGACCCACATCGCAAATTTGTTTTTCAAAGAGGTTGTTAGACTTCATGGATTGCCGAGAAGCATAGTCTCAGACAGGGACACCAAATTCATAGGTCATTTTTGGAGGACGCTATGGAAGAAGCTAGGGACTAATTTGGATTTTAGTTCAGCTTACCATCCGCAGACAGATGAACAGACCGAGCTGGTCAACAGAAGTCTTGGATACTTGCTGAGGAGCTTGGTAATGGAGCACCATACCAGCTGGGATAATGTGTTACCACAGGCAGAGTTCGCATACAATGATTCAGTGAATCGGAGTATAGGAAAAATCCCATTCCAGATTGTGTATGGGACACAACCGAGGGGAGTTTCTGAACTCAGGAAGTCAGAACAGGCTATGACTAGCAGTGCAAGCGCAGAGGAATTTGCTGAAGCGAGGAAGGAACTTCACGGCAGGGTGAAGCAGCGACTGATGGATTCAAATCAAGAGTACAAGCGCAGAGCAGATTAGTATCGGAGACAACTTCAGTTCGAAGTTGGAGATCTTGTTCTAGCACACTTGAGGAAGGAAAGGTTCCCAAGGGGAACATATATCAAACTGAAGATGAAGAAAATTGGACCATGCAGAGTCCTGAAGAAATTTGGAGAAAATGCTTATGAGATTGAGTTGTCGGGTGGCATCGGGATCTCTCCGATATTTAATGTTTCGGATTTATACCCATATGAGGCTGGAGAAACAAAAATTGGAACTGAGGAACCAGTAATCCAGTGGCAGAAGCAATTACCATTTGCAGAAAGGCCACAGATGGAGTGTATACTGGACAAACGAGTGGGCAAAAAGACCAGGCGAAAGCAGTACTTCGAGTACCTGGTGAAGTGGAAAAATCACCCAGTGGAGGATGCCAGCTGGGAAAATGAGGTAGTGATACACAAGCATGGACAAACCGTACAGGAGCTCATGGACAGTAGCCCATGAAAATTTTCAAGCGAGGGAGTATGATGCAGGAGCATCACCCACGTCAAGCGAGCCAGCGCGAAAACGGGAGACAGCTGGACAAGCCAGCATGATTTTCTTTTTGGATTGCACCTTGATATTGTTGCGCCAAACATTAATGTGTAGAGTTAATGAAGCGCACTTGTATATTGTAAATGGACCTTAAGCGGATAGCTCACGTCCTTAGGTAGTTGAGGCATTTAATAGATTTAATACAGGTAGATAGGATATTTAATTCTAGATTTGATAGCTTTAGAATTGTGAGGGAAAATGGATATAGACACCCTCCTTTGTATCATTGTAACATTAGCAGCATTCAGAAGAGAAGAGAAAGCAGATAATTTGTGAAGAACACCCATGTACAGATGTTTTTGAATTAATAGAAGAGAGTCTTTGATTCAAATTCATGGCTGGTGTTGTTTTCTCTGTGTATGATGTTTATGTGTTCATGAATATTTGTTTTCTGGTTATGCATTTTCTTTGAATATGTTGTGCATGTGATTTCAGAGGTTTTAACTGAAGTCTGAAAGAGAAGAGAATACGTTTCAATTGTTTCTCTGTCTGAGCCAGGAGATTTCTGCATAGAGTGCAGTTGAATTCATCCGTATAGAGTGCGTTGATGAGGCTCGATAGTTAAACCCTTATTCTCATTCACCCAGAAGTTGATTTTGGGTTGATAGAGCCGTGTAGGAGAAGTGCAGGCTGAACTTAAAGTCTCAGTGGTTAATCTGAGTAGAAGAAGTTAAGGACGGTTGTTGCAGAAAGTGCATAGAGTCCAAAAGATTCAACATCAGGGAGTTGTTGACCGCTATACGCAGGGAGCAGGCGTAGGGACCCTCTCAGAGAGTCGAAGGTGACAAGCTCAGGAGGAATAGGCCTACCAGTTCACTGTAAGAGAAGTGCCAGTGTCGCTGTGGGAAGCCAAGAGAAGCACCACAGGTTGGCAAGCAGGTAACAAGTCTTCACAAAGGAAGTGCTTGATTCATTCCACAAGAAATATCAAAGGGAAGATGGACGGTTGAAATCTCCTAGAGAGATTCCATGAAAATCCGAGGACCGTAGATCTTGCAAAGGTGTCAGGGGTTTACGAAGTGAACCATTCATAGGTTCGAAGCGCAGGAGGAAGGAGAGTTGTTGACCTAGAGTCACAGGGACCGTTTGATCCACACGTGACATCGCATATCAGGGATTCGCGAGGAGAAGTCTCAAGTTGGCGCATCAAGTATTGCGATATCGCAAGGAGCGATACCCCGATAGACTTGGAGCCGTCGATTGTGTGAGACACGTGTCAAAATATTCTGGAGATTCGGGGACCGGAGAATCGGGGTTCTCAAAGTCAGAGAACACTTGCATGTTGGATCCGTGATTTGCGATATCCCGAAGGTGACGTGGCAGTGTGGGACCACAGGGCTGGTGGAGTACAGGTGGCATCGTATCAGGGATCGGGAAAAGGTAAGTCCCGAATCCATCGACATCAGGAGTCGCGATCCCGTGAGTTCCGAAATTTCGATAGAAGGCAGAAGGTGGGGAAGTCAAGTCCGCACGTGCCTCGGAAAATTGGCACATCGGGATTCGGAGATTGGAGTTTCATTTTGTTGACATCGCGAGTAGCGATTCTTCGATAGAGAGAACTCCGATAGAAAGGGGAGAAATTCAATGATTGACCCATATCGGGGTTCGGGGACTCGTGAGGCACAAGGCACGCGAGCATAGAATTCGCGATATCGCGAATTCCGATTTTCCGACTGTTAAGGGAGATCATTGGAGAGTGTTGTGGGTGAAAAATTCCCGACGGGGAATTAGAGGAGCATTGACACTCTTTGGGCCAAAGATTTGAGAAGGTCCTGGTGGGAGCGATCGTTCTCCGGGGAGTGGGGAAGGTCGGCGTCAAGGTGCCTATTCCTTCTGTTGTTGTACATTTTGATTTTCTGGTACCTTTGGAATTTCATTTTCTTTGATTTCATGAAGCACTATGTATTATGTTTTTTTTTATCTAGGTGGAAATCGATGGCCAGCCACCTACTCCACTGGCTCAAAATAAGGGTTTCCACCTTGGAATTTTTTCTACATCTTTTCAAGTCCTAAACTTTGGGTGTCGTTTTGGGGCCCTAAACAACATTTTTTAAGCCCACCATAGTCACACTATAGGATTTAGCCATAGTGTGATAAAAAAATGTTTATTCCTAAGATATACCTTTCTAACAAGCTAGCATGTGCCCCAAACATAGATTGTATGCAAAATTTACACCCTTGGGAAGTTGATGTATCAACTACCTCCATTGCCCCCCCCAAACCTTTTGGAATTTCATCTTCTCGGGTTAGGGTTTTGGATTTTATTTATGTTTAATAGGCCTCTAGAGCCTCATTTTAAACATCAACTTCTTCTTGTGAATGAACATAGCCATCACATCTCTTCTCAGAGATAATCTTCCACCATTCTAGCGAGTTTATTCACTTTGTATTTTTACAATCTCTGTACATTTTCATCATTAATAAAAATTATGCATTATTGTATCTGTGTTTATTGAAATATATTTGTATATTTCATTGTTATATCTCTTCGTTGATTTCGTTCTCAAAATAATATAGATCAATTGTATCAGAGCAGCATACTCCTTTTTGTTTCTTAGTCCATATCCCCGACGAGGTCAGGGTATAGAGAGTTGTGTCTCGAGCTAGTTTCTCTTAAGTAAAATTGTTCTCTCCAGCCCAAGCGACTTCCCATGGTGGAAGACAAGAGAGATGAGGGAGAAAAATTTCCCATCAAGTTGTTTCTCACAGAAGCCCTCGCGCACAAGAGGAATGAGATGTTGGTGAATTTTTCCCAATTCCTTAAATGATTGCTGACAATAATAGGTCCATCTTCATCAAGAATTCTCTTTGGCGATGCTGCCCCCTTCAAGGTACAAGTTAATTTCAATATTCCCATATTTGAAGTTCAGATCAATGGAGATGCTTTGGAAAAATGGTTAAATTTTCTAGAAGGTTATTTCTCAATTCACAATTTTTCCAATATAGAAAAGATCACCTTTTCACTCCTTAATTCTCTCCCCCATGTCAAACATTGGTGGGAATATTAATAGGAGAAAAATTCCACAAAGTCTGGAATATTTGGGGCCAAACCCACTTGGGATTTTTTTATGGATGCGGTCAAGGAGCAATATTACCATGTCGAAAACTATGATGATCAGTACATGAGATGGACTATGTTGCATCAAGAGAGGGGCCAAATAGTGTTAGAGTTCATAAATACCTTCCATACCTTGTGCACCAATATGGGTATCAAATACTCAAAGTGGCTCTACAAAGGTGCATCCAAAGTAAAATGTATTTTTTGGACATCTCATCACTCAGAGTGGCTTATCGATATGTTGTCAAAATCGAGCATAAATTTAAGCACCAGAACAAGAAGGAATTTGGGTCTGTAAATCCACAACAACCAAAGTATGGTAAAGGTATCCCTAATCCACATAATAGCCAACCTCAAGAAAACCATTCCAAGATGCAAGAAAATAAGAGCAGCGGGAAGAAAAAGAAGAACACTGGGAAGTGGTGTGACTTCCAAAAAATTCATTGGCACAACACCTATGAGTGTCGCAGAAAACAATAATTTTTATTTTATCTCAAAAAAACAAAATCGAGACTCGAATCAGACTCTGATTCAGACCATAATAAAAGGAGATAGATAATTGATGCATAACCCACTACTATTATCGCGACTGCAACAATCCAACAAGAAGAACCTAATGATCCTGAGGAGGAGAGTGCCTTTTCCATTCACAATTGTGGGTGAAGGGGACCCCATTGCATTTTATTATTGATAGAGGAAGCTAGAAGAACCTCATGTCAGCAAAGGTCGTCAAGCAGTTGGATTTTCTGATAATAGCACACCCACAACCATACAATATCAGGTGGCTTCACTAGGGATGAGATCTTCGTTTCAACCAACAATGTCACTTGTCATATGGCATGAAGCCCTTTAAGGCTGAGGTATTGTGTGATATTTCCCCACTGAAGTCTGTGATTTTTTTTTAGTCCATACATATATGTGGAATTGTTATGTTTTTTATGAGTCTCGACCCCATAGCACCATTGTTACTCTGGGGGGTCATCTCTATATGATACCAGTGGTAATTCAGACTATTGTCCCGACAAAACAATGTCGCAAAGTAGTCCCTCATACAACAAAGTTTATGCTCTTGATGATCTGTTAAGAAGAGAAGGACATTGAAATCATTGCAACCTCGACCCATGACCCTTTTGTATAGAAAAATCACATCAACAAGATTGTATAAGAGCACCAAGATATTCTTACTACACTTACAAGGTTTCCTCCACATTGTCCAGTCAAGCAAAGTTATAAAAAATCTCTTCATGCTCTTCATGTTACATCTTCACTGACAAAGTCTTCCGACACTCAAGAAGATCATGCAGCTATATCAGTTGAATGGATCCAACCCCGACAACAACAGGTTCATAACATCCTTCACCAAGCTAAGCAAGACAACTTCTTCAACAAGGAAAACAACTCACTCAGGTTCAGATTCAGGAAAAGATTCCCCGGGAAATTGACGCAATGGAGACCATTTATTCCTAATGTGGGATGAATGACCCATGAGGAAATTGACGACCACCCACCTACTCCATTGGCTAAAAACATAAGTTTCCACCTTGGCAGTTTTTGTACATATTTTCGGGTCCTAAACATTTGGGTCGTTTTGAGGCCCTAAACAATGTTTTTTGGGCCCGCTACAGTCACACTATTTCCTTTGTCTAGAGTGTGATGAAAAAATGTGTATTTTTTGGATATACCTTTGTAGTGAACTATCATGTGCGCCAAACTGAGATCGTATGCAAAAGTTACGACCTTGGGAAGATGACGTATCAACTACCCCCATCGGGGTCTGCAAACCTTTTGGCATTTCATCTTCTAAGGTTAGGGTTTTGGAATTTATTTATGTTAAAAAGGCATATAGATCCTCATTGTAAGCATCATGTTCTTATTGGGAATGAGCATAGCCATCACATCTCTTCTCGGAGATAAGTCGTCACCATTATAACAAGTTTATTCACTCTGTATTTTTACAGTCTATCTACGTATCCATCATTAATAAAAATTGTGCATTACTGTATCTATGTGTTTATTGCTATATCTCTCTATATTTCATTGTTATATCTCTTCCTTCATTTCATTCTTATAATAATCACAATTAATTTTCCTTTTCCTATTTCTTTCCCTATAACTAATCTTTATACATTACCTTTTCATTGAATACCAAATCTCTACCCCTAATGATTTTATGATTTTCATAATCCCATAAGTGATAACCAAAATCATTAACAATGTATCCAATAAAGGTACACTTCTTGGATTTTTCCTCAAGCTTTGATTTGTTTTCTTTATCAATATGGAAAAATGATTCAAAACCAAAAGTCTTCAGAAATGATTAGTTTACCTTTTTATTTACCATTTTACATGTTCATGCCTCCTCTGGAATGCCACCATCCAAGGAGCTTGAAGTCCTTTTATTTATTAAGTAAACAATAACATATAACATGACTACCAAAATTTAAGGGCAACCCATCATGCAATCTCATACTCCTTGCACATTACATGATTGCCATGTTCATCCTTTCCAACATACCATTTTCTTGTGGTGTTATTGGAACTATTTTCTCTCTATGAATCCCATGGCATGAACGGTAATAATCAAACTCATTGCTCCATTATTCACCTCCATTGTCTAATCTAAGACACTTCGTCATTTTCACTATCTTATTCTCAACCAAAGCTTTCCATTTCTTAAAAGTTTCAAAAACATCTGATTTTTTTTTAATCCAATAACCCCAAGTTTTTTTAGTTGCATCATCAATAAAAGTAACATAATTACAAGAGATACCAAGATATGATACCTCAGTTGATCCCCATACATCTATATTCACGAGATCTAGATTTTCACTATTCTTTTCCTTTCGAACCCTCAGAAATCTAACTCTCTTTTATTTTCCATAAACATCATGTTCACAGAAATCCAAATCAACTTATTTAAGATGTGGAAAAAAAATCATTTTTTGAAGTATTTGGATCCCCTTCTCACTCATGTGTCCAAGCCTATGATGCCACAATGCTATATCCAAACCTATAGAAGCTAAAGAGATTGAAGAGTCAACATTACTAGTACATAAATAAAATGCGTGTACCTTCTCTCCTTGTTCCATTACTAGTGATCATTTAGTGACCTTCCACGCCTTATCTGTGAATGTAGATATAGAAGCTTCACTTTCCAATTATCCTATTCAACTATGATTTCTTCTCAGATCTAGTATATGTCTCACCTCTTTCAATAACAATTGGTTTCCATTCTTTTTCTTTATTTGTACCTTACCCATTCCAACAATTTGACATCGTTCGTCATCACCCAAATAAACTTGTCCAAAATCACCTTGAACATAATATTGGAAATATTTCCTATGGGGTGTGGCATGAAATGAAGCCCCTGAATATACTACCAAAGATTCAGTGATTTTATCTAAAGAAAGAATCAAAGAATCGTGTAACACATCACATGTTACATTTGCTTCTTGATTTTTCTCCTATGTCCATCTCTTTATTTCTTTGGAGCTTTTTAGTCATTCTTTAGATGTCCTTTCTTCCCACAATTCCAACACTCTATCTTTCCTTATCTTTATTTGGATCTTCCCTTCCTATAATTCTCATGGTTCCCTGAACTCTTTCCTCTATCCTTTTTTCTTCTCCTATTCCCCGCGGTCAATGCATTACCTGATGTCTCACTTGTGTTTTTCTGTCGCATCTCCTCACTAATAATAACACCAATAACATCATCAAATTTCATAGTTTTTGAATGAGAGACATATTTACTTACATCCATGACCAATCCGTTCCATCTTTTTGGAAATGAGCAAAATATTAGAAGAGCCTTAACCTCATCATTTATGTCTACTTTTACATAAGCTATCTCATTAGTAACCATATTAAATGTATTTAAATGGTCAACAATAGACCCACCTTCTGACATCTTCATATTAAATAATCACTTCATTGGAAATACCTTATTGGAGGATGAGGGTTTTTCATATAGTTTATCCAATGTCTTCATCATAAGCTCTTTTTTTGTTTCTTTTGAAATATTCAAAGTCGTCGATGCTTCCAAGCAGAACCATATCATTCTCGATGCTTGTATGTCAAGAATATCTCATTATTTATCCTTCATACTCGTTGACTACTTTTCTTTTATGTTGAATGGTAGGAAAAGATCCTTCTGATATAGATAGTCTTCCATTTGCATCTTCCATAAATGGTAGTTTTAGTCGTTAAATTTCTCAAACTTGAACTTTCCATCTTTTGCCATTGCTCTCACTTGAACCAGGAACCCTATTTTCCTTTGATTTACCTTTCACTCGGATACCAGTTGTTAGAAAAAATAGGATAGCAGAGTAATAAAATAAAACATAGAAGATACACAATACAATAGAGACACATATAAACATGGTTCACCCAGTGTAGGATACGTCCACGAGAGATATTTCTAGGTCCTTCCTTTATTATTATATAGCAAATGAAGGGATGTGGCCTACAATGTACTCATTGTAACTTCCTCTTCTTTCTCTCACAGTATCCTTTCTCACAATACAATATTCACTCACATACATAACCACAATGAAATTCTCTCATAAAAGAGGGTTTCCTTCTAGGGTGAAAAATGCTAACATAACTTCTACTGTTAGATCTGTAACCTTATAATGAACAATCCATATTGACTACGAAATTACAATATTTTACACAACAATTTTCCCAAAAAAATCTCTTCAGGGGCGATGCCCTTGAATCCCTACCAATGGGGGAAATCCAAACTTTCTCTCCCCCCCTTGGACCCCCATTGAAAAAAAATGTGGGGGGGAAGACCTCCCACAACCCCCCGTCAAGTAATGGGGTCCAAACACGACTGAAACAAGACCTCTGAATCAAGAAGATAATGAAGCTCCACAACCAACAACGATAACTATGTTGGAGTAATTCATGTGACCATGGAGTCTTTATTTTTAAATGGAGTGTGTTTAATGAGGCTTTCCTCTTAAAATTTGTATAATGTTTGTAAAGTAATCTTCTTATCCTTAATGAATTTTTTGTTAACTCTTGGAATATGAAGGATTCTATTTAGAATTGGAAGGATAAAATCCAAGGATCTTAGGCACAATTATCAAGTTTGTGAATGAACAAACATGCATTTGACTCTCCTATGATTTATTGTATGTAGTGTGGATGGCTATGTGATTTAAAGAGTAGACTGCATTGGTCATTTACACAATGAGGAGGCTCTTGTTAAATGTCTTTCCTATAATTTTATCTTAACAGATTATGTAAGTGTAATGTTTTCTTAGATTAATGCATTTCCATGTTTGTTGTATGTTATGTCAATTTATATAACAATAAATACTTTATTTTATAGTACATATTGATAGCTTGGATAGACTAAGATGGATTGGAAATAATATGTACTAGAAACAAAGCATTTAATGTTAATTAAATGTATTGTATGTACTGAAATATATATAGATTGATTTAACGGTAATGATTATAAGGATGGAAATTTATTTTAAAATGTAGAAACGTTGGCGAATCTTACTAATCCTTTATATGCCAACTATAAATGGTTGGCGATTTTTTTGTAAAAATATTCAAATTTCTAAGGATTTTATATAGTTTTTATAAAAATTTGGCGATTTTTAAGGTAAAATAATTTTATCCTATAGAATTTTGGCGGATCATTTTTAAAATAGCGAATCTCGTTTTTGGAAAAACCATGGAAAATTAACCCATTAGAGAAATTTAACCCCTAAAATCATCCATGATTTCAGGTTATATGTGTTGTATATAATGACATATATATATATATATATATATATATATATATATATATATATATATATATATAATACAATCTAATAATGTTTTAGATAGGAGGATTTATCTACATCACCAACTTATATAATATTAAATGTTCCACTACAAAGTATATATTGACAGTTTGCAGGATGATATATCTACATCACCAGCTTATATAAATTAAATGCTCCACTGCAAAATACATATTGACAGTTTGCATGACTATGGACTGACTTTTATAACTGAAAAGTGGTGACAACCTAATGAGAAACCCCACCAACATGAAGCTAGGTGAAAGTACGCATAGAATTTGTGTCAGAAATGTGTTACGTGCAATGGGTAGATGGACTGACTTGGGCGACTGGAAAAGGAGTGGTTTAAATTGGGAGCAATCTTCACTCCCGAGTTACTTTTCCAGTAGGTTTTTCGACGGCGCAATTTTAAATTTTCGACCAATCCAGAATTCTGATCAATTTTATGAGCATCTGGGTTGGTTTAAAATGGGGAAACAACTCTAGGGCAAGATTATGAAATGCATTGAAATTTGATCCATCTAAAACTTAGGCTACCCCTAAAAATCTGGCTGGATTCAGGCCCATTTTTTACCTGAAAAATGGGTATGTTTTCTCCCGAGTTAGCTTACTCCACTAAAAAATGGTGGTGACCGAACGGGAAACCACCAACGTGAAGGTACATGCAATGTGGCGTAGCAAATGATCTCAGAAATGCATTCCATGCACCACCGACAGGAGGACGGTTTGGTAGGATTCCCTACACACTAAAATTTGTTATGTAACTGGATCATGTCCATGTGAATAAGGATTTATAAGTGGATCTCAATTGAATTCAAATAGAAATTGAATAGCAAGGCAATTACTTTTCCGGAAAAAAATAAAACTAAAAATGGATCTCCAAACTCTCTAATAATATAATACATAACTTGATTTCAAAGTCTAATTTTAGATAACCATCATCTAAGGCTCCAAGGCGTGACTTGACTTGGAAGTCTGTGCTTCTTAGTATCTTTTGATCAGTAGAATATTTAGAGCTTTATAAGTGGATCTCAATTGAATTCAAATAGAAATTGAATAGCAAGGAAATTACTTTTCCGGAAAAAAAAAAAAAATCTAAAAATGGATCTCCACACTCTCTAATAATATAATACATAACTTTATTTCAAAGTCTAATTTTAGATAACCATCGCCTAAGGTTCCAAGGTGTGACTTGACTTGGAAGTCTGTGCTTCTTAGTATCTTTTGATCAGTAGAATATTTAGAGCTCTTGGGTCTAATGGTTAAGAACATGTGTTTCCTCCTAAGAGGTCACATGTTCATATCCAAAGGGGGGTAGGGTATGTATACCTCCTTAAGCTTTAGCAGTAAAATCGTTGGACGAAGGGGGTCTCATACACACACACACACATATATACATACTATCTCTCATCTTTGGCATGAGTATACATTTTCTGTGAGTACATATTAAGACAAATTGACTTGTTTCATGTGTAATATTTGGTTACATGCAGATATACACTTAAAATTTTGATTTTCTAATAATTTTTTTATAATATTATTTTATTTCTAAATAGTGTATTTTCTCTTTTAATAAATAAAATAATTTTTTTATATAATTTTAATTTAATATAAATCAAATTATAAAAAATAATATTTTTCTTTCAAATATATATTTTTTTATAATATATATATATATATATATATATATATATATATATATATATATATATTTGTATTTAATCATAATTATAGTAAAGTTTTTCCTTTGAGGAGTTGATACGGAGGTAGGAAGTTGTGGTTGGTACTTCGTGTAGGTTCCCAACTCACACACAAGACAAATGTTGGGTGACATATTATTCAACATGAATCTAAGAGATGTATTGGACGAGGAGGTTCTTGCAAGCCATGAATGAGAACCCTCCTCTACCTCCCACAATTCTAGTTTAGAGCTGAACAGTCCTAGAGTGATGTTAGAAGCTCTACCTAGTCCACATGAATACATGGAATAAGTCACTTATCAAATTCAAGAGGAGATGGAAAATATTGAAGAGGAAATTTGTTTGGAATGACGAACATAACATTCACAAATTGGAAATTGACACTGATATTGGCAACTAGATTCCATATCCGAGAAGATACCAAGTACTAGAGGATTTTCTACCTGTATTGAAAAATTAAAACCTTTATGGAAAGTTTTTCCAGGACAGAGATGAGGATCTAGAGGAACTACTCACGAAATTGGAAGAGGTTAAACAACAACTCCAAGAGATAAGGACCACTCTCTCATCCCATGCCCAACAACCTATTGCTTTCAATGAAAGTGACCCTATGCCCCAACTTCAAGAGCACCTTGAGAGGGAAGGTGGCCTCTCTTCAACCTAACTCTCTTAATGTCTAGAATTTTGAGTCTCTATAACAACCTTTACACGACTTATATGGCTAACTATACAAAGAATATTAGGCACTCAACTTGTCTTTACAATTTTATAAGTTTTTATGTAATTCATAACTTGACTCAAACTCTATGAATTGATAGTCTCATCCACTATTGTTGGTCTTGTGTCCCTAGAAGTAGGCCAACAAGATGATTTTGTTGTTAATTCTCCTTATTTTCTTAATATAAATATATTAATTTGATTATAAAAAAAATTATAGTAAATTTTTAACATATAAATATAAATTGTAAAATAACTTACAAAATTTAAATTTTTTACATACAAATTATAAAGGAATTTAAAAAAATTATTTACACTCCAAAAATTGACAAGTTTTTAAACTCCTATAGAATTTATAAAAAAGAACTTTCTTAAAATAATAATTTTGTATCTATTTTAATTTTAATATTATTTATTTAATAAAAATCAAATTATAAATTTAATAAAGTTATTTAAGTTTATATAAAAGGTTTTTACATACACATTTTACATAAATAATTAATTTTGATTTTATTAATTATTTATATATATTTGAGGGTTTCGAATTTGTATTAACGTTAGATGGTGACAATAGACGATGTATTTCTTTAATTACTTTTTTTTTATTAATAAGCATGATGGTTTTTAAAAGATTATCAATTAGATTTTGTAATTTTTTTTAAAACTAATTTCTCTCCTAGTTAATTAAAGTTGGACTTTTCTATTCTTTTCCCCTCGATACTATCCAATTGTGTAAACATATGTATAATAGTGATATTTATTTTTAAGTAAATAATTAATAATAATTTAAAAAAAAAATTGTGTATAATAATTATTTAGGAATAATAATTGAACTAATGATGTTGGTGGTAATGATGTTGGTGGAAGTGATGGTGGTTAATGTTCATTACGACAACATTTGGTTTATTGGTTTGCTTTATATTTTTATTTTTATGCTCGAAAATATTTAAGAAAAGCATTCATAAATCACCATATTTTTGATAAGTTAAAAGTTTAGGAAGGTCAATATTGTAACAAATATTTTGAAATTGTGATCTAATGTGGTTGTACATAGGATATTCTAAGAGAAATTGTTTTTCATTCAACTCTCTTAGTGTCAGAAAAATGATAAATTATTTTGATACACGATGTTTTAAGAATTGTCCAACACCCTATTTGAATATGGATCTCATGTGATTTTGCTCTTATTTTAGCAATGTTGATTGACTTTTGATATTGTAGATTAGATTTAATCAACTTATGTAGTGTCCCCAAGGCCGAGCCCTGTAGTAAATCATGTTTTGAAAGGAATTGTAATTATGTTTTATAGGCTGGTGAGCCAAGTTTTTATAAGTTGGTGGCTTATGTGTTTGTTAGGCCAGGGAGCCTAAGTGTTGAAGGCCAGGAGCCTGTTATTTTATATGTAATCACGCAGAAAAATTAATAAAAATTTGTAAACACCATCAGGTGCAGACCGACCACGATGAATGAGTGAAGGGGGATTGAGCTTCCACAGAGAAGGCAAGGGATTAGGGGCTGGAAGGTGGGAAAAGGGGTTAAGTGTTAAGCCTAGGGGGCTTCAGCCTTGGGAATAATATTTTAATATTATTCCAAAAACGCATGAGCATTTCATGTTTTATCCTAAGTTCCTAACCATGAGGAAGGTGATGTGTGCTGGGTAAGCGCATGCATCTTCTAGGGCGACAAGTGTCAGCCCCGGCCCATGCAAATAAAATGGTGAAGATGAGACGTGATGGGGTTCCTCCTCCATTCTACCCGACTGCCTGAACGTGTACAGAGCTCTGAGTAGTAAGACCGACCCGACCTCTGCAGAGAAATCCTCGTGCGTCCCTGAGAATCGAAAATCCCGTGTTGTCTTTGATCATCTGTGTGCATCCTCTGTCTGACTGATCAAACCTGTGCATGGAGGCTCTGTCCCGAAGTCGTGACCCTGAACCATTTTTCCATTGCTGAGCCTGTGGGAAGGCCCGTGCCCGTTTTCCCGTTGGTTGTGTGGCCACGCAGTGCTGGACTGCGTGGGGGGCTTGTTGGCCAGTTGTACAACACTCTCTCCAGGTGAGAGAGGTGATTGAGGTTGGAAGAACAGGTTGTTGGCCTGTGAGCGATTCTCTCCAGGTGAGAGAGTGCGCAGAGGAAGGAGAGAACTCCTGGAAGGAACCTTGTAGCTGCCACAGAGCCCAGAGACTTCTGGTTCGGCTTGTTGCTGTAACCCAAGGCAAGGGAGGTTAGCAGTCGAAGGACTTTCCAGGTGACAGAGAAGGTGTATAATCCTGGGGTGGAACAAGCATGTGGGGAATGAGGGTTTGTGGGTAGTGAGCATGAGAGGTTCCTGGGAGAGAATCCCATCCTTGTGGTTGTGTGTTTTTTCCCTGTAACCTCGGCCCAACCTAGAATTCCTTGTCTTGGGGTGGAGCTTAGTCCCAACTTGGGGGTGACCCACTGTTGAGATGATGAGCAGTGCGGTCTAAGGCTGGGAGGCTCGTGGAAGGCCTGCACTTAGTTGGTGGAATCTACCACTATTCAAGATAAGTACCAGATGATGCTTTAATTATGTTTCTATATCTATGGGTATTATAATCATCAGGTATTATGCTGTGTATATGAATTGATGTTAAATAGTATTGATCGTTGATTATGGTAGTAAATCGTATGATTACTTTATGTTGAATGTCTTTAACTTGTTTTGAATGCATGAGATTGATTGTGATTGAGAATGTTGTTATTCCGTGTTGTAACACCTACACAGTAGTGAGTGAAAAGTGGTGCTACAATTTGGTATCAGAGCCCCAGGTTTCAACGTTGAGCCTAGATGGGCCAGTTGAGTGGTCTTTGGACCGAGGGTGTGAGGAGAAATTGTGTTTGGAGGACCAATTTTGGACCCTGGATTGCTTCAGAGTGTCAAGGAGTTACTTGACCATGCTTACGAGCTCAAGAGGTATAGTAGTGTTATGAAACCGTAGCCAGTGTGGTATAAGTCCACAAGGAGAGATGACTCCACACCAGAAGTGTTGGAGCCTTAGGATCTGTTCGGGAGGGAAGGTGAACCCTCGTGACCATCATACCTGGCAAGTGTGCGTAGGGTTTAAATCCCTTTGGAGTTGCACAGGAGTGTGGAAATCGCGATATGCGAAATCCCGAATTAGTCAGGATCGTCCATCAGAAAGGACGCGTGGAGAGCGATTAGCCTTTTGCTGACACGTAACTTGAATTGGTCAAGGGTGAGTTCGTGAAGATTCATGAAAACACAAATTCACGTTTGGATCACAACCGTCGATCTAAGCGAGATCTGGACCGTTGAATTGTCCAGGAAGAAATCAACATTTCGGGAGATGGGAAGTGAGGAGAGGTGAACACCTCCGAAACCCGAAACCCCAAAATTATAGAAATGATCTACACTGTAGATCGTAGGAGAGGACTTGACGTCGGATCAAGTGTAAGTTTATACCGTAATTCGGGATTTCGGTAAACGAAAGTTCGAGATGTGGGATGCCCGAAACCCTGAAACGCCGAAAAGATCTGCGTCGTAGATCTGAGGGAGTCTAACTGTTGGATTTTGCTTGGAATGGACGTGGGTGCATGGATGTGTAGCACGTGCCAGAGAGTTGAGAAAACGGGCGAGAGTAGTGGACCTGAAGACGTCACCGAAGATGACGTGGACCCTCCTGAATGTACCACGTGCCACTGTGGTGAAGGGTGACAGCTATGCTGTGGACCCGAAGAATAAAGTAATTCGTGATTTTGGAATTCGCAAAGGAGGAGCATGAAGGCTCAACACTCCAACTCGCGAAGTCGCGAGTTGGCGAAGAAGTGCTAGCACTTATCCCTAGCATATGGTCATGTGTAGTAGGCGCTAGCGAGGAGGGAGCCATACCCGTATCGCATCTGGGGTATCGGTGTTTGGAGGAAATGAGTCAAGGGTCTTCGACTCACGAACTCGCGAGATCGTGAGTTGCGAAAGGGTGACTTTGGTTACGAAGATTTAACTGTTGGATCTTCGTGGACCAAGATTCCGAAGTTCCGAAGTCTCGAAATTTGTAGAAAAAAACATTAAAAAAATGGAAAAAGTCAAAAAATTTAAAAATTTGTATAAAAAACCTCAAATTAAAAAACCTAAAATTAAAATTTTAATACAAAATTTGAAAAACAATTAACAAAAATAAATTAAAACGCATTAAAATTACAAAAAATTATATAAAAAATATTAAAAAAATAAAATTTAAACCAAAACAAATTCATCAATATATAAAAAAAATTCAATTATATATATAAAACATATATGTTATATGTATATATAAAACCTATATTATATACATAAAACATATAATATAATATAATATAGGTTTTATATATATATATATATATATATATATATATATATATATATATATATATATATTTTATATATTTNNAATATTTATTAAAAAAAAAAATTAAGGTGTTTTAAATTAATTTTGCCAAATATATTTTATTGTAGATGTTTATTTTTAAATATTTTATTGAATTTTGGTTTTTTTTTCTCATTTAGTTTTTATTTTTTTTAAGTTTGAAGGAAATTTTTGTCTTTTTTTAACAAAAAAAAATTATTTTTGTTTTAAATTATTTTAAAAAATTTAATTTATTTTTAGTTTTTCTTTGGTTTTCACCATAGTTTTGTTGTTTTTTTTTAAATTTGGATTTTGAATATATTTTTTTAAATGTGTTTTTGTCTTCATTAAAAATATATATATTTGTGAAGATTCTTTATTAATTTTTGATGTAAATTTAAGAAAAAAAAAGTTAGTAAATAAATTTTAAAGTGACCATTTAGGATTCAATTTTGGGTTTTTTATTTGTGTAGGGATTTGTTGTCAAGGCCACAGTTTGAATTAAGTCATAATTAACTGTAATTTTAACGTTTAGAAATTTTTTTTTGTTTTAGGTAGTATCATGTTTTTATTTAGGTGATGATTTTAAGGTTTTTTTAAGCAACTATTTTATGTTTTAAAGCCATGTTGGAAAAAAATTGTAATTTTGACCTTGTCAGAAAAAATGGTGCTATCGGTACCACCACATTTTGATTTGGGGGTTGATTTTAGAGTTTTTTTCAGCAACCATTTTATCCTTTAAGCTCATGTTTGAAAAAAAATGTAATTTTACCCAGGTTACAAAAATTGGTGCTATCGATAGCACCACTTTTTGATTTCAGGGTTGATTTTAAAGTTTGTTTGAGAAACCATTTGATCATTTAAGCCCATGCTTGAAAAAAGTTGTAATTTTGACCTGGTTACAAAAAATGGTGCTACCGATAGCACCACTTTTTTATTTGGGGGTTGATTTTCATGTTTTTTATGCAAAAATATGGGTTTTAAGGGCTAGAGTTCTCATTTTGACGTCACAGTTCTCATTAAGTTGGTAACTATGTTAGTATTATAATATGTCATTTTTTAGGTCACAGTATTTTCAAGTGACCATTATTTGATGGTGGATTGTCATTGGATTTAGGTGGAGATAATTCAAGAGGTAGTCCATATTGTTGGTTGTGAAATAGAATATGGATATGCACAACATTCATGCAAATAATTTAAAATGAATGTTCTATCGATGATGTAGAGATACATGGTTGATTAGCAAGCAATGTTACTTGAGAACCATTAATTTCTTATGGATTTAACACTTAGCAATATTTTCCACCATAAGATATTTGTTAATGTGTAATGCAAGTATTTATAATCACTTTAGAAAAAAATCAAGGGATTAATACACATAAAATTCTCACACTTTGAAATTTAAAGACCTTTAAATTCATATATTCATCAACATAAAATGAAGAAACAATGAGATTCATAAAAATGTGACATGAAATGTATGTGTGTTTGTGTGTATTCAACATCGTCTAAATTGTACTTTTTTTACAAAATGGCACCTCATGCCCAATATACAAAGCGACAACAAGTGACCTAACATAAAAATCATCCATATGGTGGCCTAGATACAAAATGATAGTAGTTGGTCAATCATTGACCGCTTCCACCCTCAGGAGCATCCTAAAAATCTATCTTTATTATCATACTTGAGGAAGCACCTCAAGTGGTTCTAGGCCTAGGTTTGCTTTGACACTATGGAGACTAGACAAAGACAAAACATTGTTATAAGTTATTTTCTTCAATGGATTAATAGACATAAAAATTGATACTTTGTAATTTAACCTAAGACACCTCACTTCATATGCTACTGTCAATCATGAGGGTGTTACCCTCCTCTGTGACCCCAATATCTTTGTGATGCCACCCTGTATTAGTTACAAGGATCAAGTGAAGAAAATTAAACAAATATGTGTAAAATCAAATTCATGATACATAAAAAAATTATCATCAACACATTATCTGACCGTGAATATCTTGGGCCTCGATGGAGATTCGCTGGCAAATGGAGCACTAGGCTGTATAACCTGCTCTAAGGAAACCTCTTCTGTGGCAACCTCGGTGGATGGGGCCCATGGAAATGGTGGTGGGGCTGGGTGGAATACAGGTACATCCATTGTAGATGAAAGAGGTGGCACAGATGGGTGGTCTGCATGTGAATCCAATGAGGATGAGTGTGATAAGACAAATGATGGGGGTTCGATGTGATAGACCCCCACAATATGTAGAAGTAATTACAACTCCCTATTCTTGGATAAAGTTAAGCTAAAATCAAGGCCCAGGTGCCCAGGGAGAGAAATAGTACTATATCTAGAAAATATTTTTGCAGTCTCCATACATATTAATAATATTGAACTATTAGTAGAAAATAGTAAAATTCAAAAACATAAACAAAAAAAAATTGAGAATTATATGATATTTAACTACACACATGGTACCTGTGATGCAGATGACTTTTCCATCCCATATGTACATTCCTTGACATCGCCTAGTCCCAAATCCTGAAGAAATAGAAGAACATTAAAATTTTGAATATTCCATCAAATAAATAAATGATGATGGTGAATTATGAAATGTTACACATACCTGTGTTTGGGGTGCACCCAATGAGAAGGAATCCTCTATTGTTGCATAAGTGGTGGGGATAAGAACGGATGCATCCATCGACGTAAAGGGTATACTGCTCGGATGTAATAGCTACAAAAAACATACAATAAAAAATATATATCAATACAAAGAATACAAAATAAATATATAGCATTAAAGAACATAGAAAGGGTTAAGATACTAATCTCCTCCATGAATCTATGGTGTCCATTGGGCTCTATAGACCCATAACATGTTTTCGTGCAGCTCTATCATCTTTGAGGTTCACATCGACTGTTATGTCCATGTGCCCTCTCCTCACTATACTTTGTTCTGCATACTCAAGCTCCAACCCCTCTATCAATGTCATTGGAAGGCACCTCCTGACGATATAGTGAAAAACATTTATTGTGTTGCACTAGGCTACGAGTCAATGATGAAATGGCTAGTTGTACTTGTTACAAGATCTATAAAATAGGAGGATGTTGGCTAGGGGGCTTAGACCTTCACCTAGGGGTACGAGGACCTAACATGGGATTGTGCCGAGCATGCTCTCAGTCCTGTGTGGACCCTCGACCCACCCCATGGAAGTCACCCATGTCAAAGTAGTTGACATACTTACCTAAAATAAACTCAACCCATAATTTTCTCAGAAAATGTAAGGGCACCTCTCTGTTATTGCAGGGAGGTTTATAAAAAACCATATACCACCTATCCATATAGTTTTGACTAATCTAGGGATGGATGCACCAATCAATGGAGAGGCATTTCTTGGTTAATGGTAGTTATTTTCCATTTCTAGGATCCCTAAAAATAGTCAACATTTGTTGTTTTGAAATTCCCAAGTCTCTGACTTGGTTTCTGTCCAAACCAGTGCTATAGTACTCATACATTCTTACCCTATAATCAGAAATGAGGGTGAATTTCCCTTGGGCACTTGCAATGGACTTCACAATGATCTATAAAGAAGTGGGCAGGGAGACTTTTCTAGGCTCTCTAGTGTCCCTTAATTGTTCCTCAAGGGTTCTTAATATGACCAACTCCTCATCAATTTTTGTGTTTACATTGAGTGGTTGTGATGTGTTGAGGTTTTACTCTCCTTGGTTTTCTTTTGAGTGGATCACATTGTCTTTTGGTTCCATTTTATTATATATACTACAATTTATTAGGCCATCACATGTAAATTATGTTGTTTTTTAAATTATAATAGAAAACTACAAATTACTTTGATTTAGATTCTTGGGAGCAAAAGAATAAATTGAAAATCACTAAATTGAGAGAAAAATATAAGAAATTAAACATACCCGGCTAGACTGGGACACAGTGGCAAGATCCTCACCTTGTTGATCCTCTCTATTTGCTCAATGAGAGTAAAAATGCCAGAGCGATTTGTGGGAATGAGCACAAATCATGCTTCCAGCCCTCTAAAAAAGTTTAGCAGAGGAATGTGCATGCATTCTTAGGAATGCACATGGATTCTTGCATTCTTAGGAATGTGCACGCGTTCTTAGGAATGTGTGCATGTTCTTCCCACTAAATCTACGTGGCAGGATGAGTGGAGGTTTGGGAAATTCCAAACCTATAGGGTTACGAATGTGTGCAATTTCCTGAGAATGCACATGAGTTCATGTGAGTGTGTGTTCCTGTTGACCCACTTGCCACCTTTTCAGCCACCAACTTCGTCCACTCACCCGATTATCAGAATTTTCTTCAAATGGGTTTTTTTGCATGACAAAGTTTAGAGTTAGGGTTAAGATATATGATTAGATTTAGTATTAGGGTCACTTAAGATGTCAAACATTGTTTTTTATCTTTGTAGGGGGATACGAGATATGACATTGCTTCCAAGCACATGAATATGATTTTTTTTTGGATTTCGGCCACGTCATTAGACCATTGCAAATTTTTGGATCTTGAGAACTGTAGATCTTGATTAGTTTGGTAACAAAAAAATTATGAGCCAAGTCTTTAGATTTTCTTTTGTACGTGGTAGAAAAAACAAGAACCTCATCTATTCATAAAGGATTACGGTTAGAATCATTTTTTTAAATAATAGCTTGATTATTTGTTGTTCTAGCATTAAAGTCTTATAGTAAGATGATAGTGCCTTCATTTGTCAAACTATAAATATCCTATTGTAATCCATTGTAAATATTTTTGTTTATATAAATTGATTTTCTTATTAAAGGTAGAATTAATAGGTGTAAAATAACATATTCATATATGAATCTTCTTAGAATTAATATCTGAAATCTCTCCACATGTACTAATTGAAAGGGTGTTTATTGTGAAGGCTAATGTGATAAAAAATGTTCCTTTTTATGTAACAAGATATGCCTTGCTCCATACTAAACACAAGAAAAATAATTCTATGTTAGGGACCTTATATTTTCCATGTTCCCAACTTTCAACAAGAAATGTAATATCAATTTTTGTAAAGATACAACTAAACATAGGCCCTTTCTCCATGGAAAGCCATGAGAGTTCCAAGAGAGGATATAAAATATCCCAAATTCTTGTTTATTATTATCTTTTTGGGCTCTATCCCTAATAATAGATTTTCTACTCCCAATTAATGCTCATTTTCCTTCATTCGTGACTTCTTTTACCTTTTGAACTTCCTTCATTAATTCATATTGATCTTCTTGAATGAAGTTTTCAATGACCCTTTTAAACACAATTTTAACTGAATAATCTATATTTATGTTCATTAGAGTTTACCTTGATGTGAATTAACCTATCTTTATGGTATGTTTATGTTCAATTAATTTTACTTCTACAAGACAAGTTGTTTCAATTTGTAATTTATTTTATAGTTCTTCATTTACTAGTGCTAGAATGTCCTAATCTTTCTCCTCTTTTAAACCAAAATTATGAGGTTCAAGGGTATTTTTTATGTGTAACTCTATAACCTTAATGATTTCCGCTTTGATGTGTTTGCTTCCCAATTTACCTTCCAAACTATTTTGAGCCAAATTGGTATTTAGTTTTTCTTCTATCTCTTTAATCTTGTTCCTATGATTAATAGTTTCTAGATTATTGACCTCACTTTCTTGGGATGATTGTTTCTTTTCATGGCTTTGTTTTCCATTTCTTGTAATCTAATCTCCATTCACTGTTATTGTCCATTTGTTTATAATATTGTCTTCAAAGGATCTAAATTTATTATCAAACACTACTTCTAATTATATTTTAGTTTTGGATTCTCTCTCTTCTCTATATGCATCTAATAGTTATATCCATTTACAAAAACTATATGGGTTACTTTGTTACGTCTTGTCTTGAGAGAAGTAGATCAAACTATTAGATTAGGGATGAAAATGCCTCCATGAAAATGTCTAAGTGAAAAAGGCCTAATGAAAAAGCCTAAATGAAAATTCATTGTTTAGGTAAAACTAATAAATTCCGGTAAGTGAAAATGGCTACATGAAAATGTCTCGATGAAAATGCACCATAAAAACTTGTAAATGATTTAAATAGCTCATTTCTATTATTGTCATTTCTTACTTATACATTTTAATAATATAAATAATTTTTAAATCACTATTGATATTTCTTAAATAATACATAAATAATACATAAATTTTTGTTTTAAATAAGATAACTATGATTTAATTATTTATTTCACTTTCAAAAAATTTATTAAAACAAACAAAAGAAATTATATTTTTTTTTGTATTTGAATTTATTTTCAAATATTATTTATAATGCAGTAAATAAATATTAATTAGAGTATTAGTGTTAATTAGTCTATTTCATCAATATATTAGGAATTATTTCTTTTTCATTTAAAATGGTTCATTTTAAAATATTATTTATTAAACCTCCTAAATATAGAATTATATTATTTATAATGTAGTAAATAAATATTAATTATAATATTAGTGTTAATTAATCTATTTTATCAATATATTAGGAATTATCTTTTTTCCATCTAAAATGGTTCATTCTTATAATTCTATTTACTAAAACTCCTAAGCATAAAACTAATGATTGCCACTATATAATCGATGCCATCATATTGTGAATAGTTTATTTCCATCTTGTGAATAGTGGAAATCGTTGCCAAATAAACTATATTGTGAATAGTTTATTTGCCATCATATTGTGAATAGTGGAAATCGTTTTGTATTGATATCTCATTGTGAATAAAACATGGACTCTAAATCTGGAAATGTAATTGTTGTCCAAAACTATTGGAAAAAATGTTGTCCAAGATGGTGTAATGGAATTACTATGTTTGAGGATCAAATATTGCCATACGTATATTAGAAATGAAGAAGACATTGACGAATATCACATTGCCAACATCTTTCCAATCCGCCCATAATTCTATTTGGCATATTGGTTGTCTACCGGTTTGATCTATGTCCATGTTGAACTAGACAAACCTGTGGCACATTCATCTAATGTGTATAAGGGTAATTTTGTTCAAATATGGGAGATGACGAGGGCCCATTGTACAGTAAATGGTGAAACAATTCGGGAAATAAGAAAAAATTGTTTTGGCGTGAGGTCATTGTTAATAGGTTCATAACTTCATAGCAGTTGCAATAATAATATTATTAATAAGAACATTTATTCCACACACGTGATTTGGGTGTCTTTAGTGTTTCAAACGGATTATTTTATTCAAAAAGTGTGATATGAACATTTTTTCTACCCACGTGATTTGGCGGTTTTCAATATTTTAAATAGATTATTTTATTGAAAAGTGTGATATGAGTACTTTTGTTTATGATTTCAGAAGTACAGGTCGAGGGAGACACGGACAGAGGACCAAGTCTACTAGAAAGCACCACGTACTTTGCATGCAGGGGATGTGTGATATGCTAAAGTTGATAAATTGTGAAGCAAGAAATGCAGAGAGAAATAATAGAACATAAAACAGTATATTAGAATGTAAGAAGAAGAGTACAAAATGAGTACATGAAGAAGTCATCTAGAAAGGGGAAATAGCTGAGCTAAATAGGCTCAAGCAAAACAAGAATAGAAAGTACAGCTGGTCAGGACAACTGGCAGTGTACAGTCAGCCTGTTGAGGTTACATTATATTTAACACTCCCTCTTAAACTCAACAGTTACAAACATCAGTACTGATTATGCCTATGTGTTGTCTCTGAAAATCAAAAACCGATTTTCCCAGTGGCTTTGTAAAGATATCAGCAAGCCGATCTCGAGAACCACAGAATTGTAGTGCAATATCACCATTATTGACTAGCTCGCGTATGAAATGAAAACAAGTGTCAATGTGTTTGTTTTTCTTGTGAAACACAAGATTTTTGAATAGGGCAATTGCTAAAGTATTGTCACAGAAAATAGGAGTTGGATCCTTTTATGTATGTGACATATCTTTCAATATTCTTCTCAGCCACACAACTTGACAAGAAGTTGAAGTAGCAGCGACAGACTCTGCCTCTGCAGAAGATATTGAGACAATTGGTTGCTTCTTTAATGCCCATGAAATCAGGTTTGTGCCCAGGTGAAAAGCATGTCTAGATGTGCTTTTCCTGTCATCTAGGCTGCCTACAAAATCACTGTCTGTGTAATCAGAAAGTTGATTACTATCAAATTTAGTGTACCATAAGCCAAAATTGAGAGTTCCTGCAACATATCTCAAAATTCGTTTCGCCATTTTCCAATGAGAATCTTTGGGGGATTCCATGAATCTGGAAACAAGACTGGCTGCATACATAATGTCAGGCCTAGTTGTTGTAAGATACAACAAACTGCCTACTAAAATTTTGTACAAGGTAGGGTCCACTGTAGGGCCTTCATCTTTCTTGCTCAATTTTGTGCCTAGGGATATAGGGGTTTCTGCTGGATTGCATCCTTCCATGCGAAATCTTTTGATGATGTCTGCTACATACTTTTTCTGATAGACAAAAATGTCTTTGGTTGATTGATCAACCTCAATCCCTAAAAAATATTTCATTATGCCAAGATCTGTCATCTCAAACTCAGATTGCATGGCATGTTTAAAATTTGTTAACTCAAGATTTCCAATATAGATCATGTCATCAACATATAAACATACAATCAAAATTTTATCGTGTTGATCTGTTATGGTGTAAAGAGTTGGCTCATTTTGGCTTCTGCTAAAACCACTTTTGATCAGGTAAGTGTCAATTCTACTGTACCAAGCTCTTGGAGCTTGCTTTAAGCCATACAAGGCTTTCTTCAACCGATATGCTTTGGTTGGGTGCTCTTGGACTTCAAATCCAGGTGGATGATCGACATATACCTCTTCTTCTAAAAAACCATTCAGGAATGCTGACTTGACATCCATCTGGTATACTTGCCATTTGTGTTGGGCTGCTATGGCCAATAGAGTCCTTACAGTGTCTAATCTTGCTACTGGAGCAAAAGTTTCACCATAATCAGTACCTAGTTGTTGTGAGAATTCTTTGGCAACAAGTCTTGCCTTGTGTTTTTCAATCTGCTCTTTTTCATTGAGTTTAGTTTTGTAAACCCACTTGACACCAATACTTTTCTTGTGACTGGGCAAATCAGCAAGATCCAATGTCTTGTTCTTCTCAATGGAGTCAATTTCTTGGTTCATGGCTTGAACCCAATGTGACTCCTTAGCTGCTTCCTTAAAATATGTAGGTTGACATGATATTAAAGCAAAAAGGTTGTGTTGTTCAAAGTCATCCAACTGCTGATGGATTTCTCTCAAACTTCGAGTTCTCTGATTTCGAATTTCAGAGGATGAGTCTCTGCTTGAAGTTGAGTTATCCTATGAGTGTTCAGGTTGTCTTTGTACCTGCAATCTTGGAAGAACAGTTTGAGGTACTTGTTGTCCTAAATTTTCTGTGTTTTCAACACTGGGCAGCAAAGTATTTTGACTGTCCATTTGCTGATTTTCTGAATCATCCCAGAATTGATTTTCCAGAAATTTTACATCTCTGCTGAGAATTAGTTTCTTGGAGATTGGATTGTAAAGCCTGTAAGATTTAGATGTTTCACTATATCCAGTAAAGATACATTTCTCACTTCTGTCATCCAATTTCTTCCTTAATTCGGAAGGTATGTGAGCGTATGTTATGCATCTGAATGTCCTTAGATGCACAACATTGAGCTTTGTCCCACTCCATGCTTCTTGGGGGACTTTCATCTTTAGACTTGTGGTTGGAGATCTATTCAAGAGATAAACTGAGCATGCTACTGCTTAAGCCCAAAAATTAATTGACAAACTTTTCTCTTTGAGAAGTGTTCTTGCCATATTCATTATGGTCTGATTTTTCCTTTCAGCTACTCCATTCTGTTGTGGAGTATACCTGGTTGTTGTTTCCATGATAATGCCTTGTGATTTGCAGAAATTTGCAAATTCTCTGGAGTTGTATTCTCCTCCTCCATCTGACCTGAGTGCTTTGATATATTTGCCACTCTGTTTTTCAGCTTCTTCCTTGAATTCTTTGAATTTTGCAAAAGTTTCAGACTTGTGTCTGAGAAAATAGATCCATATTTTTCTACTGAAATCATCAATAAACGTTAGAAAATAAAAGCTACCACCTATGGACTCTGTTTGCATTGGTCCACATAGGTCAGTGTGTACTAGTTTGAGATGTTGTTTGGCTTGATTTGATAACTGTGGAAAACTAGTTCGCTTATGTTTTCCAAGTATGCATGACTCACATGGGGGAATTTGCTCTTTAAATATAGGAAGACCTTTGACCATGGAGTTCTTCTAAAAAAGACTTAGACTCTGAAAGGGTAGATATCCAAATCGTGTATGCCAAACCATAGTTTCATTCAGGGTTGATGCACTTTGTGCATATGATTGAATCAGATTTGCAGTTCTGAGGGTAAGGGGAAACATCCTATTCGAAGTCATATGGATTTCATAAATCAATTTTCTGTTGGGGTTTTTGTCATATATTTTGAAAGATGCTCCCTCAAAAAGTACCTTATAGCCATGTTCAATGAGTTGTCCTACACTTAGCAAATTATGTTTCAGATCTGGAACATGATAGGCATTGTTTATGTTTTTCTTGACATTCTGTTTAGTAAGAATAGGAACAGTTCCTTTTCCTTGAACCTTGACTAAGAAATCATTTCCAAGTGTAATATCAGATGAGATTGAAGAATCAATGCATGAAAGTAATTATTTGTTACCTGTCATGTGATTGCTGCATCCACTGTCCAGCAACCAAAGATCTTTAGGTTGTTCTTCAGTCTTGTGACATGAGAGAAACATACCTCTTGAGGTTTCTCCCATATGATTTGACACATGTGCTCTTCCTGAGAGTTGATCTACTTGCTTCTTCCTACATTCAGATTCATAGTGCCCATACTTTTTGCAGTAATAGCATTGTATGCTTGATTTGTCATTTGATCTTCTCCCTCTGCCTCTTTGAGGCTAAAAACTCTGATTCTGATTTTGTTGTTATTGTCTTTGACCTTGGAAATTTTGATTTGGATACTGTTGTCTGTTACCTCCACTGGAGTGAGGGTTACTTTGATTGCTCCCTCTTCCTTGGTGACCTCTGCTTCTTCCTCTACCTCTCCCTCTACTGAAGGAGAATTGCGTTTTGAAAGCATTGGAGATTGACTCATCTGTGAGATGCAGTCCAGTCTAATGTGTCACTAGAGAACCAATTAGTTCATCTGTTGAAAAACTTGACAGATCCTTGGATTCAAGGATTGCTGTTACAACCATTTCGAATTTCTTTGGTAAACTTCTGAGGACTTTCTCAGCAATGCGTTGATCAGGGATGGCTTCACCAATCAATCTGATCTAATTCATGATTCCCATGACTCTGGTCATGAATTGATCCAAATTTTCAGACTCTGTCATCCTTAGAGTCTCGAATTGCGTCCTCAAGGTCTGCAGTTTAACTATTTTGACCCTGTCATTTCTTTGGTAGGAGGATTTAAGGATGTCCCAGGCTTGTTTTGAAGTACCAGCGCCTGTGATTTTTGAAAAAATCGAGTCATCCACAGAATTTTGAATCCAAAATTTAGCTTTATTTTCTCTGTTTCTCTTAGTCGCCTGAGCAATTTTCTGTTGGTTTGTCATGGAAGCAAGGTCTGCTGGATCTGGTTCCACATATCCATGATCCACTGGATCCCAGCACTCTTGTGCTTGCAAGAACGATCTCATCCGAAGAGACTAGAAATCATAGTTCTTTCCAAGAAGAATCGGACCCTGAGTTGGTCCTAAATTGCTAGACGACACCATATTTTAAAAAAATTAGCAAAAAACAGAAAGGAAAATTCGTATTTACCTATTTCCTGTGCGTAAAACCAGGTCTGTTGCTTTCTTGCAGTGATTTCATAACTCTGCGATTCGAGATTTCGCGAGTTTCAACTTCGCGATTTTTGGCTTCGCGATTCTGACTTCGGGACTTCGTTATACGAGTCCTCCGATCTCTTGTCTCTCCAACCTCCAATCGCCGAAACGTCGAAGAGAGCTTAACGGCCTTGAATTTGCCCTTAGTATCCGTTCAATGTGACCACGCGCCTAAATGTTAAAGCATTGTTGGCTTTTCGCGAATCGAGGAATCGCGATGCCTTCGCCGGTTCTTTGTCCCTCAATTTGCCAAAATCTGAAATATCCTGGCGCTAACGCCTTTTCAGGATTTCGCGTTTTGGGACTTTGGCGGTTTTGTTGCGAGGATCCTGGGTCCTTCGAACTCCCGGTATGCGAAATGCTGAAATTTCGCCTTTGGACAATTCAACGGTCCAGATCTTCCTGTAATCTGACGGTCCAGATCCTTTCGGGATTTCAGGATTCTGGGTTTCGTGACTTCGCGAACCCTGATAACGAGCTCTTCTGACTCCTCGATTCCCTGATCTTCAAATTACCGAAATGTCGAATTAGCTTCAAGGATCAACGATCCTCGTTGATTTGAGATCAACAACTCATATTATTTCGGACTTTCGCATATCGATATTTCATGACTCTTGAGTTCGTGATTTTGGGTTTCACGACTTCCTGTTTCCCGATGTCGAGAACGTTTGTCTTCTCGATTTCCCGATCTCTGAAATGCCGATGGCCCTTTCCTTTCGGGACTTTCCCCGAAGGCCTAGATTGTTGCCACGCGTCCCCTCAAGATGGACGGTCCTCGTCGTTTCGCGATTTCGCGACTTGCGACTCCAAATCCCCTGTCAACTTGAAACCCCGATAACCGAAGTGCCGACAATTTCCTCGATCTCCACCATGTATCCCAACGAATTGACGACTGTGATCTTTTTGGGATTTCGGGACTTTCGTCGTGGAGTGCCCTGACCTTCGTCAACAAGACCTCCGATATCCCGAACTCTGAAATGCCGAAATTTTGATGGCGCTTGGATCTACTGCCACCTGTCCTCTGAGATGGACGGCTCACAATCCTCTCGGGATTTCGCGATTTCGCGTATCGGGGTTTTGGAGTGCAATCACCTTTGCTCGTCCTACTCCTGATTCCCGATTTTGCGATAGGATCATATCGACGGCTCCCGATCTTTCTCGATCCAATGGTCCAGAATGACTCGAAATTTTGTGATTCGCGAATTCTTACAGCAATCTTCTGACCTTTACACCTTGCGAGTCAGTGAAATGCCAAGATATCGCCACGTGTCCCTTGATGGACGGTCTAGATGATTTCGTGACTTCGTAAGACGAAATTTCTCCTGTGCGCTCCAGAGGACTAAAACTCGTGCACTTTCTCATTGATCCAATGGCTGTCGGTCCTCTGTGCAAGATCTAACGGCTGAAATTCTTTCACCTTTTCCGCGCTCTCCTCATCCCTTCTGAACTGGATTTCCGCCTCAAATCTTTTCAGAGGACGGATCTTACTGCTGCGCCGACTGTTCTTTGCACCTGCGGAAGAAAAATTCGTGAATCTTTCAAAGATTTCAAAGAATTTCACGAGTTCTTTGAAGCTTGGCGTTGTCTGCTGCAATCTTTGATGGATTTGAGAGAATTCATGTAAAGCTTTAAACGATTCTGCCTTCTGCATGAATCTTTAATGAATTTGAACGAATTCTTCGAGTTCTTCAAATGTTCCTGCGTCCTACAACTCTTCTTCGCGAATCTTTTACGAATTTGAAAATTTTACAAGAATCTTTACTGTTTCTCCATCTGCAGTCTTCGCTTCCTTGATCTTTTGAGCGTATAGCGCTCTGCTTCCTCGCATGAGCTTATTACGCTGATCTTTTGAGCGTATTACAGATAGCTCTCCAATCCTTGTGAAAAAGTCTGTGTCGCGTGCTCTCAAGATCTGTGTAAGCTCTACGCTATTTGAGGATCGTGTTGCTCTCCGGCATGTGTGAAGTGGCTTATCACTGAAGCTCTGATACCATGATAAATTGTGAAGCAAGAAATGCAGAGAGAAAGAATAGAACAAAAAACAATATATTAGAATGTAAGAAGAAGAGTACAAAACGAGTACATGAAGAAGTCATCTAGAAAGGGAAAATAGCTGAGTTAAATAGGCTCAAGAAAAACAAGAATAGAAATTACAGCTGGCCAGGACCGCTGGCCAGGACAGTTGGCAGTGTACAGTCAGCCTGTTGAGGTTACATTATATTTAACAAAAGTGCCAAGTTAAGGAAAGATAAGCCACTTTAAACCATGCAAGTTAGGAAAACAAAACCCACGTTAAACCATGCCTTGTCTTGGAGTCGTGGAAGCCAAGCCAAGATGATCATGGGTTGTACACAGAGAAGTGTCATGTATTGGAAAGTGGTTTTATTGGCATGGTTTGCTTGGCATTGTGGAAAGAATTCCAAGAGGATCACGGGTTTTTCACAGAGAAGCATCTTGTATTCGACAGCAGTTTGTTTACAAAATTTGTGTTATGAAAGGGTAGCAAGAGTGCGATAAAACACACAGTCGCAGGTTCATAGCACAAATCAATTGACTGTAATGCTAGCACCAAGACATGATAAATACGATGCAAGTCAAGAGGGGAACTTGAATATCTTCAACCAATCCAAGGCAGGGTTTACTATACAATGGTTTCATAGATGACTTTCCAAGGTAGAAATCTTGTGTGATGGTGTCCCCATTTCTACCACTCAGATTGGGCAGGGACGAATAAGAGAAAACACATCTTTTAGCTTTAGCTCCAATACATAGAGACCCTCAGCTATAGGTCGATTTAATAAAAGTGTTATAGAATGCAAACTTGTTTCCCTTGAGAAAGAGGTTATGGTTTTCTTCATCAGATTTGGATCCACAGGGACAATAGAATGGATTCGACCTACTACTTAAATCGATCCTATATTGATTCACTTTCTTGCAATTCAGAATTGATTAACTCCATCATCAATAAGTACTCAAGTGCTCTGACTTAATGAATCTCTTTCTTTTCACCAAATTAAAACGTAACTAGAAATACATACCTAGGGGCCTACCCACTATAATTCTTTTCATATACACAAAATAGGACTTAAAACTCTTTACCTACCCCCTGCTAAAAATCTATAAAAAAATAGGACCTAAAACTCTTTACCTACCCACTCTGATGTTGAGATAGAGAGCTTTGTAATCTATAAAATTATTTTCGTAAAAGAATAATTTTCTTGGGTATGGAGTTTATATACATCTAGTGAGTTCTTAAAGTTGTTTTATGTTATTGTTGAATTTTTTCTCAGTGTTTGAAATATGTAGAATGGTATAGCATGGTTTTGTCTATTGTTTTCTATGTTTAGACTGTGTTATGAATAACAATTTTAATTGCAAATAAAGGTAGAAGTAGTGCTACATTTATTGTCATGCTCAGAAATTCCTTATATCTGAAAATTTACATATCTACTAAGAAAATACAGGTCAATGTTTTGATAATTGTGTTACTTTTTTTCCTTTTTAAGAAAAAGAACACACATTACGGTTTGTTTTATTTTCTGAATTTTGTTAATGTTAAATGTGGTTTAAGAAAATACAGGTCAATGTTTTGATAACAATGTTATTTTTTTCCTTTTTGAGAAAAAAGATTTACAATAGGATTTATTTTATTTTATGAATTCTATTAATGTTAGATATAGTTTTAATAATGTGCATTTGTGTACTTTCTTGCAAAAATAGATAAATTGTGATGCAACAGAAAATGGGGAGAAAACAAAAATTAGATTAACCATAAAATGAAAATAAGAAAAAATTGATTGACATCAAGCGCAGCTTGATTGGTGATGCAAGTAGCAAACCTAGAGAACACAAATGGCTACAAACAAATCCTTGCGAGTTTTAGAAACTTTATCCTGCATCCTTATATTTATTCAAATGAATTTTAGAAGCTATTAACGTTGTTAAGTGATAAAAGTCTTAAAACATGAATAATGAATAGAATATGTAATGTTAAATTATTTTTGAAGGCCATGTACCACTGTTACCTTCTAGTCAGAATGATGTCAGTGGTGACCTTGTGCTTGTGTCTCCATCAACGTTGGTTCACAAGAAATGCACGTTCGTTGCAAGCCATCAACGCTGGTTCACGGGAAATGTACGTTCATTGTAAGCGAGAGGAGAAGAGGAAATGTAAGAAGAAGAATTCTATCTCAGTTGGTTTTCGTGCCCTCTACACCTACAATTATGACAGTCTTCGTCTCAAAATTTGTGCCCATGGTCATACAGTACGGTTGAGCCTCCTCTTGGCTCTGGGCGGATTTTCACTTTTTAAATAATGGCAATGGTGGATATACCAAGGAACACCCATTGGCGTGTTGGTTAGGGTGGAGTTATGAAGGCATTGTACTAGGCGGAGGTTCTGGGGTCGAACCCGCCAGACTCCATTTTTGGTAGTTGGTTAATATATATATATAT
>ML788768.1:663572-687262 GCA_009831015.1 Picea engelmannii | reverse complement strand
ATCATACAGAATTGGGTGGTCCACGAGATTTAGCAGACTTGTCGTTTTTTTTTCTTTTTTTAAAGCTAAAATCATTTATGTTCCAACATTGGGCATTCGTGGGATGCCACGTATCGCTCAATGATTGGGCCACATGGCGCCAACTAATATGTCACCTGTATGATGGTGTGGATTTCCTTGTCACTATTGTACTAACATGTGGCACTCCCTGGGTGGTGCCACGTGGCATCTCCTAGGGGTGCCACGTGGCACTTTTCTATTGGTCTATATGGACCCCTGAAAAGTGCACTAGCGGGTGACACATGGAATCCTATGATGCTAACATGTGGTATGCTGACATCAAAATCCTGTAAGATGATGTCACCCAGTCACATCAGTTGTTGACATCAGCAGTACGGATGATGATGTGTTCCCTACTCACTGGCCCCGTTTGACCGCAACTTTGACACGAATATCTTTCAAACCGTAACTATGCTTGACAAACCATTTTTGTCGTTAGAAATATTGTGACGCGCTCTTCGTGATCATGCCATTTTCACTGAGTTTTGGGAACTTTGAATTTTTTCCCCTTCTCTGTCTATTGGAGTCATTCTGAGCATTCTGAGCTGCCTCTGAGAGTTATGATTTATTTTTATCCTTCTCTGGATCCCTTTTGGATCATGCCTTCCCACTGAGAGCTTTTTGGACCACCAAAATATTTCATCAATCAATTGGTAAGTGAGGGAAGAGTCCCCTCACTTTGTCCTTCTCGATCTACTTTGCTTTGCTTGGATGGGTTCCTTTTAAGCCTACTCGGAGATAATCAACATCACCCCTACGTGAATTCCTTGTCCTCCTATCCAGGATGATATATTCCTATAGCTCATCCAAGTACTCAGGTGAAAACTCATTAACTAATGGAATTACAACTTCCTCATCTTGATCCATGATCATGGGAAGCTCAAAATTTTTCAAGTTCTCAATGTTCACAACTGAGTAAATATGTTGTAAGGTGGAAGATACAGACGAAAAGCATTGGTACCTCTTTTCTCCAATATAGTGAAGGGTCCATAACAAATGGGTTTTCATTTCTTGCCTTCACCCTTCAATATCTCCTTGTTCATGTGAAGCCATACCCGGTCTCCAACCTGGAACTGATGATCAACCTTGTTCTTGTCATGCCGAGCTTTATACTATGCTTGAATTTTCTCCAACTGTTCCCTCACTACCTAGTGTATATGTTGAATCCTCTGGATGAACTTGCGGGCTCTATCTTCTATTCGATCATCATTAACATCGAAATCTCTCCCGTACATCAAGTTCAAAGGAACCTTTGGTAGGTACCCAAAACATGTCTCAAAAGGTGAAATATAAGTGGAGGAATGTAAATCTCGGTTGTATGCATGTTTTACATAGGGTATCTATTCATCCCATGCCTTGGGACGCTTGTTGTAGTAGCCTCGAAGAAAAAATACCATTGTTTGGTTTACCACCTTTGTCTTTCCATCGATCTGTGGATGGAAAGCAATGCTCCTCTTCAATTTGGTGTTCATAATTCTCCACAAGCTAGTCCAAAAGTCCCTAAGGAATCGATTATCTCAATCCAAGACGATAGATGTGGGTAATCCAAAGTGAACCCAAACATGTTGAAAGAAGAGGTTAGCAGTCTTCCCAACAGTGATCTTCTTTTTACACGACATCAAGATACGCATCTTGCTGAACCTATCCACTACAACATACAAATAATCATGACCCCCTTTGGTCATGGGTAAACCCCCTACAAAATCCATGGATATACTTTCCCATGGATGGTATGGAACAAGAAGTGGTGAGTATAGCCCCAGTTTTCTATTAGTGGGCTTACAAGTAGAACACATCACACACCCCTTTACATATTTAGTTACAATTGTTTTTATTTGAGGTCAGTAACAAAACCTCTATAAATTAGCCATATTTTTTCCTACCCCAAAATGCCAAGACACAAGAGAAGTATGAGCTTCACGTATTACATGGACTCGTTCACTTGTAGGAATACATAGCTTTCCAAGATGGTAAAGTAACTTTCCCTGCAGACAATATTTCTCTACCTGTGCACCAAGGGTTAGCTTTGTATATACTTCTTTAAAATATTCATCGATGGCATATTGTTCTACATAGACATCATGAGATAAAAAAGCATTCTTCAAAATAATCAAAGCAGCAATAGGAGGTCTAGAAAGCATATCATCTACCTTGTCACTTGTACCTTTTTTTTACTTCATTACCAAGTGAAACTGTTGTAGAAAACCCATCCACCTATAGTTTCGAGATTGCTGCAATTTGGTCTGAGCTTGAAGATACTATAAGGGTTGGTGATATGTACTATAATGGTTTCCTTCCCTAACAAGTATTCCTTCCATTTCTTTACACTTTGGACTAATGCATACTATTGTTTATCATATGTAGGATAGTTAACAACAGTCTGGTTAAAAGTTTCAAAGTGGTACAAGATAGGCTTACGATATTGCATTAGTACTCCACCCATGGTGTATCCGCTAGCATTTGTCTCGATCTAAAAATGTTGTTGGAGGTTCGACAATGCTAATACTAGTGCGGTACTAATCATTTCCTTCAATGTGTTGAAAGTTTTTGTTGCTTTCCTTCCCACTGAAAAGTGTTCTTCACACTGGTTAAGGCATGCAAAGGAGCTGCTATGAAGGATAAGTTGGGAATGAATCGCCTCCAATACTGGATTGCACCAAAGAATGTTTGAACTTCGGTTACACTTTTTGGTTCAGGGCAATTTGCAATTACATCAACTTTGGAAGGGTCAATCTTCAATTGCCCCCCTCCTACAATATGACCTAAGTATACAAGTGCAGTTTTTCCAAATTCACATTTAGACAATTTTACATAGAACTTTTCCCTTTGTAAAGTATCCAATGCTTGCTTTACATGCCCCACATTCTCATCCCATGTCCCGCTAAAAACAATAATGTCGTCTAAATATACAATCACAAATTCATCTATGGAATTCTTGAATACATCATTCATCACACACATGAAAGTTGTCGGAGCATTACAAAGCCTAAACAACATAACCAACCACTCAAACAAACCCTGTTTGGTTTTAAAGGTAGTTTTCCATGAATCATGTTCTACGACTCTGATTTGATGATCTCCACTGCACAAATCCAACTTAGTGAAATAGACAACATTCTTTAATTAATCAATAAAATCATTTATGTGAGGAAGAGGGTATCGATTTTTCACTGTGATTTTATTTAAGACTCGGTAATCGACACACATTCTCCATGTGCCATCCTTCTTTGGCACCATCACATTCGGAGAACCACAAGGAGATGAACTGGGCTTGATGACCTCTTGATCTAATAACTCTTGTACATGCTTATTGATATTTGTCATCTCCACTACTGACATCATGTACATTCCCACATTAGGCATAGGGGAATCCTGTTGAAGATGTATCTCATGTTGGATTTCCCTCTTAGGAGGTAATCCATTTGGTTCCTGAAAAATATCATTATACTTAGAAACAATATCAATTAATTCTTTTTTATGAGATGGATCACATCCTTGGAAAGCATTGGATGTCTCGACATATTTCTCTCTGATGACCATGAGTACATATCTCTTATTAGTGTTTATGAATCTTTTCATTTTCACTGCACTAACAAGTGTTGTATTTACCCTCATGTTGTGAGATCTAACAAAATATTCCACTCCCCCCTTAGTGAGGTGGTATTTTTTCTCATGTCGAATGAAGACTACTTTTCTATCATAAAGATAAGGGCTTCCCAACACTATGCCACATATATCAAGTCGTACAACCTCCAAATCAACTTCATCAATCAATTTTGAAGAAATAGTAAATCTGATCCTACATTGTTTGGTGAAATTAAGTTTTTCTTTGTCACATACCCAACCAAGAGGATAAGTCTTCAGATGTGGTTTTGTTTCAAGACCCATTTTCTTGACAAGTGCTTCAGATATTAAGTTTACTTGGGAACCCTGATCAAATAGTGTATCTATCTTAGTATGTTTAGATACAACTCTTATGTGAAATAACTCATTCCTCTTTCGTTTATAACCATGAGATTCATCATTGGAACTAGAACTAGCATGAAGGGAATCTTTTCCTTTTACGCCAACCATTGTGATATTTCCTTCATCTCTTGGATTAGAACCAAGATCTTGTTGTACCGTAGAAACAGTCTTTGTCTTCCCCTTTCCACCGAACTGTTTCGATTTCTTTTTCGGATTCAGTTTCCAACAGTGTTCTTCATCGTGATTGTTCTTCTTGAAATGAGTGCAAGATGGTTTTCCTCCTTCTCTCGTCACTGTAGCATTCTTCTTGTCCTTCCTTTTAAACTTCTTAAAAGTCTTATGTGGGAAATTGGAAGGTTTCTTTGTGGGATCTTCTCGAACATGTTTCCCCCTGTTTTCGAGGTGAGTGGCTTGCACAAAAACTTCGTCAAGACTAGTGGGGTTAAACAAGATAAAAGTATGTCGAATATAACTATGAAGTGCGCCAATATACTTCATTAAAGTCTCATAAGAATCTAATGGAATGTTCAATGCAAGAGCCTTCTTCCTAAATTCTTCTGTGAAACTTTGTACAATTTGTCTTTTACTTTGCCTTAAGGTTTTCCATTCCATCATTGCCTTATGTAAATATCGTAATGGATAAAACTGATTCCTGATCATTGATTTAAATTCCGACCATGAGGAAATAAGCTTGCCACACTTACTTCGGTCATGAAGCTTTCTCTCCCACTATATGAGAGCGGTGCCTTCCAACCGAAGAGAAGCTAGTTTCACTTTAACTTCCTCTTCATCAATATGCTAGACACGACAATACACTTCAACCTGTCGAATCCAATTATCTAGATTTTCAGGATTAACATCTCCATTAAACATAGGTAAAGAAAATTTTACATCAAGCTTTAATAATGGTTTCTTAAAAGAGGCTTTACGGATAGAATGATGAGAATGATGAGAATGCTCAGAGGAAGAAGAACTAGAACTCGAAGGTGAAGATAGAGGCTCAGGAAGATCTCCTCCAGCCCCTTGGTTTACCGAAGCATCATCATCTGCATGTGCTTCCTTTTTATTCCCTTCATTCTTCATCCTCTTCTCGTAATCTCCATACATTTGCTCGACCATTTCTGGCATGCGATAAAATACCATGTGACATTTTTTCCCCTGTTCATCACGCTTGTCCTCTTCTTCCATTTTCTTCCTTCTAGATACACGACCAACTTCGGGATTGAAAGTCTTTAGTGTTCCTTCACCCTGCTTATTCTTGGCCCTAGTAATCATTCACACTCAACAATTCATGTCAAATATGACTTCTTTGATACCAACATGATCCATGATCTTTTCATCATGACTTATAATTTTTTTTATTAAATGAGCAGCCTCTGTTGTTTCCATGTGGCATGATGACGTCAACATCCTATATGATGACGTCTCCCTAACACATTAGTTGCTAACATCATCCTGATGTCAGCAATATGGATGATGATGTGTCGCTTGTTGACTCGCCTTGTTTGACTGCGAATATCTTTCAAACCGTAACTCTGTTTGACGAGCCATTTGCGCTGTTATAAATCATGCGACGTGATTTTCGCGATCATGCCATTTCACTGAGTTTTGGGAACTTTTAGTTTTTTTCCCTTTCTCTGTATGTTGGAGCCGTTCTGAGCTGCCCTATGAGAGTTCCAAGTCATTCTTAGCCTTCTCTGGATTCCTTTTGGATCAATCAAGATGGAACTAGTCAAAACACCTAGCATCAATGTGACACTAGTCAAAACAACAACTTTCGTTAAAAAATGAAATTTTCTAAAACTTTGATTTAAATGTCTTGCATTGTCTAGGGGAATAATGACAAACCGATTCATATATAAAAATCTTAGGATACATAGCATTTCTCTAAAGTAGTTTCTAAAAAATTAGGGTAAATAGAACAAAAACATTTAATGCTACAGAGTAATGCTAACATTACGGCTAGCACTAATCCTACTGAAGCAATGTTATATAAGCATTTCCTAAGTTTTAAACAAAATGCCTCATGTTTTCCCTCGGTATGAGGCCAAATAAGGCTTCAAAATTTTTCATTGGTTCAAAAGAATGTTGTGAGCCATTTATAAGTGGAGGAAAAGTGGTTGATGAAATATGAAAAAAAAACTTTAGATTAAAATTTTTGATCTATGTGACAAACTAATACGAAAAGTAAAATCCATTACTGTAAGTCCCTCAGTAAGGACTAATAAATTAAATGACATAAATACATGTAATATAAAATGAGGAGGAAAAAGTGGTTAACCCCCTAGTAGTGTATAAACAAGTTTATGAGCTCATCTTAAATTTAGTTATATTAAGATAATATAATTTTATTGATATGTTTAAGAAATGGTAACATCTAACTTAAAAGGATTAAAAACTAACACAGCTTTATAGAAATTAAACAAAATAAAATTAAAATATGATGTTTTTATCATTTTCAAAGGAAGAAGATAAAAATAAAATAAGAGAAAGATTAGAAATATCGAAGACTAAATGCTAATAAGGAAAAGGACATTAAAACTCCCTCCAATACTTCCAAATTGACGTTAAAAGCTCCTCCACATTGTTTTATGTTTTATCAAAAACATGTTCTCCTTATTATTTTCTTAGGCTTCTGGCTTTGTTAGTTTCTTTATCGATAATGTTATCCATGGTCATTAAGACAAGACATTGTGTCATAATTTTAAAATATTTGTTATTCTTATGAACCATTTTAGGGAAAGGTAGTTGTTTTTTATAAAGAGAAAGTGTTTAGTGTTTGACATTTTATTAAATAATAATTTTAGAGATTAATTTACATATTTGTTTTTCACATTTTTTTTCATATAAATAAATTTGATCAAATTGTTTGTGCTAGAAGGAACCTTCTCTACTTTATGATTTGATTGCTAAAGTTTAAAAAAGTATAGAACCTTCTCTACTTTATGATTTGATTGCTAAAGTTTAAAAAAGTATAGAACCTTCTCTACTTTATGATTTGATTGCTAAAGTTTAAAAAAGTATACATACAATATCTCTTGTAGATTTGAACTTGTGATATTCATAAAAGAAACATATATTCTTAACTACTAGTTATTCTTAACAATTTCAATAGCTACTAAAACTACAAATACTAAAATATATATTTAAATTATCATTTAAAATAATACCAAGTCATTGAAAAAAATTTATTATTTCTTTATAATTTTTCTTAGATTTGAATAATTTTTATTTTATTTTAAAATTTCAATTATTTTATCTATTATATTCCATATAGATGTAAAGTTTGGTTTTGCTAAATCCAAAATTTGAGATACAGTTAGTTAACGTCAAGTTCAACTATCAATACTCATTAACTTTTTAACCCAAAAGTCAACCTCATAATTAAAATAATTCAAAAATATTTTAAAAAATTATTAATACTTATCAATACTCATTAACTCTTTAACCTAAAATTCAACCTCACAATTAAAATAATTCAAAAATACTTTAAAAAACTATTAATACTTATCAATACTCATTAACTCTTTAATCTAAAAGTCAATTTCACGATTAAAATAATTCAAAAATACTTTAAAAACTATTAATACTTATTAATTAAGAATAAATAATATTTAACCTGTTAACAATACTTAGCTTGCTAAGCAGCATTAGATGAAACTATTAATATTCATTAACTCTTTAAGGTAAGAGTGAAACTTAACTTAATGAGAATAATATTTAACCTGTTAGACAATAATTTAGCATTGAATGCTGTATTATTATTCTGTCTGCAGTTCGCAAGTGCACATTCTTGACAGATTCCAATTTCTTGGGAAGAAATCCAGCGCTCAGATACCGTGAGCTCCACTCATCCCATTTACCGTTCAGCTTCCCAGCCGCCTGCTGGCAATAGCTTCGTTCAGGTATGTCGAATTCACGTTAGATGTTTTTGAGTTTTTATGAGTATATTTTTTTAATATTTTTTTATTGTATTTTGATTAAAAATTGTTGAAATTCTAGATTTCAGTGATAATTTGAATACCTCGAGAATTTTTTCAGAGTTTTGAATCCATTTGTATATTCAAAAATGCAATTTAAATAAGAAAAAATGATAATTTCACCAAGATCTGTTTTGAATTTCAAAAAATTAAATGTTTAGAAAAAACCTTTCCCAATTAAAGTCTACCCAGTTGAATAGACATGGCAAAACCTAACCTTACTAGCATTGGGAACTTCACCAACCCTGGGGTTGCCAGCCACAGTGGTAGTGACAAAATGAAAAGCAGAGAAGATAATACAGAGAAGACTAAATTGGAAAGTAGGAATGAGCAAAACCCAATTCATTAAGAGAAAAGAGCTGAGCTAAATAAACTTCAACAAATCAAGAAAATCAAGAAACAATTATACAACTGATCAGAACAGCTAACAGTGTACAATCACATATTGTTGAGGTTACAGATATAACTAACAAGTAGTTGCGATACTTGAAGAATTTCACCCATTCACCCAGTACGAGCAGGCCAAGGTATTCATAACTAAATAAACTTCAACAAATCAAGAAAATCAAGAAACAATTATACAATTGATCAGAACAGCTGACAGTGTACAATCACATATTGTTGAGGTTACAGATATAACTAACAAGTAGTTCTAGGAGACTTACAGGAATAACATCCATCCCTGCGATACTTGAAGAATTTCACCCATTCACCCAGTATGAGCAGGCCAAGGTATTCATAGCTATATAAACTTCAACAAATCAAGAAAATCAAGAAACAATTATACAACTGATCAGAACATCTAACAGTGTACAATCACATATTGTTGAGGTTACAGATATAACTAACAAGTAGTTCTAGGAGACTTACAGAAATAACATCCATCCCAGCGATACTTGAAGAATTTCACCCATTCACCCAGTACGAGCAGGCCAAGGTATTCATAGCCAGCCAGGTTTTGTCTATTATCTCTGTCATTTTCTGGTTAATTGTCAACTCTGAATGAAAACGGAACAAACACAGAGAGGATAGTTTTCAAATGCGAATTTGAGAATCTGAACAAAGCTTTCATATAATCGTCACCCGTTTTCGAGGGTGATTGACACTTACTTATAATTGAAATAGATATGGATCTGACTAAATTTTGAATTTTTGCACTTGAGATCTAAAATAAGTTTGCTGAATTTTTTTCATTAATTTAGAGGGATTTATAGCCACCATTTTTCCGACCTCTCAATAGAGGTCGTTTAGAAAAAATGCACATTATGGTTTGTAAGAGAATAGTGCACTTTGAGTTAGGTATTAAGTAAATTACAAGGATTCTGTTTTTTCAGTGCTGAATGCATGTTTTTGGCAATTTTAGCAAAGTAAACCCCCTTCAAAATTGACATTTAAGCTAAAGTATGACTTATAGATTTATCATCCCTCACATCACATTTGAATGAAATCTTCCCTATGAAGCCCAACTCCTTCGAACCTTTTCTCCTCTTATATACATAAGAAAAAGGTAGAGGTGAGGTATATCACAATTGACAAAATTTATTCAAATTCAGTCAGCACTTTGGCACTTTTTAAGAAATTTTAATATAATTGCTTAAGAGATTGGAGAGGTGAGGTACACGAGAATTGATAAAATTTATTCAAATTCAGTCACTTTTCACTTAATTGCTTAAGAGATTGTAGTATGAAAATTCACAAGTGTGGAAATATGTTAAGTTAAATTGATTTATTAATTTAAAAAAAATTAATATTTGATTGTGTAGGTATTTATAGTTAGTTATAATTATTTGAATTTTTTGTAAATAAATTGTTTTAGTGATTTTCTAATTTTGGAATTGTGTTATTTTAATTTAATTTAGTTGATTTATTGGTATGAAGAAATTTAATATATGAATTATATGTTTTCATAATTAATTATAATGTATTAAATTGTTTAAATTATGTAAAAGTTTATGAAACATCTTGGTATATGTTTTAAGTGGAGAGAATTTAAAAGTTGTAAATAATGACTAACCATTAAAAAATAGATTAAAATAAAATATATTCCTTAAAATTATTAATAATAAATATTTGATAGATATAGTTCAGCTATAAAAGAAAATAATAAAAATTGACATAATTAAGAATAAAAAAAATCATAAAATCAAAGAAAAATAAAAATAATATTCAATATTTAATATTTAAATTGAGAGATCAGAAAACTTTAACCATAAAGTCAAACTAGAAAATTAAACAAAATAAAAATAGTTAGAAATAATTATAATAAAAAAACGAATTCTAAATATATATAAAGGAATTAAATAATGAAATATAGAATTATTAGAATTATTAAAAAAAACTAAAACTAACTCAAGATGATAAAAAAATATTTTATAAAATAAAAGAATTAAAATTAATTTAGTATAACAATTATTAAAAAGAACTAAAAGGAATTCAAGATAATAAAAAAATTATTTAAAAAAAAAAAAAAAAAATTAAAATTAATTTAGTAGGAATAAGATAAAATAAATTTAGATATTAAAGGTTAAGTTAAAAACAAAAACGAGGTTAATGGAAAACATTGAAAATATATTTTTAAAAATTAAAAAATTAAAATTAATTTTAATAGAAATAAGATCAAATAAACCTAGATATTAAAGGTTAAGTTAAAAACAAAACAAAAAGGAGGTTAATTGAAAATATTGAAATAATATTTTTAAAAATTAAAAAATTAAAATTATTTTAGTAGGAATAAGATCAAATAAACCTAGATATTAAAGGTTAAGTTAAAAACAAAAAGGAGGTTAATTGAAGACATGGAAAGAAGAAAACAATTCTATAAAAAATGGGATTTTTTTATAAAAGTTTAAATGTGGGTGTTGATCCTTGGTTATGGATTAAGAAAGAAAGTGAAGAAAAATGAAAAGAAAAGACGAAGTGTGAATTGCGTGGAAGACAAATTGATTGAGATTGGGTCGAAGTGGTTAAAGAAGCAGAAAAGAAGTAGAGAAGTAAGGGAAAACAAGTTGTTGGACAAGAAGATCGAGTAGAACAAATTAGCAAGGAAGATAGATTGTGGAAAACTCAGCAAGCGAAAAAAACTAGCAATAGATGCTTTGGAGAACCTCGTGGGAAAGATGGAAAGACAGGCTGGTGAAGCCCAGAAAATGTGGGTCAAAGAGGATCTAGGGTTTTAGACACCTAGGGTTTTGGATCTAGGGTTTTGACACCTAGAATTTGTCATGTAATGTATAAATAAAGGTCTAGAAGACCTGGGATGGGTTCGTTCAAAGTTGGTTGTAAGTCATTGTTCATTGTGTATTGTGTGAGAGAGAAGTGTTTTGTGTGAGAGCATTCTGTATTGTAAGATCTTCAGCTGGGTGCGAAGATCAACCCTGCAGCTGGGTGCGCAAGGAGGGGAGAGAAAGAGAGAGAGAAAGAAAGAGAGATCCGCAAGCTAAGAAAGAAGATAGAACTGTGTGTTTTCCTATAATATCAAGAAACACAGTTCTGTGGGTGTATCCCTAGGGAGAGGGTGAACCACGTATATCTTGTTGTTCTGTGGGATTGGTGTTGTGTTCTTTTACCTTTTGTGATTATGTTATTGCATCATAGTGTTAGATCTGAGATATAACTGTGTGAAGTGGGTTAAGTTGGTAATTGATATTTAGCTGTTCTGTTGCTATCGTTTTAGATCCACTTGGTATTTCCTCTGGTTATAGACACATGTGTCCTACAACCCCCTATTGCTACTTCGAGTGAGACTGCATTTGTTTTGCAGGTGTTGCCGAAAGGGCCAATAGTTAGGGCTTGTTGGTGCGTTGTTAGAGTTGAACCCTGGGTCTGTCCCTATGCCAACAAATGGTTCCGAGACTAATGTTGGATAAGTGCAGGCAATGTCAGATTTCTCTAAACCTGAAGAAATGTATCTTCTTTTCACCGTTTGGCATGTTGTTAAGCCATATTGTGTGTAAGCAGGGATTGTTGGTAGATCCATCTAAGATTTCCATTATTGTTGATCTACCCCCTCCTACTTCAGTTAGACAGTTTCACACTGCACTGAGACATACTGGATACTAGAGAAAGTTCATTAAGGGCTATACACATATTACAACACCCATGGAGAAGTTGTTGAAGAAAGATTGCCAGTTTCAATGGACAGACGAATGTCAATGGAGCTTCGACATGCTGAAACAAAAAATGGTCATTGCGCCTATTCTGGTTTTTCTAGATTGGAGTAAGGAATTTCATGTGCATGTCGATGCCTTGTCCATTGCATTAGAAGTAGTGTTAGCATAGCCATGAGCAGGAGATATCGACCACCCTTTATCCTTTGCTAGCAGGAATGTTTCAACATCTGAGATAAATTACACTACCACTGAGAGGGAAGGTTTAGCCATGGTGTATGCGCTGCAAGAAATTTCGGCACTACTTGTTGGGGGGGACACTTTAAATGTTCACTGATCACTCTGCATTGAAATACCTAGTCAACAAGCTAATGTTGGGGGGAAGAATATGCAGATGGATTATGTTGTTCCAGGAATATGATTCCGAGATCGTGATCAAGCCAGAGAGAATGAACAAGGGACCTGACCACTTATCCAGGTTAGAACACAGAGAGGAACCTACTAGCTTGGAGGATACCTTTCCAGATGCACAGTTGTTGGACATCAGGAAGGTTGATGATCAATTCACCGAGATAGTCCAGTTCCTGTCAACAAGAATGACACCTCATAAATACACAATTATCTAGAAGAAACAACTGGTATTTCGCGCTGCAAATTTTTCACTTATAGCTGGACAACTATACAAGATGGGACCTGATGAGATCTTGAGGAGATGTGTTATGGAGGCAGAAAGACCGTTTATTTTGGCAAAAGCAGATGAAGGCATCGCAGGAGGACACTACACAGGAAAAGAAACAATGCAAAAGGTTCTTAGAGATGGCCTCTCGTGGCCCACTTTACACAAAGACGCTAAGGAATACTACAAAGCCTGTGATGCATGCCAAAGAGTTTGGAAACCTTCCATAAGAGATGAGATGCCTTTAGCACCACAACTAACCTTACAGGCATTTGAGAAATGGGCCATTGATTTTATGGGACCTATCAACTCACCAGGAAAGCGCATGGGAGCTCGCTACATCATTAGTGCGACAAGATATTTGACTAGATGAGAAAAAGCATGAGCAATTAAGGACTATAGTTCAGCTACAGCTGTACGATTCATTTTTTATGATATCATAACCAGGTTTGGATGTCCAAAGATCCTGATGAGTGATCAAGGAACACATTTTATTAATAAGATGATTGAAGCCTTGACTCAGGAATTTGAAGTTCACAATCAAAAGAGCACTCCATACCATCCACAGGAGAATCGTACAGTCGAAGCCTTCAATAAGATCTTGGAAACAACGGTGACGAAGATTTGCAGTGTAAATAGGGATGATTGGGATTTGAGAGTAACCGCAGTATTATGGGCCTATAGAACCACTTGCAAGAAGCTGACAATGCAGACTCCCTTTAATTTGGTCTATGGTCTAGAAGCAGTTGTACCTATGGAATACTTGGTTCCTAGTCTAAGAATTGCAGCCTTTACATATATGGATGACATTGGTGTTGTTTAAGAGAGGCACATGCAGTTGGTCAAATTGGAGGAAGACAGGTTTATTGCAGGATTTCACCAACAGATACAGAAGGAACAAGAAACGACTTACCATGACAGACACATCAAGAAGAAAGCCTTTAAGCAAGGAGATCTGATATTGGTTTATGACAACAAGTTCATGAAGCATCCAGGGAATTTCAGGACACATTTACTTGGACCATATGAGGTTGCCTATGTCACGGAAGGAGGAGCTTTGCAGTTGAAGACTTTGAAGGGATAATGGAAGGAAGTTTTGGTGAATGGGAGATAATTGAAATTGTACTATGAAAACCAACTGCCTCGCATCTCTCAGTAAAATCTGAAAGAGAAGGGTCTAGGTACCAGATGCAATTGAAACTGGTTACCAGACACAGAAAATACAGTCTTCACATAGTGGGGAATGATAGAGGAGAAAGCACAGGCTGTGTTGTGCAGTCTAAAGTCGAAGTAAAACATAAGATTCAGACCTGAAGTGCCTCGGGACGAGTCACAGGTGAGTGTTGGGGGCCTGTTGGCCCTTGGTTATGGGTTAAGAAAGAAAGTGAAGAAAAAGGAAAATAAAAGATAAAGTGTGAACTGCCTGGAAGGCACATTGATTGAGATTGGGTCGAAGTGGTTAAAGAAGCAGAAAAGAAGGAGCGAAGCATGGGAAAACAAGTCGTTGGACGAGAATATCGAGGAGAATAGATCAACAATGAAGATAGATCGTGGACAACTAATCAAGTAGAAAAATCCACCAATATATGATTTGGAGCACCTCGTGGGAAAAATGGAAAGGCAGACTGGCGAAGCCCGGAAAATGTGGGTCAAAGATGACCTAGGGTTTTAGACACCTAGGGTTTTGGATGTAGGGTTTTGACACCTAGAATTTGTTATGTAATGTATAAATAAAGGTCTAGAGGACTTGGGATGGGTTCGTTCAAAGTTGGTTATTTGTCGTTGTTCATTGTGTATTGTGTGAGAGAGAAGTGTTGTGTGTGAGCATTTTTTATTGTAAGATCTTTAGCTGGGTGCAAAGATCAACCCTGAAGTTGGGTGCGCAGGGAGGGGAGAGAAAGAGAGAGAGAAAGGAAGAGAGATATGCAAGCTAAGAGCGCAGATAGAACTGTATGTTTTCCTATAATATCAAGAAACACAGTTCAGTGGACGTAGCCCTAGGGAGAGGGTGAACCATGTATATCTTGTTGTTCTGTGGGATTGGTGTTATGTTCTTTTACTTTATGTTATTCTGTTATTGCATCATAGTGTTAGATATGAGATATAACTATGCGAAGTGGGTTAAGTTCGTAATTGATATCTAGCTGTTGTGTTGCTATTGTTTTAGATCCACTTGGTATTTCCTCTGGTTGTAGACACATGTGTCCTGCAACCCCCTATTGCTACTTCAGGTGAGACTGCATCTGCTTCGTAGGTATTGCCAAAAAGATGAGTAGTTAGGGCTTGTTGGTGCATTGTTAGAGCTAAACCCTGGGTCTGCCCCTGTGCCAACAGTGGGATAAGATGTTTTTCTATTTCTAGTGTTTCGTGAATGAATGATACTACACTAGTAAGAGGTGGTTGAGACAAAAATCTTAGTTTCGTCAAAGAAAATGATATTTTTAGAATTATGTGCATGTTCCATAATAATTAGCTTAGAGATTGAATTGTGGAAAGTGTAAGTGATATGTTCATTGAGGAAGGATTTAAAAGCTCTGTAAATTTGAACAATGCATGATTTTCCACAAACACATGAAATTTGGTAGATACCTTCACCAAGTGGAAAGAAAAATTCTTAGCGTATGCTAATTTGATTCATTACATCTTGTAAGAGCACATTTTTGTTTTGAAAATGATATATATGAGCAAGTTGGGTTCTATTTAAAAGTGGATTCCAATTGTGGTAGTTTACTCATACCCACCATATGAAAAGATTCATTCTTATGTTAACTTTGGAACTTGAGCAATTTTTGGATTGAATTTGAGGTGTTTGGTGCGTGACACAATTCTTGGATTGAATTTGAGGTGTTTGGTGTCTGACACAACTTTTTGTAGTCATTGCTTCAGAAATGTTGTGTTTATAACAAAATAGAAACCGAAAACCATGCAAGGAAGAAGAATGCATCTATGCAAGGTCTAAAGATAAAAAAAAATTGTACTGCATCATCATTTTTTGAGCTCATTGAGTAGAGATTCAAACTTTTCTTTTGTAGATTTCTAAATGATGTATTGTAAAGAGAATCGCTCCTTCCTAGTGGCGTTTCTGTCTGCCCATTAAAAATTTTAATTTTTTGATGTGTTTCATTGGAATTCTTTGGGGGCTTGGCAATGGTAGGGGAAGAACCCGTTTGGAAGGAGATGTACTTAAGGAAAGGATATGGTACCTAGACGTTTCTTACCAAATATGAGGTGGTATCAGAGATATTTTTCAATGGTACATCTAAATGCCTCTTATCCAAATTGCATCCATATGGCAGCATAAGGTCTTCACTTAGTGAACATGTGACATATTACTTTCATTCATGGGATATAAAAGAATATCCATAATTTCACTCGATATTGATAAATAACTCCAAAAATATTTTTGTTGAATCCCCTTTAATACATCTTTCCAATGAAAAAAACCCTTATTTTTATTAGATACCCCTTTTTATACCCCAATACCTATAAACTCCTAAATACCTCATATCCCCAATACCTACAATACAATTACTTTTGTTTTCCACAATTTCAAAACTCCTTATAAATAAAGTGATAAGTTATTATTCAACAAAGTAAAGACTCCAACACTTACTTCCTGAAAATATATTCACTCACTTGTTTCATATTTGGAGAATAAGGAATATAATATATTTATTACCTTAAGAGAATGTTTCACTAACAATAAATTTATTACCTTAAGAGGATGTTTCACTAACAATAAATGAACCCAAATAACCAAAGAAAAAGACATGATAAGAATGGCGAGAGAAGAAGCGACAGAAATGTCAAAGAAAAAAATGGATGACTGCATGCACATCCACCCCCACCCTTCTAGACATAGATTGGCAAGATATCCACTCTACGACATTCTATGAGACGTAGAGTGGCAAGGTATGTGAAAATAATGGAAAATAATACATTACATTTCTTTGAGGTAAAATAATGGAAAATAATACATTACATTTCTTTGAGGTAAAATATAGAGACCAATTGCGAGCTATGTTATGATCGTGTTAAAGACAAATGGCATTGGGTTTCTTTTACCTTCTTAATGCACTTTTTAATAGGCCTTTCTATTTTGGTTGTTTAAAATAGAGTATATATTTTTATACTTGTTTTTAGTCTAATATATTTAGTATATTGTAATTGCTTTGTAATCAATTTGTTTTGGAGCTATGCTATGATCGTGTTAAAAACAAATAGTATTGGGCTTCTTTTATGCACTTTCTAATATGCCTCTATTTTGGTTGTTTAAAATAGAGTATATGGAACATATATATTTTTATACTTGTTTTTAGCATAGTATATTTGGTATTTGTAATTGCTTTGTAATTAATTTGTTTCAGAGTATATTGTAATAGTTTTGTAAACTATTTTTAATTAATATATAATGGTATAAAATTAAGTAAAATTCATTTCAACATTGATCATTTAGATTAAAAGAGCATAAAATATTTTCTATCAAGCCAAAAGTCTCTTTTAATAGTAATTATGGCAAATGAAATTATCCATTTAAAAATTATAAATATCAAATTTTATTCATCCAACACCCACAATTTTAAGTGATGCATGCCTATTAAATTGTCTAAGTCATTTACTATTTCATTTTACTTTTCCTCAAACCCACCTTTTTTATTTCACAATTCAAATTGAGTTTGAATTGTAGATCATATTTATTGTTCATAATTTATGGATGCACTTGATATTGTGTTTCCTTAATTAAAAATTAGTTTAATTTAATTTTATGCACACTCTTCAACTATATATGCTTCCTTCTTAGTATCTATATTGTAATTAAATATATTGATCATATTGTGAATATTAATGATCTAAAAACCTTTACTTTAAAGTAATATTTTGACTACTCTTTTATAATATAAAGTATACTATAAGAGTATTTTTTCCTAACATGAAATGAACATTGAACATTTCTTTTTTAGACACTTTTCAATTCAGTATTAATTTGCAATTTCTAATGATATCAAGCATGCCATGTATATCATACCCTTCAAGATTTACCTTACTATATTTCCAAGGGTGCCTTGATTACATGCCCTTCAAGTACCTACATTTTCTTGATAAGGAAATGACACAATATTGAAGACACTATTAATTCATAAACATTTCTCTTTGTTGAGAGATTGATTTTCATTGCGAAAGAAGGTCTTGAACTTATTGTGTGCCTATGAGTTTATTCTCATGAGTGATTGAATCCACATCCTACCTTCATGGAAATGTGCAATCTCAGAGTAAAAGTGTCTTCAAATTTTCATTTTAGGCCAGAGAAGGAGTGCTAGTAGGTGGAACAAAAATCTTTCTCCAACTTTCTTAATCATACTACTTGGTATGCCACCATACAATCCCATTACCCATATGACTGGATCAATCAAAAAATATGTTTTGTATGTTTACACATACTACAAACAATACATCAGTAATTTTTTATAATCCAATTCGAATATAACATATTCACATAATGTTTACTATTTCTTGACTCAATCCAAAGTCTAATAACTTATTGATGCAATCACGTGATTTCTTGTCGCACTAGGTAAACCATCAATAGCATTTGCAATTAATGTATTCATATTTTCGTTTAGAAATATCCAAATCATAAATTTCAATATAAGATTAATGCATATTTACTTCATCGATGATGTCATATAAACTTAAAATAATCATTAAATTTTCATCATTTAAACTTAAATCAAATAAACAAATGTTCATGTTTGATCATCATAATATTAATCAAATAAATGGGTCATTTGAAAAAAAAAATGCCCTTAAATAACAAAGTTTAATATGCACCATTAATCAAACAAAATGGGGTATTACAAACTAGATATGAAGTGTAACATGGATGTACACTACTTTAATGGGATAAGACCAAAATAAAATGAATGCATCACAAAACAACAAATTCATTTTAATAATTAACTTATTTTCTATATTAGGCATTTTAAAGGCATTTTAATGGAAGGAATCTAAGGTCCTTAATTTGTCAACAAAATATACCTAAGTAACCTAATTTTTAAGCCCATCTCTATTTCATTTCATTCTATAATTTCATTGCATTCTCTAATTGCTATACATTATGTAATAGAATTATGGGTATTTGTTTTTGTTTGTTTTCCCTTGCCAGTTACTTTAAAACATACACACCACTTTTTGCTTCAAGTTAGAGTAACATTCTTTCATTGATTGATTTTTTATCGAAGTTGAAAGGAAAATATTGCTTGCAAAAACTATGAATTCTTTAAAAGATTCAAGTTTTACCTCTTAACTAGCTATATATCCATATGGACAATAAATGTCATCGAAAACTATGAGTTCTTGAAATCTATGACACATTCATTGCAAGAGAAAGAGTTCAATTTAAGTGATCTAAATTCAATTTTTAAGTGTTAACTATTTGATAATATTGCAATTTGTTTAACAATAAACCAACATGAAAGATTGATAATATTGATATTTATTTAACAATAAACCAACATGAGAGAATCTAACAATATTTGGTACAATTTCTTCATAATGACCCATTATTAAGAATTGACATGTTTTAAAAATTGTTGTAAACACACTTTATGTTGGAATTACTAAAACAACTGAGAGGGGGGGTGAATCAGTTGTTATTGATCTTAAACAATTTTAACAATCTTAAAATATTATTACTCTTTCTTCAAGTGATCAACAACAATATACAGCATATGGACAGTAAAAGTAAAGAGCATCAGTCACACATATGTTATACACAGAGACAAATTTTCACGAGGAAACCCATAAAGGGAGAAAACCTCTTTTTCTTCTTCGAAATGATAGGTAGTCTTTTAAGTTCTGTACATCATTTACAATTGAGCACCAACTCAATGTGAGGTTGCTACCTCTTTTTTACAAGCTGCAACTTCTTTGAGAGCACCAACTCTTTGGTTTTTCTAGCACCCACTAGAAGGAAGCATCAACTCCCTGGTTTCTCTAGCACCAACTAGAAGGAAGCACCAACTCCCTAGTTTCTCTAGCACCAACTAGAAGGAAGCACCAACTCCCTGAGTGTTTCCAGCACCAACTAGACGGAAGCACCAACTTCCAATCATACAGGCACCAACCTGTATCACAGAGAACAAGAGTTCTCCCTTGCACCACCCTGCCACCCTAATTTCTCTGGCTGCAACCAGATGGAAGCTCCAACTTCCTGTGTTCAAGCACCCACTTGAACCTCTGAGGACAACAGTCCTCCTGAGCACCTCCCAACCTCCCTGAAATATCAAATAATGAATACACAGACAACTACACAGATAAATCAATTCTTACCAACCTTTCTCTGTTCTGTAAGTCTGATCTTCTATAAACTGTTCTGCAAATCTTCTCTTCCTCTGTCTGTTCAGCAGGTCTGCTCTGCATCTAATTTTTCTGTCATTCTGCTCTGCTTCAACTTGCTCTGTTATCCTGCTCTGTGTTTAATCTAACTCTGCACATATGCTCAAATTCATGTTGCACATCCTCTCCTTTTCCCTTTCTTACAGTTTCATTCTTTTTCATCCAGAACAGCCAGCCTCATACATTATGTCTCATTTTCTTTTATACACACCTCCTTGACAGTTCCACTTCGCCTTCCCTTAGGCAAAACAAGAACACCTGTCCTAGTAACTGAAACACTAACTGATTCGAAATCATGAGTCCGTTTAGTTTATCAGATTCGTAACTGAGGAGTTAAACATGTGTGAGAGAACAGTAACCCTTAGATCACAATCAAGTCTTATCCACACCGTTGGATGACTTTTATTATTCTTGTTTCGGCATTTCAGAATTCCTTTGCCCAAGTGTCTCGACACTTTCACATCGCGATCTCCGATACTCCGAAATGGTGCTTATCTGGACTGACTCCTTCTCTTCCTGTGACCAAGGGATGTGACCACAGCCTTATGCGTAAGGCGCTTTCGCGATTTCTCACATCGCGAATTCGACATTTCTTATGTTCAATGTTCTTGTCAATACCAAAACCCGATCCCCGAAATTCTGTAAAGCAGTCGGATCAACGATCCAGATCATATCTAGATCTGACGATTCAGATTAAGTTGGGATATTACTCATCGCGATTTCGACACTCTGGACGATCGGTGTTTTTGTCACCTCAAACTCCCGATTCTCGACACTCCGTAAAAAAGTCAAATCAATGGTCCATATCACTTCTTGATCTGACGGTTGTTATTACATCGCGATTTCGCATATCGCAATTTCGTAGTTCATGTTGCATCGTTTCTTTTGCCTCTCCATATCGTGATTCGCGAAACTCCGATATGGGGTGTGATCAACGGTCCAAGTTTGATCTTGGCTCAATGGTTGCGATTGAATCGCAATATCGTGTATCGCGATTTCGAAAGTCTCGTTGCATTTGTTTACTTTCCACTCCATGTTGCGATCCCCGAAACTCCGACACGGACTAGAATCAACGGTTCAGATCAAAGCTTGATCTGACGGCTCAGATTACATCGCGATTTCGCATATCGCGATATCGGAATTCTCGTTGCATTGTGTTCTTGCCTCTCCATGTTGCGATTCGCAAAACTCCAATAAGGAGTTGGATCAACGGTCCAGATATGATCTTGACTCAACGGCTGCGATCAAGTCGCGATTTCGCATATCGCGAAATCGGGATTCTTGAGATTAATAAACTTTGACATCTCCAACTTTCGATCCCCGAAACTCCGACATGGAGTTAGAATCAACGGTTCAGATTCATTCTTGATTCAGTGGCTATGATTGAAATGGAATTTCACATATCACGAAATCGGGATTCCTGTGGATGAAATTACAAAACTTCTTCAACTCTCGATCCCCGAAACTCCGACAAGGACTAGGATCTACGGTCCAGATTCATTCTGGATTCAATGGCTACGATTGAATCGTGATCTTGTTGCAACGAGATTCTTGTCTGATACAAACTTGCCATCAATGACAACCATTCGTTGTTTGTTCAATATGTGCCAACAATCTCGCTGTCTGTTCAATATTTGCCAACAATCTCCCCCTTTGGCATTGATGCCAACACAAGCACCCATATGTATTCGGACTCGACTCTTCTCGGCATTCGGACTCGACTCTGCTCTCGAACTCCTCTGCATTCGGCTCGACTCTGCTCCTTCTCCCGAACTCCTCTGCATTCGGCTCGACTCTGCTCCTGCTCCCGAACTCCTCTGCATTCGGCTCAACTCTGTTCCCGAAACATTTGAACTCGACTCCTTTCTACCCCTTTGACATCAATGTAAAAGAAGAAACATTCTTCCCCTGATCTTGTTGCAAAACATACTCCCCCTGTCGTCTATAAGTATCTAGGGAATACACCAGATATTCAATAAATACTCCCCCTGACCATGTGAACATTTTAAACACAAGAAATCATAACCCCCAGCTTTTGACGAAGATATCCAAAAGGGGTCACTACTAATGGTTTAGTAAAAATATCAGCAATCTGTTCTGTAGAGGGTATATAGTTCAGTTGAACAATTCTGTTTGTAACTTGTTCTCTGAGAAAATGATACTTTATAGGAATATGCTTAGTCTTGGAATGAAGAACAGGATTCTTGGAGACACTTATGGCACTGGTGTTATCACAATGAATTGGAATAGGATCAATGTAAGTTACCTTCAGATCTGCAAGAGTTTGTATCATCCATAAGATTTGTGTGCAGCAAGTAGCAACATCAATGTATTCTGCCTCTGTAGTGGATAATGAAATGGATCCTTGCTTTTTACTAACCCATGCAACTAATGAGTCACCCAGAAAAAATGCTCCTCCACTGGTGCTTTTTCTCTCATCAACACAGTTAGCCCAGTCTGCATCTGAATAGGCAGTTAGCTGGAAATTCTGATTTCTAGGGTACCACATTTCATATTTCATTGTTCCCTTCAGATATTTGAATATTCTTTTGACAGTTACCAAATGACTTTGTTTAGGAGCAGACTGAAAACGACCTACCATTCCAACAACTTGCATTATATCAGGACGAGATGTAGTGATGTACAGAAGACTGCCTATCATTGAACGATATGTCCTTTGATCAACATTAGGTGAGATATCATCTTTGCTCAGCTTGCAACCAACCACCATAGATGTGCTGACTGTAGAGGAATCTTCCATCTAAAATTTCTTCAATATCTCTTTCAAATATTTTTCTTGAGAAATAAAAATTCCTGCAGAGCTTTGTTTTACTTGTAAGCCAAGAAAATATGACAGTTCTCCTATCATGGACATATCAAATTCTGTTTGCATAGAATTAGCAAACCACTGGACAGATGATTCATTAGTACAACCAAAAATAATATCATTTACATAAGCCAAAACAACTAGTAAATTATCACCTTCAGTCTTAATGTAAAGGTTACTGTCAACGGTGCCTTTCTTGAACCCTTTTTCTTGAAGAAATTTGTCCAGTCTATAATGCCAAGCTCGTGGTGTTTGTTTTAGTCCATATAAGGCCTTCTTCAGCTTACATACATAATTAGGATTATCTGTCAATGAGAATCCTTAAGGTTTCTCCATATATACTTCTTCCTCTAGATCTCCATTAAGGAACGTTGACTTAACATCCATCTAATAAACTTTGAAGTTCTTATGACAAGAATAAGCAAGAAACATTCTAATAGCTTCCAACCTTGCCACTGGTGCAAAAGTTTCATCAAATACCTGACCTTCAACTTGTGCATATCCTTTACAGACCAATCTAGCTTTATTTCTAACAAATTGACCTTTTTCATTCATTTTATTCTTGAACACCCATTTAGAACCTATTACATTCTTATCTTCAGGTCTAGGGACAAGCTCCCAAGTATTGTTCTTCTCAATCTGATCAAGCTCTTCATTCATTGCTCTAATCCAATTATCTT
>ML788768.1:631947-663522 GCA_009831015.1 Picea engelmannii | reverse complement strand
TCTGACTGGGATTTCTTCATCAACTTTTATATCTATACAGTCAACTAGTTTTTGCAGTCTCTTATTGTAGCATCTGTACCCTTTACTATTTGTAGCATAACCCAAGAATATACCTTCATCAGCCCGGTCATCATATTTGCCTACATTTTCATCATTGTTCTTGATATAGCACTTACTCCCGAAAACTTTAAAATGCTTGATTGAAGCAGGTCTTCCAAACCAAAGTTCATAAGGGGTCTTTTCACTGTGTGGTCTGAGATGAGCTTTGTTAAGGATATGAACAGCTGTGTGAATTGCTTCCACCCAATATGTCTGAGGTATGTTTCTTTCATTCATCATAGATCTTGCCATTTGCTGTGCTGACCTGTTCTGACTCTCAACAACTCCGTTTTGTTGTGGAGTCCTTGGAATTGTGTATTCTCTTTTGATCCCGTGTTTATCACATAACTCTTTGAAGTTCCCAGAACTAAACTCTCCTACTCTATCAGACCTTACTGCCTTTAACCTTTTTCCTGTTTGATTCTCAATCAAAGCCTTAAACACTTTGAATTTTTCAAGTGCTTCAGATTTTTCTTTCAAAAAGGCAACCCAAGTTAGTCTAGAATAGTCATCAATAATCAACATAAAGTAATTTTATTTTCATGTACCTTCTTTCCTTGATGATCCACATAGATCCATATGTACTAACTGAAGAAGTTTTTCTATTGAAGGAAAAATTTTCAATTTGAATTGAGTGCGAGTAAGCTTTCCTATCTGACATGGCTTATAGACAGAGTCATATGGCTTTGATATCTTTAGAAGATCTTTTTCTGCCCCATTGTTTTTGAGTTTGATTATGTGATCAAAATTTTGGTGACCAAGTCTTCTATGCCACATCCAACTTTCATCATATTTGCTTAAGTTGCATTTTTCTTCTTCTTCTTCTTTTAAAACATAGACATTGTTTTATGTTCTTATACCTTTTGCAACTAGCTTACCTGAATCAACAGATTTTATTCTACAATCTTTAGAAGTAAAAACAACTTCACACCATCGGTCACAGACTTGACTGACACTAAGCAGATTATGTTTCAAATTTTCTACAAGCAGCACATCTTGAGCTTTTCTTTTTCCGTTACTCAAACTTACAATTCCTTTACCTTTCACCTTTCCTGGTGCATCATTCCCAAAAGTTACATTCCCTGATTTTCTATCACTTAGAGTTAGAAACTTACTTCTATCTCCAGTCATGTGTTTGGAGCATCCACTGTCAATATACTAGGGATTCTTTTTCCTTTGAGCTAATAGCACTAGTCCACACTTGTCATCTACTTTCTTTTTCCATACTTTGACTTTTTCAGCAGTGGGAATCAAATCTGGATTGTATTTCTTTAAACGATAGTCTGCTGCCTTATGTCCATAATTATGACAGTTGTAACATTCTGGTTCACTGAATAAAAGATCATAACGATTGTTATGCTCATAACTGTTAATGTGTCTCACCTGTATCCTTCTCCCGGTCATCACGTGATTTATAGTCTGTGGTTGTTTGTTGCCTCAATGTCTCAATCTTTGTTGTGGAAGATAGTTATTCATTGAGTATCTTGTTTGTTCATATCTAAATCTTAACGAACATTTTATAGCTTTATGACCAAAATTAGAGCAGAAAAAACAATAACCATAGAAAAGCTCTTTGTACCTTGAAAAAGTTTGTCTTCTTTGAAGAGGTCGATTTCTTTCATGCTGATAAACTTTCTGGTCTACAAATTCTGTTCTGGGGTTTTTCTTTTCATTTCTTCTTGATGGATGATTTTCTTTCTTTGTTTCTATAAAGTGACTGTTGTCAATGTTTGAGGATTTGACAAACTTGATAGATTCTGTATTACTTGGATGGCCACTACTTGATCCTTCTTCATATCCCAATCCAGCTTTCAGCTTTGAATTTCTTTGTTGATTTAGAATGGAGGTTAATTCTTTTGAGGCTTTAATACTTGGCAGATTTTGATGATACAATCCTTTCAATTTCTCCATTTTTTTCTAGTCTTTACTATCTCTTCTTCTAAGGCTTCACACCTGACTTTCTTCTCTAACAATTGTTGTTTCAGTATGTCTTCTATTTTCTTTGCCTCTTCTAATTCCACTTTCAGCAGAGCAAAATCTTCATCGGGTTTTTTACTGTCTTTCTCGAACTGTGTCAACAATTGTTTTTGCTTTCTGCTCTTAGCACTGAGTCTATCAATTTCTTCCAGTGCACTGATCAGTTCTCCTTCCAAATCAACCACAACTTCTTCCTCATTATCATCACTGCCTGTGTTTTTATTATCATAATCCTCTTTGGCCATAAGCACAAAGTCATTTGCCTTACCTTCACAGAATGAGTCACTATCAGTGTCTTTTGAGGAATTGTCATTATTTGCAACCAAACTTTTCTTCTTATTATATTTCTTGTATTTGAACTTCTTTTCATCATCAGAGTTCTAGTCCTTTTTCTGATGGGGACACTTAGATGCAAAATGACCTATCTTACCACAGTTAAAGCATTTGAAGGGAAACTTCCCTTGATATGTTTCTGATCATTTCTTTAACCTTCTCACAAATTTTGCCTCAATCTCATCAAATTCTGAATCAATATTCTTGTCTGCTTTAAAAGATGCTTCTCTAGTACTAGATTTATCTTTATTAATTCTCATTTCATATGCAGTTAGAATTCCTAGAATTTGATCAATGGACAGAGTTTTAAGATCATTGAATTCTTCTATTGCAGAGACTTTTGGATTAAATTTATCAGGCAAAGATCTTAAAATCTTATGAAATAAGAGTGAGTCATCAAACTTCTCACCAAGACCCTTCATGGCATTGACAAGTTCTTCAATTCTTAGAAAATACTTGCTAATTGTTTCATCTTCATTCATCTTTAGTTGTTCAAATTTCAATCTGTATGTTTGAAGTTTGGCATCTTTTACTTTCTCATTTCCTTCATAACTGCTAACAAGTTTATCCCACATTGTTTTGGCAGTATCAAGATGCATCACCTTTACAAACTCAGCTTTAGCAAGTCCATTTAAGATAGCATTCATCCCCTTAGCATTAAAACTAAACTCTAACTTATCATCCTTGGTGGCTAGCAAGACAGGCTTTGTATATCCAGTCTCTACTACATCCCAAACATCAGCACCCAAGGCCATTAAGTATGTTCTCATTCTAATATTCCAAAAGGAAAAATTTAAATAAAAGGAACCCGCTCTGATACCAATTGTTGGAATTACTAAAACAACTGAGGGGGGGGGGGGTGAATCAGTTGTTATTGAGCTTAAACAATTTTAACAATCTTAAAATATTATTACTCTTTCTTCAATTGATCATCAACAGTATACAACATATGGACAGTAAAAGTAAAGAGCATCAGTCACACATAAGTTATACACAGAGACAGATTTTCACGAGGAAACCCATAAAGGGAGAAAACCTCTTCTTCTTCTTCGAAATGATAGGCAGTCTTTTAAGTTATCTACATCATTTACCATTGAGCACCAACTCAATATGAGGCTTCTACCTCTGTTTTACAAGCTGCAACTTGTTTGAGAGCACCAACTCTCTGGTTTTTCTAGCACCCACTAGAAGGAAGCACCAACTCCCTGGTTTCTCTAGCACCAACTAGAAGGAAGCACCAACTCCCTAGTTTCTATAGCACCAACTAGAAGGAAGCACCAACTCCCTTAGTGTTTCCAGCACCAACTAGACGGAAGCACCAACTTCCAATCATACAGGCACCAACCTGTATCACAGAGAACAAGAGTTCTCCCTTGCACCACCCTGCCACCCTAATTTCTCTGGTTGCAACCAGATGGAAGATCCAACTTCCTGTGTTCAAGCACCCACTTGAACCTCTAAGGACAACATTCCTCCCGAGCACCTCCCAACCTCCCTGAAATATCAAATAATGAATACACAGATAAATCAATTCTTACCAACCTTTCTCTGTTCTGTAAGTCTGATCTTCTATAAACTGTTCTGCAAATCTTCTCTTCCTCTGTCTGTTCAGAAGGTCTGCTCTGCATCTACTTTTCCTGTCATTCTGCTCTGCTTCAACTTGCTCTGTTATCCTGCTCTGCGTTTAATCTCACTCTGCACATATGCTCAAATTCATGTTGCGCATCCTCTCGTTTTCCCTTTCTTAAAGTTTCATTCTTTTTCATCCAGAACAGTCAGCCTCATACAGTCTGTCTCATTTTCTTTTATACACACCTCCCTGATGGTTCCACTTCGCCTTCCCTTAGAAAAAACAAGAACACCTGTCCTAGTAACTGAAACGCTAACTGATTCGAAATCATGAGTCCGTTTAGTTTATCAGATTTGTAACTGAGGAGTTAAACGTGTGTGAGAGAACAATAACCCTTAGATCACAATCGAGTCTTATCTGCACCATTGGATGACTTTTATTATTCTTGTTTCGGCATTTCGGCATTCCTTTGCCCAAGTGTCTCGACACTTTCACATCGCGATCTCCAATACTCTGAAATGGAGCTTATCTGGATTGACTCCTTCTCTTCCCGTGACCAAGGGTTGTGACCACATCCTTATGCGTAAGGTGCTATCGCGATTTCTCACATCGCGAATTCAACATTTCTTATGTTCAATGTTCTTGTCAATACCAAAACCCGATCCCCGAAATTCTGTAAAGTAGTCGGATCAACGATCCAGATCATATCTAGATATGACGGTTCAGATTAAGTCGGGATATTACTCATCGCGATTTCGACACTCTGGACGATCGGTGTTTTTGTCACCTCAAACTCCCGATTCTCGACACTCCGTAAAAAAGTCGAATCAACGATCCAGATCACTTCTTGATCTGACGGTTGCTATTACATCGTGATTTCGCATATCGCAATTTCGTAGTTCATGTTGCATCGTTTCTTTTGCCTCTCCATATCGTGATTCGCAAAACTCCGATATGGGGTGTGATCAACGGTCCAAGTTTGATCTTGGCTCAACGGTTGCGATTGAATCGCAATATCGCGTATCGCGATTTCGAAAGTCTCGTTGCATTTGTTTACTTGCCACTCCATGTTTCGATCCCCGAAACTCCGACACGGACTGGAATCAACAGTCCATATCAAAGCTTGATCTGACGGCTCAGATTACATCGCGATTTCGCATATCGCGATATCGAAATTCTCGTTGCATTGTGTTCTTGCCTCTCCATGTTGTGATTCGCGAAACTCCGATAAGGATTTGGATCAACGGTCCATATATGATCTTGACTCAACGGCTGCGATCAAGTCGCGATTTCGCATATCGCGAAATCGAGATTCTTGAGGTTAATAAACTTTGACATCTCCAACTTTCGATCCCCAAAACTCTGACATGGAGTTAGAATCAACGGTCCAGATTCATTCTTGATTCAGTGGCTGTGATTGAAACGGAATTTCGCATATCGCGAAATCGGGATTCCTGTGGATGAAATTAGAAAACTTCTTCAACTCTCGATCCCCGAAACTCCGACAAGGACTAGGATCTATGGTCCAGATTCATTCTGGATTCAATGGCTACGATTGAATCGTGATCTTGTTGCAACGGGATTCATGTCTGATACAAACTTGCCATCAATGACAACCATTCGCTGTCTGTTCAATTGTTTCTATTCAATATTTGCCAACACTTTAGGTGTGTTTTCATATGATAGATATAAATATCTACAATAAAACTAATACTCTATAAAAATTTAGAATCAATTATGAGAGATTCTAATAATATTTGGCAAAATGACAGAATTGACATGTTTTAAAAATTGTTGTAAACACACCTAAAGTGTGTTTTCATCGTGGTAGATATAGTTATCTACAATAAACTAATAGTCTATAAAAGTTTAGAATTAATTATGGACATTTTTTCAATAAAATCTTAATTTATAATTAATATTGCAAAACATATCATGCAAGAACAATTAGAAAATGAGGCTTTCAGAGAAGTTGATCATTTTCAACCAAAAATCTCCAATGAACAATCAAACATATATTTCTATAACAAGAAAATAAAACCAAAAATCTCCAATGAACAATCAAACATATATTTCTATAACAAGAAAATAAAACCTGTATTTAAAGGAATTAATCATTCTCTCCATTAAATAACAAACATATATTTGTATAACAAAAAAATAAAACCTTTATTTAAAGAAGTTAATCATTCTCGAAATGAAATACAGAGTGTTGTTCTCGTAGCCTCTACTGCACATAGAACTATAAAATAGGTACTAGACTATCAATTACTAATGAAAAAACCTAGACTATCAGATACTAATGAAAAATCCTGAACCTAATCATCAGAGTCAACACAAATGCTTTAAATATTCCCAAAATCATCTAACAAACATCAATTCCACTGAATTGCAGTTTTTACAGCGTTAGTTTGCACTGAGGGGGCCATTGCTAGCTTTATCGATACGTGCCAGATAAAAAGAGCACGTCGTCCAGCTCTGTACCTCCCACTTGTAAGTAATACTAATAGTAGTAGTCAACAAGTAAATAGTATCGTGGAGATAAAATGAAATGGAAACCTTCCATTTCACTAAATTTTTTTGGCTATTTTTTTTTATTTTGTAGGAAATCAGGTGATAAATGGTTGGATCTGTCAATTTAAATTTGAGTGATTAAGTTTGTATAATTTAGAGTGTTTTAGAATTTTTTATTGAACTGAATCTATTTATACATTTAAAAATGCAATTTAAACAACAGAAAATAACTATTTTATCCAAAAACCCAAAAATAAAACTGTTAACCATATACATGTTTTGTGTAATTCATGTTATTGCACGGCTCACACATTTATATTTCCTATAAATGTCTTTCAAGCAATAACATCAGTCATATCGGTCCCCTAGGTGTAGGACAGTCGGTGATGGAGTGTGTTGTTAAGCCACTCCGTGATGTTAAAGTCACCGGTTCGAAACCTGCGGGGACAAAAAATCCAACCATGTTAAGGGTTGGTGTGGCTCAGGCCGGCTGCGATTCCCGGGTGATTTTGACGGCTTAGATGCCCCTGAATCCCTGAATCGCAGTTTCTCAAGCCACAGGTTAATCGCGTACCCAACAGGTTCCACACAAATTAACAAACAAAAAAATAACATCAGTCGTATCTTATTTCTGTACTGTGTTCGTTTTCAGAGAAACAATGGAATGGAACATGGAGTATCCTGCAGCTATAACTATAATTCTGCCTCTCGTAGCAGGCTCGGTGTTGGTGTTTTTATTTTTCAAAATAAAATGGAGGAGCCATGACGAGTATCCACCAGTGGCTGCCACAATGGTGGATCACATCCTCAATTTTAAACGCTTACATGACTTTCTTTACGATCGTCACAGACGCCTGAAAACATTCAGAATAGCTTATCCTAACTTCAGCCTTGTTTGTACTGTTGATCCCGCAAATGTTGAGCACATCCTCAAATCCAATTTTGCAAACTATATCAAGGTCAGCGAATTCTCTTATATTTTCTACAATCACATCATATGCTTATAGTTTGGATATCATATCTTACTTTTCTGTTGTTATGAAAAAATCATGTTTTTTAGTGAAAAATTAATGTCAGGGAACGTCCATCCATGATGTTATGGAAGACCTTCTTGGGGATGGTATTTTCAATGTTGATGGAGAGCAGTGGCGACAACAGCGAAAATTGTCGAGTTTAGAATTCTCTGCCAAAATATTGAAGGAATTCAGCAGTGTTGTTTTCCGCGAGAATGCACTCAAACTTTCCAAAATTTTACTCAAAGCTTATCGAACAAACCAGACAGCAGAGATGCAGGCATGCAATAGTTATAATTGTTATTTCATTATTATTATTTTTTTTTCACGTAGAATTTTAGGTATGTTTCTTTTTCACCTAGAATTTTAGGTATTGTTTTCCCTTGTTCATCTCGTATAGCCCCAGAATAATACTAGTGATTGACAGGAACAATTCTCTGTCTCTAATTGCCTCTATTTGCAGAGTCTGTTTATGAGATCAACAATGGATGCAATATGCAAATTGGGCTTTGGAATAGAATTGAACAGCTTATCAAATACCAACGTTGGACCAGAGGCGTCTTTTGCAAAAGCTTTTGAAACTGCGAATACTGTGCTTTTCGGGCGTCATTTTGACCTTGTTTGGAAGATAAAAAGATACTTCAATATAGGATCCGAGGCCACCATAAAGGAAAGCATCAAAACAGTGGATGGTTTTGTCTACAATGTCATTGAGACCAGAAGACATGAAATCCCTCTCCAACATAACCATGTAAGACAAAACCCACAATTAATCAAATGTTTGATTTGCTTTTTTCACATTTCCACTCTCTGCTAGTGCTGGTACTCATCTCCTCGTTTCCATGTCAAAAATATTTACAGGAAAAACCAGATCTACTGTCTCGCTTTATGGCAGAAACGGAGAAAAATCCAGAGAAATACTCTGACAAATATCTTCGAGATATTGTTATGAATTTTATAATAGCCGGGCGAGACACTAGTGCAATTGCTCTTTCTTGGTTCTTTCATTTGCTTTGCCAGAATCCAGAGGTCGAGAAAAGGCTTCTCCAAGAAATCAAGGACGTGGTCAAGGCCGACAACGATTGTGTATTAGTGGAAGAATCTATAAGTGTGTTCGCTGAAAGCCTGACACATACAGTACTGGATAAGATGCAGTATCTTCATGCAGCTTTGACAGAGACTTTGCGCCTCTATCCCCCTATTCCTCTGGTAAGTCACTTCATGTGTATCTTTTGTTGGAAGGTGACAACGAATTCACCACCAAGATTAGGATACGGTAGTTTCATTCCTATTATTATGATCGTTGTTGTAACAAATCATTCCTAGAATAGAATATCGATATCTTTGTAATTAATACAGTTAGTTCCTTGTAATCGTAGGAGGAAGGATTCAAGCCCTCTCTCAGGCTGCCGGTTGACTATGGCTGTTGTAATCTCCTGGTTCTTTCTTCTAATAGAATGATGCTGCCATTGTCCTGTGGATGTTTCCTTCATCCTGAGGGTTTTACCACGTAAATACCGTGTCTCATGTGATTGTTGTTTGCGTATGTTTTATCTCTGTTTTTCTGCATGTGTTTATGATCTCTGTGATCTATTTGGATAACTGCTTAACAAGTGGTATCAGAGAGTGTGTTGCCCAATCTGGTGGAGGTTGTAGAGATGAGAAATCCAGAGAGAGCTTAAGTTGTTCTCCCTTCCAGATCCGTGACAGGGGAATTCGAGCAAACGACCTCAGCGACCATGGGCTCAGACATTGTGGCACCAGAGATTCGTGAAGGGGGGCAAAAGCAGAAAAATAACACAGACAAATAGTAATAAGTGTATTGCTCGATGATCAACGCGATTACATTTGCCTCATATTTATAGAGGCTTTAGAAGACTCTAGACAATCTGGAGAGTTCTCGCAGCAGAAATATTTGGAACCGTCGATGGGCTGTCGGTGGAACTCTCTAGAAATTTGGTGGTTGGTAGGTAGAAATTAATACCTCCAACACTCCCCCCTAATTTCTACTACCAATTACATCTTACATCAATATTTATAATGCTCAATGCTTCTCTCAAATACTCAAATTGGTCTTGTGCTCATAGCCTTTGCAAGTTGCTCTTTTGATCTGCAATGTCTCCTCCTTAACAAATACATGTCTTGGTTAGGTCTTTATCTGAGTCATGTCATCATCTTCAATTTCTATCTTCATATGGTTGGGATTCCTTCTTGGGATTACAATGCTCAAGAACTATCACACCAAGTGATTTCTTTTTCGCTGACCACGAACCTTGCATGATGGGGAATTTGATTTACACAACACTCACTCACTTGAGTTTCATCATTTTTGCTTCTTCTTTTGTACCTGCAAACAACTTGATCATTGATGTCCATATAAAAAGAGATCCATCTACCGAGATACATGGGTACCATCCGCTGTACTCGCCAGTTCTCTAGGTATCCTTTTCACATACATGGTTCATCAATATATTAGATAACATGGTCCCAACAAACTCACACTTTGAGATTAATTAATCTCACAATCCTCCCCTTAATCGAAGATCTAACTTCTCCGATCACCATCAAACTTAGATACGAGTACACCTACCACCCTCGTACCTACCTAGTGGTTAATTCCACAGCTTGATGACACATCCACTCTTTATGCCTTAGAGGGATACACACTACATGATCATACTAATCCATGTAGGCCTGTCTCAACAGGGCTTACTAAACACCTGGGGAATATAGCTTGCCTTGCTTATGGCTAAGCTTTACAACTTTGGACCAAAAACCTCTTGGGGAATATAGCTTGCCTATGCCTATGGCTAAGCTTTACAACTCAAAAACCTCTAGGGTGTCGGGTACTACTGATCATGCACCCCTTACAACATATATGCATCATTTCAGGTACAAAAATTCCACATTCTTTACTAAATGCCCAACAAATTACAAGCTCATTACATATGCCCATTTACATCTCATTATTAAGCATTACATAACTTCATTTGGAGTCTTCTTTGTTCTCTACCTCTTCCAACGAAAGTCTTTCTTCCTTGTCTCTCACCATCCATTTTTTGTCTTCTATCACCCTTTGTCTTGTGCATCACTGCTTCTTGCATCTTGTTTTTCTTTTCAATATGGATATGTTTCTTGTTGGAGTTGATCAAGATCCAACAAGACAACCTATGGCAATGGATTGGCAAACTTAATTGACGCACCACTTGCCATGATTTTACATCATTAAAATTTGATTTGGACTCAACTTAACAGACTTTCACTTTAACTTTAACTAGCACTCATTTTGACTCTTCTTGACATTAATGACTTCACATTTAAAGACTCCTTCTCACAAAGCTTTTAGACTCATTCAAAGACTCAGTCACTTGACCTTGACTTTCTCTCATTTGAACTTGAACTTGACTCTTACCTTTTACAACTTTACTCAATTTCTAACACGGAACCCCACACAGCCATTTTTAACACAGCAACACCGCTTCACATCTCTACATCTACGAGGTTAGCACAAGCCTTAACAATAGTAGCTAAAGTAAATTCATTAGGCTGCAGGCCATTATTGACTAGATTATTCAGCACAAATCTGTCAATCTCATATCCAATTTAATAATGTGGGCATGTAGATTTTTACCTTCCGGGGGAGCCTTCATCTTCACGCATCCTTGCAGCATCGAAGCATATGCATTTATGGACAGTACAATACTAAGCGCCTCCTTTAATCGCCCTTCCTTGCAGAGTACAATAATGCCTTCATTCCATCTCCATTCAACCACAACTACTACAACGCTCTGCAACGCTCTAAAGAATTCCCTCGACTCCAAATCTGCAAGCTATGTCATCGTCTCCATGCAAGTGGTACTCTTTTTCTGCAAGTTTTACTTCTGTGCCACCATATTCAGGAAGAAGAACATGGTCTCCCTCCTTAACACTAACAGGAATAGTGTTTCCATCCTTTCCACGAGAACCAGCTCCAACTGCTATAACCTTTCCCGAGTTCAACTTGCTAGTGCTCTCGGGCAACAAAATACTCAATATTTATATCAACTTGACCTCGTCGCGGACCTCTCTATATTTTTGTTCGTCGGACTTTCTACGGCCTCTTTACGAACTCTGCGTCCTCCTTTCTATCTCACAGTCCTCCACCGCTTGCAGTAACTAAAAATTCAGGGTCATGTCGCGGAGTCCGACTCTGATTCTCACTCCTCTGTTCTCGTTGCAGCTCTCTACTCGAGGACAGTCTCAACTTCTCCAGCAACGGCTAGGGTTTGCAGACGACTCTTCTACAACTGTCAACAACCTTTACTAAAATCGACAGTAGCCTCCCATGCGCGGCCTGTTCAGTCTTTCTATTCGCTGAGCCTCTCTTCACAGCTCTCGACACTCACTGCTCACCTTCGGCTCTGTGGCACAGGGTCTGCTCCTCTTCAACGCAATGGACAGGAGGCTCTTCCACTCATATCTGCATCGTTGGGCGAATCCTCTCAGGATCCTGGGCCCTCCCGTGAGGGAGTGAGGCCCAGATCCAAGCTCTGATACCAAATTGAAGGGGGGCAGAAGCAGAAAATAACACAGACAAACAGTAAAGAAAAAATAGATAAGTGTATTGCTCGATGATCAACGCGATTACATTTGCCTCGTATTTATAGAGGCTTTAGAAGACTCTAGACAATCTGGAGAGTTCTCGCAGCAGAAATATCTAGAACCGTCGGTGGGCTGTCGGTGGAACTCTCTAGAAATTTGGTGGTTGGTAGGTAGATATTAATACCTCCAACAATTCGCGATCTCGCGGATCACCATGAACTGCAGAAGGGGGGGTCGAATTAGATGTCAAGATTTATTCTGGACTCCCTTCCAGATCTAGACGAGACGATGGGGGAATATGTAAAGGTATCCCTGGAAGGCGTGGGAGACCTAGGAATCGAACATTGGGTGGGCGAGGAGGCCCACGACAGGCCCTTCCATAGTGTAGACCATTTCTTGTACCGAGCCCTATTGAGATTCGCCCATGGAACCGTGAGAGGAGCTCCGATTCGTAGGACTTTCTTCACTACATAATCCCCTAGTATGAATGAGCCCTCAGGACGACAGAGTTTAAGCTCCTGGTTACATTAATGTCCAAGCCCGAATTCGCAGGCGCTGCCAAGGAGAATCTTGTCTTGCCCATCCCGTCGCCCGATCTGGAACTGACGATTCGCGACTTCTTCCAGGATGGGGCCGACGGGATGGATTTCGATGGGTTCGCTGCCCTGCACTGGTCTGTGGGAGACCAAATCTGCAGCTACGACACCCCAGCAATGCAGGGCGCGACGAGGGCAGAGAAGAACGAGCAATTACGGGAGGCGTTCAGGGTGTTCGACGAGGACGACAATGGTTTTATCTCCGCGACAGAGTTGAAGAGCATGTATTGTTGTTGCATCCATTTAGAAAAGAGGTGTGTGCTAATTGGTTTAGTGTGGATTGGTGTAATTGCTACTGTGTGCATTTGTCACTGGTAAATGGACAAATGAAGCGTCGAACGAAGGTTTGGTGTGGACAGTCAATTTTGTACATGCATTGCACAAGAGTGTTGGAGCATAGATCTGCGTGGTTTGTGTAGGCAAGAGCTATCAACAGTCGTGCAAGGTTGCAGCATGCCACTGGAGCTTGTAAGGTGCATCATTGTTCGCGTGAGAGAGAGCGCCGACTAAGAAAGACACGTGAAGAAATGCATCCAGACCATTGGTTGAAGACCACATATATGAACAAGTAATCCAAATGAGGTGTTGGTGGAACGTGTGTTATCTCTGGTTGTCCATGATCTGTTGAAGGCATTGGATCTATTGAAGAGCTTCTGCACAAATTCCCTGTGGTCATTTGGACAGACCGAGGATGATATACTAATGAACGAAGTGCAGGCAACAATGTCCGCCATGTTTTTCCTCTTATCACCGGAGGCAGCAGCGGTGATGGCTTGGGCGTGAAGAGTTGGGTCCTGTGCATGGATCGGATGGACCAGGTCTCAGCTTGGAAAGAGGTAACACCCCATGTGGTGCGGACTCAGTGCGACCCATACGGCCAGCGGCTGGAAGCCGTGCAGCTACGGCATTTGTGTTATCTGTAGCAGTTTGTTGGTAGGTCTGGTATGTAGTCAGATTGGTCGGCAGTGCAGATGTCTAATTTTAGCCATGGATTTGGTGGAAATCATGGCAGGAGATGCTCCAACGATTTGCGAGTGGAGGGGTCGTGGAGCTGTGATATGACAACATCGGGAGGACGGTAATGGTAGTTATCGCATGAACTTTTATTTTAATGGAGTTGTAAACTTTTTTTTTTAATTTTCCATGTAGTTGGGCATATGGATGCAAGACCTTGTTAGGCATGCATACCCATGTTATTCAACTGGTTAAGTCTAGACGTAGACTTAGGTGGTAGGGGGTCGGTTACATGTCATGTTAGTTACCTGTGGTTTTATGTCCATGTAATCGCATGTAATATAGCCTGCTTAAAGGCTAGTTGTAACTCCATTATAAATGGGCCTGGAGGTGAGCGGTGAATGTTCATTTGGCCGCATTGGCCGGATTTTGGTCAAGGGGATGTTCATGTTAAGGTTGAGCTAGGACTCCATTGAAAGTTGCCTGGAGGTGAGCTTGTGTCAAGATCACTTGGCTGACTTCGTCTGCTTTTGGCGAAGGTCTCAAATACAGAGTTCGAGGTGGAGCACTGAAGGTGCTTAAGATCTCAACAGAAGAGTTGTTTGCAAGCTCAAGAATTCATTGTATGGCCTGAAGAGTGCACACAGACAATTGTACAAGAAGTTGATTCCTTCATGGTGAGCCAAGATTTACAAGAAGTGAACATAACCATTGTGTTAATGGTACTCACTATATTGGTGTTTAGATTGTTGACGATATGCTTGTAGCAAGCAGTGGCATGGTTAAGATCAACAGGTTGGCTCAGTTGACTTGGATGTTCGAGATGAAGAATCTGGGAGCAACAAAACAATTTTGAGCATGGAATACACATAGACGTTACTAAAGGTGAGTTTTGGTTATCACAACGTGAGTGTGTGGAAAAGACACTCAAAATTTCCGTATGAATTTAACATGAAACCGGTAGAAGCTTTCTTCAGGTTTATGTCCAAGTGATGAAGAAGAAAGAAGCTATGTCTCGTGTATAGTATGCTATAAGAATGTATAAGTTTGCAATGAGAATATCAGATATTTCACTTGCAGGGAGTTGTCAATGTTCACATGATAAATCCAGGTGGAACAGTGAAATGAGTGCTTTGGATTTAAAATCAATGGTATCACCTATCTTTAGCTTGCAAGAAGGTGATGAATGGACAATGGCATGGTATCAGGTAAATTGTTTTCAAGGTGGAGATTGTTGGAAGGTGACAACGAATTCACCTCCAAGATTAGGATACCACATATCTTTAGCTTGCAGGAAGGTGATGAATGGACAATGGCATGGTATCAGGTAAATTGTTTTCAAGGTGGAGATTGTTGGAAGGTCATATCCTTGTAACCGTAGGAGGAAGGATTCAAATATGTATGCCTGAGAGGAAGATGGAGAGCAGGGGCTTCAAGCCCTCTCCCGGGCTGCCGGTTGCCTATGGCTGTTGTAATCTCCTAGTTCTTTTTTCTAATAAAATGATGTTGTCATTGTCCAGTGGATATTTCCCTCACCCTGAGGGTTTTACCACGTAAATACCGTGTCTCATGTGATTGCTGTGGTATGTTTATCTTTGTTTTTCTGCATGTGTTTATGATCTCTGTGATCTATGTAGATAACCTAAAGTTGGTATCTTTGTTAATTTAGATCATGGTGCATAAGTCTATCTACAGTTTTTTTTAATGCATCTTGCATTCCTGGTCCTTCATTTTGTGTTAGCTTTTAATGATTAAATCATAACAATTGGCAGGATGGAAAGTATGCGGTTTCGGATGACACCCTCCCAGATGGATACAAAATAAAGAAAGGTGATATAGCGACCTATGTGCCTTACTCTATGGGCAGAATGAAATGCCTCTGGGGTTCTGATGCCGACGATTTTAGGCCCGAAAGATGGCTTAATGAAAATGTAGTATTCCAGCCCCAGTCGCCATTCAAGTTCACCGCATTTCAAGTAAGCGAGCTAAGCGTGGTAGTGAATCTTTTTAATTGATAACAAGTATTTCGAAAACGATCTGTTGAGCCTGATAAGTGTAATATATATGGTTGGTTTGCAGGCTGGACCTCGCACATGTCTTGGCAAGGATTTTGCATACATGCAAATGAAGATAGTTGCTGCCGTCCTCATTCGCTTCTTCAAGTTTGAGGGTGTACACTGTGAGAAAGTGAGATATAGTCCGGCACTTACACTCATTATGAGTGGGGATGGGCTAAATCTTCGGATCAAGCCTAGATGCGACATTTCTGAGCATGGTTTCACTTCGAAATAAGGCATAGAGTTTTTCAATAAACTGCACCATCGATTGCATCTGATGAATACAATTATGATGAATAAAATTATGCTTCTACTTATGGAGATAGTTTATATATATATATATATATATATATATAAACTATGTTTGTGTATAAAATTTGATTTAATATATATATAGTAATTAACAAAATAAAAATTATATGTAGTGATTTATGGAAATTGTAACTCATTCTCAATCATTAAGAATGGTAAGAAAGTTTTTACTTGAATTTATTAAGTAATATTTAAAATGATGTTTCATTGGGCCACTTTACCCATTAGTAAGGAGCACAAGATAGAATGAAATGTTTTAATGGAGGGTGTAAGTTAATGTAGATAAAAACTTTCATTCCTAACTTGAAGGTCACTTTTCCTAGAATCACTTTAACACTTATAATAAGGATTGAAGGTTAATAAGCATACATGCATGCATTTAATAATGAAATAAAATAACAACACATGGTTTCTTTTATTAAATTGAAATAAGCATATAGTGTATGCAATTTCGAGGGAATATTTTTTTTCTAGCAATTGCAACAAAATAAAAATAAAAATAGAACAAGGCCAAGCCTTTTCTGAGAGGATGCTCACAGGTTTATGTATTGGTTGGAAAATCACATTAACTATACAAAATCATAGGTTTTTTCTCCTTCGAAACCATGGAATCATGAATTACCTAAAATGAGATTTAGTTCGTCTTATTTTCCCACACAAGCTATGGACTACTCTTCAAATCGTATCCTCTAGAAGAGCTATGATTCTCTTGTTTCCACTACTAGTTTCATCTAGAAAGAAAAGTAAAACTACACCCCTTCCTTTACTACTACACAAGCTATAGGATAGGTCATTGGTTTCATACTTTTGTAGTTCTATCCAATGTTGTTGTTACAACTCCTTTTCTTCCTTCCTAAGAATTAGTTCTACTTAACACACTACTAGAACCAATTTCTTCCAAAGAGAATTGTTCTATTTCCCATATGTAGCTACTCTTCCCACGCTTTATTTCTCTCCTTCTTCTCTTCTCTTTCTAGGTTTCACCTTTTCTTCGTGAAGATTTACTTTTATGAATGGAAAAATTCCCAAAAATGAAGAATTGTCTTCTTGTTTCCTTTAGATTTTAACTTTGTACAATAAATTATTGCAAATAGATTCTTAATAAAAACATAATTTAGGTATAATGGAACAAACACACAATTCAAAGATATTTTACCCTAGAAAACCAAATGGGGAAAAACAACCACCTCTTTAGAACCAACATCTAATATTCTATTCATCATTCTCTCTTCATTATTCACAATATATATATATATATATATATATGATCTCATGGAATCCAAAAACCCTAAAACGTTGACCTGAATGAGTAAACAACACTAATACCTAAACTAGAATTAGAAAATCATTGGCAAAGACCATTAAAAATGGATAGAAAAAATGCAATTTTTTTTCAAAGGTGTTACCCCTACCCCCCTGCAAAATCCCTAGATAGGGGGGCTCCAACCCCATGTGACTCCCTGGGCAGGAGGGCTAGTGCACCCGCCCTACAAGCCCCCACACGTCTAGTGCAATGTAGACACTAGATCTAATCATGTAAATAATATAACACATACCCAACATCCTCCCACTTATTGTTTTCTTTTCATATAGGGGGTTACATTGCTACATTGTCAACAATCCAAGACATCAATGCCCACAGATATTCTACAACAAAAGAACTTTTCAGTTCTCACAATTTTTTTTAATGAATCTACAACATTCTTCAAAGTGTCCACCTCCATCAACACCACCATTTTTTCTTCAACCATGTCTCTCACAAAGTGATATTCAACATCAATATGCTTTTTCTTTGAATTATAAGTAGGGTTCTTCACCAGGAATATTGCAATATGAATATCACAATCAATTCTCATAGATTAATGTACCAACCCAATACTTCAACAAAATATTTGTAACCATACTACTTCCTTTCTTTCATGAGTGGTTTCCATGTATTCAACTTTTGTAGTTGAGAGTGTCATTGCAGACTGTCTTTTTCTCATCCCGCTGATTTCTCCTCCAAGTAGGTTAAGCACACACCCATGTGTAGATATTCTTTGATCTAGATATTCAACCCAGTCTACATCAACAAATCCATGTATGTCCAACACTCTATCCAATCCTAGTCTTCCTTGGTAGCACAGTGCATAACTAGTAATTCCACACAAATACCTGAAAATCCTCTTTACTACAATCCAACGCTCCTTCCCTGGTTTTGACAAATACCAACTCAAAACTCCCACTCTGTGTGAAATGTATAGTCTAGTACATGCCATTGCATACATCAAACTATCAATTGTAATAGCATATGAAATACAAGACATGTCCTCTTCCTCTTCCTGTGTCTTGGGACACTTATCCATAGATATAATTACACCTATAGGAATAGGGAGCCTAACTGATTTACATTCTTACATATCAAACATATGCAATATTATTTCCTTTGATTTAACCAAAGTTTCATTTTTGCTCGATTTATTTTAATTTCCATGCCCAAAATGAAATTTGCAGCACTGAGATCCTTCATGTCAAACTTAGAGGAAAACTGAGTTTTCACATATTGGATAATCTCCTTTTTGTTTCCTATCAATAAAATATCATTCACATACAAGAAACAATAAATAAGATGGTCGTTGATTACTTTGAAATACACACAATGATCTTATTTTCTCCTTATGAAGCCAAGTCCAAAGGTATAAGTATCAAATTTTTTATACCACTTCCTTGGTGTTTGCTTTAACCCATACAATGACTTTTTCAGCTTGCATACCAACTCTTTCTTTTCCTTCACAAAAAATTCTTCTCACTACTTCATGTATATTTGTTCTTCCAAATAGGCATGTTGGAATGTTGTCTTTACATCCATTTGTTCTACTTCAAAATCAAATCCAACAACAAGAGATAAAATAAATATAATAGAAGTTAACCTTGAAATAGAAGAAAAAAATTCACCAAAGTCAATTCCCTCTACTTGGGAATACCCTTTTTCTACTAACCGATATTTGTAGTTCTCCACTTTTCCTTCAACATTTAGCTTCTTTTTGAACACCCATTTTTTTCCAATGGACTTTCTTCTAGTCAAAAACTCCACTACATCCCAAGCCTTATTCTTGTCCAAGGCTACCATATCTTCAATCATGGAATTTTTCCATAGTTTTCTATCCTTTGAATCCATCCCCTCCCTAACATTTATAAGATCATCATCATTAATAGAGAAATACAAATTTGAATGGAAATCAGGTGGATTATGGATTATACCTTTCTCGTTGCCTTCTTTCCCGAACCGATCTCATCATTATTGGAGTATGAGGATCATCTTTTTATAAAAAAAATTCTTCTCTAGAGTATGATTCATTTTCCTTCAATTCAAACTCTATTTTCTCATGTTCTTCCTCCTTTTGTAGGACTTCGTGTTTGAGAACATCTTTGATTTCTCTAAATACCACATCTTGGCTATACACTGCCTTTTCATTTTTTGGGTTCCAAAGATTATAACCTTTCAAACCATATTTATACCCAATAAAGATACATTTTCTATCCTTTTTATCTAGGTTACTCTTGTTTTCCTTTGGAACATGAACATAGGCATCACATCCAAATACCATGAGATGTGTGAGAGAGGGTTTCTTACTAGTACATACCTCGTGTGGAGTGTTTTCATCCAATGTTGATGAGGGTGCTCGATTGACTAGGTAACATGTAGTACCCACTACCTCTGCCTAAAAATCATATCCTAACTTGACACCATTGAACATGCACTTTTTTTTTCCATTAGTGTCATGTTCATCCTTTTTGCAAATCGATTTTGATAAGGTGTATATGGAGTATTATTCTTCCCTTCTATACTACACTTTTTACTAACTTCTTCGAATTGATTTTCGTATAACTCTCCATCATTATCCATCCTCAACACATTAATTCTTTCCTCAGTTTGATTCTTCACAAGAGCCTTGAACTCTTTAAATTTGTCAAAGACTTTAAATTTGTTCCTAAGGAAATATATCCATGTATTCTTTGAGAAGTCATATATAAATGAGACATAGTACACATATTTTCTCGGTGATGGAACTGACATAGGTCTAAACACATCCTTGTGCATCGAATGTAAAATTCCATTTTTTCTCATTCCACCAGAGGGGAATATTACCCAATTCTTCCTCCCATTTACACAATGTTAATAGAAATAAAAATCCACAGAGTAGTTATACATGCCTTCAAATATACCTTTACCATGTACTAATCGAAGGCCCTTGTAACACCCTGTTTCCCCCAGGTTGTAAAAATAACTATATTGGCCAAGAACTATGGCAAACTCAAAGGTTTGTGAATGTTTGATTTGACAGACCTTTGTATAAAAGGTTCAAGAAATACAAATGATGTGTGAATATATGTTGCATGACTGCTGGGAGGGGGATGTGCTGAAAAAAGAGACCATGATGGCTGATAAAGGGTGGTGGAAGGGGCCGGGAGTGGCTGCGTTAACTTCCACAGAACCCAAAACCGTATAGGTATGTACGTGCTCGAAAACCAAAGCTCACTCTCAACCCCGAAATGAATTACCTACCTGGATGGTAGGTGGGGAGGTTCCTCATGAGTTAATGAGGGTGATGGGGGCGAACCGCCCATCCATAGAAGCTCTCAGATCTGACCATCGGACAGGAAATTTCTTGCCACATGCAACCTTGCAGGAAAAAAAAGGCAAGGAAAGAAGTGTGGAAGGGAGAAAGCAGAGCAAGCGTGAGAGGAATCGTGAAAGGGAGAACCAGAGGAACTCCAGAAAAATACTGTGAGTCCTGAGCAGAGGAGAAGGAGATTAACCTTTGTCCTTGACTTCCAACAAGTGGGAAGTAGGAGACTGAGTCTCAAAGCATCGTGGTCTAGCTCGGGGATGGCTAGTGGCAAATCCGTTTGGAGTCGCTGAGCCTACGGTTGGGTGGAAATGAGCACCCCTCTTAGCAATTGCATCACACCTGGTGTTTTTCTGATAAGTGTTTATATCTTGTATCTTGAATTGAATATCCTGGAATGTATGCTCATGGTTTTTACACTTATAAATGGTTTCTGTATACAAATATTTGCAGGGTGTTTTGATCGGAAATGGTGGTTGCATGCTTATATTGGAATGACCACATTCAGTTAATATATATNAATGAGTTCAGATTATGAGTCTGTCCTCGGGAGATTTGTCACCTTTATTTGACTCACGTGATGCCCTGGTTGGATTTCCCCACAGGAACCTCCTTCCGGGAAAGTTCCCTCACATTCCAGAGCCAGAGTAAGTTCCCTGAAAGGACGATCGTTTTAGTAAACCCATGAGATTTCTTAATCCAGGTCACAGAATTTCATAGCTCGGTGATTTAGGAAGGCCTTTCAGTCTGGTCATCAAACCTGGTGATAATTACCCAAGAACCTGTTGAAGGATTTTATGGCCTAAGTTTTGAAGCCTTGCACGAGAGAGAGTGGGTCTCTTAGAACTTGATATTTCAGTGTTTCGGCACCCAGGATACCCAAGGGAAAGTTCCCTTGTACTCGCCAGTCCCGAAATCCCGACTTGCGAAACCCTGGAAGGATAACACGTGGATAAGTCTCGATATTTCGGTGTTTCGACACCTGGGAAACCCAAGGGTAAGTTTCCTTGTACTTGCCAGTCCCGAAACCCCGACTTAAGAAATCCCGAAACGATAGCGCACGGATAAGTCTCGATATTTCAGTGTTTTGGTACCTGGGATACCCAAGGGAAAGTTCCCTTGTACTCGCCAGTCCCGAAACCCCAACTTGCGACACCCTGAACTAATAGAGCGCAGATAAGTCTAGATATTTTGGTGCTTCAGCACCTGGGATACCTAAAGGCAAGTCCCTTATACTCGCCAGTCCCAAAATCCCAATGGATGAAACCCCGAACTGATTTAACATGTTTAGAGTTTGGTGTTTCGGAGTTTCGGGTCCCGGGAAACCCAGGTGCGAGACCTCTTGTCCTCGCATATTGCAAAATATTGATAGGTGAAATCCTGAAATGGCTTAGCACGTATAGATTTGGTGTTTCGGCATTTCGGTACCTGGGATTTCCAAGGGTTAGTTTTCCTTGTATTCGCCAGACGCGAAATCTCGATGGATGAAACCCCGAACTGGTTTGGTATGTTAGAGTTTGGTGTTTCATAGTTTTGGCTCCCGGGACACCCAGGTGAGAGATATCCCATCTTCACATACCTCGAAACACCGAAATGAGCTTGGTGGATATAAGGTTTTCGATGTTCCGGCACTCGGAAAACCAAAGGGTATGAACCCCTCGTCCTCTTCTATCGCGAAAACCCGGTACGCGAAACCCCGAAAGGTAGAGTGACAGGATTTGATCTGGGGCATTATTAAATGGGATGAGATGTTAGTTCCTTTCGGTTTTCGGTACCTCTAAGGATAGAGAGCAGGGGAACACTTGCATCGCGATTCCCCAAATAGTGAAATCCGGGAGTACCTCCCTGGTAAGACCTGTGGTCGTAGCCAACGATCACACGAGTAAGAATAAGGGAAGGTAGGGTCTGCACGAGGCTCCATAGAAATTCGGGGATTCTGTTCCTCAGAGAAAAGAAGAAAAAAGACAGAAATTTTTAGTTTTCGTAGTGGGTGTGTGACAAATTGGTATCAGAGCATGGTTACAACACTTGGCCTGCTTGGTCTCACGAATGGATTGCGCAGAGACTCCATTTGAAGTACTATTAAGAGGAGTAACTCTTTATCTTGATCCTCTAAATCAGAAAGTCGAAATTAAGAATGAAAAACCCTTGTTGTATGTATGCATGTGAGAAATATGAATTATGTGTGGGTTATAAATGTATGTAAACATTGACTAACAACTAGGAATTTTCTTTTCTTTTGCACACAAGTGGACGACCAATCGTGGGAAATTACAAATGCGTAGAATGGTGACTCACCATGAGGCGGGAGAGGGCTCCCACAATAGAGATGAAGAGTCTGACGAAAGGAGGGTGGTAGGAACCCCTCCAGATCTAGATGAGACTGTGACGAGCCTCATAGTCGAACTGCAGAGCTGCAAGGTTGACAACGAGAGGATGATAAAAGAGCAAGAGAAGCAAACATAAATTAATGTAGATTTATTGCAGAGCTTATCTGACATACAGAGACAATTACAACATGAACCTGAGACACAAAAACGTAGTCATGTCAGTGGCCACACTGAGAGGAGCACCTCGAGAAAAGTTCACCCTCGAGATAAGGGACAAGCATCAGACGATTCTTCTGGAAAGGAAGTTGGTGAATCGGAGGGACCTTCTAGTAGTAGAACTAGTTCTCATTCCCGAAGAAAATGAAAGAAGCAAAAAATTTCCAAGAGTCATAATCTTGAAGAATTCAAGAAGGCCAAACCACCCTCCTTCGACGGTGAAATAAAGAAGGGAGAGGAAGTGGAGGCCTGGCTGCTTGGACTAAAGAAGTATTTAAGAGTCCATGAATTCTCAGAAAACTTGAAGGCCCAAGTATCCACCTTCAACCAGAATGGAAAGGCTTCCATTTGGTGGGAAGATCTTAAGAATGTAAAATGGATTCACGAAGAGGACCTGTCTTGGTAATGGTTTGAGAAATACTTCAAGAAGAAGTATATGTTGGAAAAATATTTCGAAGAAAAGACTAAAGAATTCTATGAACTCAAGCTGGGGCAACGCACCATAGAGGAATATGTCAGGAGATTCTTCGAATTGCTGAGGTATGTACCCTATATAAAGGCAGAAAAGGAAAAGGTGCAACGATTCATCAGTGGACTACCTAAGGACTATCAGAACAGAATTGAGTTTGACGAACCGAAGACCCTAGAAGATACTATCCGAAAGGCAAGATATTGTTATGAGCAACTTGGGCATCAGACAGAACCTCGTGAAGGCTGGAAGCAGAAAAATAATTCAGAATTTCAGGAAAAGGGGTTTAAGTCCTCAAGGTTTAAGAACTATAAAAAGAACTCAAGGATTAGCTTCCCAACCCAAAGTGTGCACCAACAGAAATTTCCCTCCTTGGGTGGAAATAAACTTTCTGGGTCTGCCCCAGTGAAGACTAATAACCCAAAGAGAGAACCTTTGAAATGTTGGGGTTGTGGAGAAGACCATCTACTGAGGGACTTCCCGCACCAACAGAAGAACAACCGGAAGATATACAACGTTCAAGAAGCTACCACCATCAATGACGTGGCCAGGAGTGTGCCGCAAATTTATGCAGCCTTGGATAATAACCAAGCTAACCACCAAGCATTCGTGGTGGAAATCGAAGGTATGATCACTAACCATCTAGTGTCTATTCTGATTGACCTTGGTTCAAATTTGATTTATATAGCCCCTAAGGCTATTGATAAATGTAAACTACAGCCACATAAAAATGCCAAGCCATGGTTGGTACAGTTAGCCACTGGCACCAAAAGAAGGGTAGCGGAGGTCATACCATCCTGCCAGTTCATTATGGGTGAATTCCCCACCCAAGAAACCCTTAACATATTACCCCTGGGATCGTATGATATGTTGATTGGTATGGACTGGCTAGCCGCCCATAAATCCAAACTAGACTGTTACCATAAAACCTTGGAATGTGTAAGCGAAGAAGGGAGGAGGATGACCCTTCAAGGGATCCAAAAACCTGTCTCGGTGAGACAAATATCAGCCCTTCAAATGAGAAAGTATTGCAGAAAAGGATGTCCACTATATGCAATACAGGTGTTGAAAACAATTGAAGGTGACAAACCAAGCCTCGAATACCACCCCACACTGAGAGAATACAGAGATGTATTTCCGTAAGAGATACCGGGTTTACCTCCGAGAAGGGACATTGACTTCTCGATATAACTTGCACTGGGAGCGGTGGCAGTGTCTAGGACACCCTACAGGATGAGCACACCTGAGCTATTTGAGCTTAAATTACAACTAAAAGAAATGATGGACAGGGGCTATATCTGGCCCAGCGTGTCTCCATGGGGAGCACTAGTCCTGTTTATGAAAAATAAAGACGATACCCTTCGACTGTGCATAGATTACAGACAACTCAATAAGGTAACCATAAAGAACAAGTACCCCTTACCCAGGATCGATGACTTGTTCGATCAATTGGGAGGTGCCTCTATCTTCTCGAAGACTGACTTGAGATCGGTATGTCATCAAGTCCGAATCAAGGGTGAAGACATCCACAAAACTACCTTTAGGATGAGATATGGTCACTATGAGTTTGTGGTAGTGCCATTTGGGTTAACCAATGCCCCTGCCACTTTTATGTGCTTAATGAACAATGTGCTCAACAAATTCCTAGATAAATTTGTATTATTTTTTATTGAAGACATATTAATTTACTCCAAGAATAGAGAGGATCATGAAGAACACCTTAGGCTTCTACTTCAAGTGCTAAGAGAACATCATCTCTATGCCAAATTTAGCAAGTGTGATTTCTTCCAGAAGCAAATACATTACTTGGGCCATGTTCTATCTGAAGAAGGATTAGCAGTAGAACCTGACAAGATCAGGTCTATCATGGAGTAGCCTACCCCAAAGGACGTTTTGGATATCAGATCCTTTATGGGATTAGCAGGATATTATAGGAGATTTACAAAAGGATTTTCCAAGATTGGTTGTCCAATCACTGCCCTCCAGAAAAAGGGGACAAAATTCACATGGACACCAAAATGTGAAGAAAGATTTCAAATCCTGAAACATCTACTGACCCACGCACCCATGTTGAATATCGTCGATCCCGAAGCTGACTTCCTCGTGTGCACAAATGTCTGTAAGGAATGGCTCGGAGGAGTCCTTATGCAGGGAGGAAGTGTGGTATACTATGAATCTTGAAAATTGAATGAGCATGAAGTCAACTATGTGACCCATGATCTGGAGCTGGCTGTCATAGTGCACGCCTTAAAAATGTGGAGGAATTACCTTCTGGGAAGGAAATTTGTACTTATGACAGACCACTGTGGAATGCGATATCTGTTTGACCAACCAAATCTCAACACCAGACAAGTTAGGTGGATGGCCCTCCTTAGCGAATTTGATTTTGAAATCAAACATATTAAGGGAAAGGAAAATCGGGTGGCCGACGCCCTTAGCAGAAGCATGAAAATAATTCACCTGGCAACGGTAAGCACCTGCAAGACGAATGTCAAGGAAAGAGTCTGAAATGCACAAGAGACAGACCCATTCTTCCAGACTGTGACCTCGTACCTGGAGAAAGAACCCACAGGGATAAAATATGAAGGCTACCAGATGATGGAAGGAGGTCTACTCACTTACAGAAACATATTTACATCCCAGATTGTGATGACTTGAAGAGGTTCATAATGGATGAACTACATAAAAGACCCTATACTGGTCATCCAGGATACCAGAAGATGATCATGGCCACCAGGAAACAATTCTACTGGCCTGGGTTGAAGAAATACATAGCCGAGTACTTAGCCAAATGCATAGAGTACCAACAAGTTAAAGCAGAACACCGACACCCAACAAGATTATTACAACCTCTACCAATCCCGGAATGGAAATGGGAAACCATCTCCATGGATTTCATCACTAGATTACCAACCTCGACCAAACAGAATGACGCCATCATGGTAGTGGTGGATAAATTGAGAAAGTCCGCTCATTTTATCCTCGTCAAGTCGACTTGCAAGGCAATAGACATCACCCATGTTATCATGAAGGAGATATTCAGACTACATGGTATGTTGAAAGAGATCGTGTCTGATAGAGACACGAAATTTACTTCCAACTTTTGGAAATCAATGATGGCTAGTTTAGAGACCAAGTTGTTGTTCAACACCGCCTATCACCCTCAAACCGATGGACAGACGGAAAGAGTGAACCAAATACTAGAAGACATGCTAAGGATGCATGTAATGCATCAACCCAAAAAGTGGGAAGACTACCTGCCACTGGTGGAATTCGCCTACAACAACGGCTACCAAGAATCCCTGAAGATGAGTCCTTTCGAAGTTCTCTACGGTAGACCGTGCAATACTCCAGTAAGTTGGAGTAATCCTGTAAACAAAATTTATTTTGAACCCGACATGTTGAAAGAAATGGAACAACAAGTGATTAAGATAAAACAAAATCTAAAGGTCGCCCAAAACTGCCAGAAAAGTTACGTCAACCGAAAGAGAACCCCAAAAGAGTTCAAGGCGGGAGACCACGTATATCTCAGAGTTAGACCCAGGAAGAGTTCCCTGAAGATGGGAGCTTGTGCCAAGTTGGCACCTCGATATTGTGGACCCTTTGAGTTTCTAGATAGAGTGGGACCTGTAGCCTATAGGCTAGCACTTCCTCCCACAGTAAAAGCACATAATGTTTTCCATGTTTCATTATTGAAGAAATATGTACATGATTCTAATCATATAATTGACTGGTCTGTGATACAGGTGGAACCAAAGGGAGAATTCCTACCAGAACCTCAATGCATACTGGACAGAAGGGAAACCCCTCTCAGGAACCAAACCATTGCACAAGTCAGGGTGAAGTGGAAACATTTTGGCCCAGATGAGGCTACCTGGGAAATGGAGGATGCCATGAAATAGGCATATCCGATTTTTTTTTCCTCTGTACATACCTATCCTATTGATAGATATAACATTGAGGACGATGTTCCTTTAAGGGGGAGGGAATTGTAACACCATTTTCCCCCCAGGTTGTAAAAATAACTATACTTTCCAAGAACTATGGAAAACTCAAAGGTTTGTGAATGTTTGATTTGACAGACCTTTGTATAAAAGGTTCGAGAAATATAAATGATGTGTGAATATATGTTGCATGACTGCTGGGAGGGGGGTGTGTTGAAAAAAGAGACCACGATGGTTGATGAAGGGTGGTGGAAGGGGTTGGGAGTGGCTGCGTTAACTTCCACCGAACCCAAAACCGTATTGGTATGTACGTGCTTGGAAACCGAAGCTCACTCTCAAACCCGAAATGAATTACCCACCCGGATGGTAGGTGGGGAGGCTCCTCATGAGTTAATGAGGGGGATGGGGGTGAACCAGCCATCTGTAGAATCTCTCAGACCTAACCATCGGATAGGGAATTTCGTGCCACATGCAACCTTGTAAGAAAAAAAGGCAAGGAAAGAAGTGTGGAAGGGAGAGAGCAGAGCACGCGGAAGAGGAATCGTGAAAGGGAGAACCAGAGGAACTCCAGAAAAATACTGTGAGTCCTAAGTAGAGGAGAAGGAGAGTAACCTTCGTCCTTGACTTCCAACGAGTGGGAAGTAGGAGACCGAGTCTCAAAGCATCATGGTCGAGCTCGGGGGTGGCTAGTGGTAAATCCATTTGGAGTCGTTGAGCCTACGGTTGGGTGGAAAGGAGCACCCCTCTCAGTAGTTGCATCACACCTAGTGTTTTTCTAATAAGTGTTTATATCTTGTATCTTGAATTGAATATCCTATAATGTGTGTTCATGGTTTGTACACTTNATATATATTGAACGAGTTCAGATTATGAGTCTGTCCTCGGGAGATTTGTCCCCTTTATTTGACTCACGTGATGCCCTGGTTGGATTTCCCCACAGGAACCTCCTTCCGGGAAAGTTCCCTCACATTCTAGAGCCGAAGTAAGTTCCTTGAAAGGACGATTGTTTTAGTAAACCCATGATCTTTCTTAATCCAAGTCACAGAATTTCATAGCTCGGTGATTTTGGAAGGCCTTTCAGTCTAGTCATCAAACCTGGTGATAATTACCCAAGGACCCATTGAAGGATTTTATGGCCTAAGTTTTGAAACCTTGCACGAGAGAGAGTGGGTCTCTTAGAACTTGATATTTCGGTGTTTCGGCACCCGAGATACCCAAGGGCAAGTTCGCTTGTACTCACTAGTCCCGAAACCCCGACTTGCGAAACCCCGAAAGGATAGCGTGCGGATAAGTTTTGATATTTTGGTGTTTCGAAACCCAGGATACCCAAGGGTAAGTTCCCTTGTACTTGCCAGTCCCGAAACCCTGACTTACGAAATCCCAAAATGATAGCGCGCGGATAAGTCTCGATATTTCGATTTTTCGGTACCCGGGATACCCAAGGGAAAGTTCCCTTGTACTCGCCAGTCCCTAAACCCCAACTTGCGACACCCTGAACTAATAGAGCGCGGATAAGTCTAGATATTTTGGTGCTTCAGCACCTGGGATACCTAAAGGCAAGTCCCTTATACTCGCCAATCCCGAAATCCTGATGGATGACACCCCGAACTGGTTTAGCATGTTTAGAGTTTGGTGTTTCGGAGTTTCGGCTCCCGGGAAACCCAGGTGCGAGACCTCCTGTCCTCGCATATCATGAAATCCCGATAGACAAAATCCTGAAATGGCTTAGCGCGTATAGATTTGGTGTTTCGACGTTTCGGTACCCGGGATTTCCAAGGGTTAGTTTTCCTTGTATTCGCCAAACACGAAATCCCGATGGATGAAACCCCGAACTGGTTTGGTATGTTAGAGTTTGGTGTTTCATATTTTTGGCTCCTGGGACACCCAGGTGAGAGATATCCTGTCTTCGCATAGCTCAAAACACCGAAATGAGCTTGGAGGATATAAGGTTTTCGATGTTCCGGCACCCGGAAAACCGAAGGGTATGAACCCCTCATCCTCTTCTATCACGAAAACCCGGTACGCGAAACCCTGAAAGGTAGAGTGACATTATTTAATCTGGGGCATTATTAAATGGGACGAGATGTTAGTTCCTTTCGGGTTTCGGTACCTCTAAGGATAGAGAGCAGGGGAACACTTGTATCGTGATTCCCCGAATCACGAAAGCCAGGAGTAGCTCTCTGGTAAGACCTGTGGTCGTAGCCAACGATCACACGGGTAAGAATAAGGGAAGGTAGGGTCTACACCAAGCCCCATAGAAATTCGGGGATTCTGTTCCTCGGAGAAAAGAAGAAAAAAGACGAAAATGTTTAGTTCTCGTAGTGGGTGTGTGACAACCCTTCTCTCCTTTATGCCCCATTCTTTGATGCCACAGCATAGTCTTTTCTCCAGACAATGTATGAGTTTTTTATTCTTCAAATCCATTCTTAGGAACAATAGAACTATTACACCCATCACTAATAGTGATTCCCTACAACTTATGTAGAGTTCTAACCGAACTCCCTTCATCAACACCATTACTCCTCGAACCATCCTACATGTTTCATTCTTAAACACTATTTTTACTCTTGCATCGTCCATTTTGCTTGCATAAATAAAAAAAATTGCCAATCGTGGGATGTGTAGAACATTAGGGAGTGTTCTAATCCTTCTATCCATGATCCTGAAATTGAATTTTCCTTGTCCTATGATTTTGGATATTGATTCACCACCTTGGAAAACATCACCTCCATCATACCTTTCATATTCACAGAACCACTCACTATGGGGAGTCATATGAAAGGATGCGCCCGAGTTAACTAAAAAAGCCTCATGATTTTCATGTGTGCTTGAAGAAGAAAATTACAAATCCCATTCATCCAAGGAGTTTTTTTCTTCTATAGAAGGAGCATCATCAGATCGCTTCCCTCTCTCAACACTTTTGGATCACGTTTCTTCTTAGAGTTCCATTTTTTCCACATCTCGAGCATACATTTACAAAATTTCTTGGAGTCTTAGATCAACCCTTAGATTTAGATCTCCCACTTGAGGACTTACATCTATTTCTTTCCTGGAAGCATCCTCTTGCAAATAATGCATATTTTCTCTATCCTTTAATGTTCTTTTGTCTCATCTCCTCTGACAAGAAGGATGATACCACATCATCGAAACTTGAAGAAATTGTATTAATACCTATGGACACAACCAGAACATCCCACGAGTCTGTTGAAGATCACAATAAACTGATACACTTGCCTTTATTAGAAGTATTAATATCAACAAATAATAGTTGACTTACCACAATATTGGAGGTGTTCATATTCTCCATCACCGAGTCTCCATCTTTCATCCTTAGGTTATACAACTTATTCTGCAAGAATGATTTTCTTACCAGAGAATTTGACTAATACAAATAATATAACTTATCCCATATTTCCTTGGCTATAGCTTCCCCTGATACATTCAGTAATACTGAATCTGAGAGACTCAAATGGATTGTGCTCTTTGCCTTTCAATCCAACTTTTTCCAGTCTTATGTTGAATTTCTTGTAGGTGTAGTACCTAGACCCACAATGATTCAATAATCTTGGTCCACCAAAATATCTTCCATATTGAGGTTCCACAACTCAAATCATTTCCCATTAAATTTCTCGATCTCTATTTTTTAATTGCTTTCCATTTCTTTTCACCTGATGAATCGATACTGCAAATATCCCATTATAAAAAGGTTGTTTGGCATAGGTTGGTGCATGTTTGATGCACTTGTTTATGGTACATATTGATATATGTTGAGTATTGTTGCCTCATCTTAGTTGGTGTTGAGGGTGTAAGTAGAGTCTTGCATTATAGAGCTGGTGCTCTTGTAGAGTTGTACTCTATTCAGTTGTTGTTGAAAAACCCTAAGGATTGTAGTCCGTAATAAAAAGAAAATTATACATACATCTTGTGTTCCTTGTGGTGATGACTTGTTGATGATATATTGTTGATATGTGTTGAAATTTAACTGGTTATAAATGAAAAC